>VZRZ01006734.1:478321-511875 GCA_013398175.1 Climacteris rufus | reverse complement strand
TGCCAATACAGCGGGTGATGGCACGCCCCGGGTGGCCGCGGGGCTGCCCTAGCCACGGCAGGGGGGCGGTCCCCACCCAAAAGGGCAGCCCATTGGTTGTTCTGCTGTGTGCGGACAGCCGTGTGACTGGCCAATGCCCCTGTCCGTCATTCCAATCCTCCGCAGCCATTGGCTCTGTCCCGACTCCCTTCCTATCACCTCCCTGGCATAACAGCTGGCTCCCCCTAGCCTCGGGCTGTCTTTTATGCGCTCCCTGTCTGCAACTCCAGTAATAAAATCATCTGGACTCATGCGCAAAAGAACCCTTCTTCGTCTCTTCACTTCTACTGCCTCAATTAAACCGCGTGCGTGAATAATGCAAACACCAGCATGGAAGAATTAAGGTAGTCATGACCCCCGGAGGGGACTGGGTGAGGCTTGAATCACTTCTCTCAGGTCATGCGATCGCCATCAAAGGCTTCCAGTTACTCATGATTTTCACCCGTGGCAGGGCTACTCTAGCGTTGGACTGCAATCCCTTTTCTGGTTATTGGTTTACATTCTTTATTCATAAGTGTTGAACTTTGATCCCAGAATATCAAATTACATGTAATTTTTCTTGCTCCCAGTTTGCCAAGAAATCCAGAGGATGCCAGTTTCATCACTTCATACCTTTATTATATCCTGTTCTCCTTTTTTTGTAAAAAAAAACTTCCTTATATCTAGTCTAAATCTATCCTCTTTTAGTTTAAAACAATTATTCCTTGTCTTACTGCTCTATTAATAAGTCTGTCCCTATCTTTCTTATAAGCCCCCTTTAAGTAGTAAAAAGGCCACAGTAAGGTCTCCCCAGAGCGTTCTGTCCCTCAGGATGAACAACCCCAGCTCTCTCAGCCTGTTCCCACAGCAGATGTGCCTCAGTCCTCTGATTATCTCTGTGGCCTCCTTTAGACTTGCTCAAAGAGGAATCCTTCTTACGTTGGTGACCCTGGAGCTGGAAGCAGCACTCCAGGTGGGGTCTCACCAGAGCAGCGGGACAGAATCCCCTCCCTCGGCCTGCTGCCCACACTGCTTTGGATGCAGCCCAGGACACAACTGGATTTCTGAGCTGCAAGTGCACATTGCTGGCTCACATCCAGCTTTTCATCCACCCCCAAGTCCTTCTCAGGGCTGCTCTCAATCCCTCATCTCTGAGCCTGTATGGATACCTAGCATTGCCCTGACTCAGGTACAGCATCTTACAAATACAGTAACCAAGGCATAAAGAAGAAAAGTGTTGGATCCACGGTTGTATGTGAACTCTGAGACAGGCACATGACCTCCTTGATGTCCCAATATGCACTCTTGTGTCCTATAGGTACGATGGAAACGTCAGATGTCTAAAGATTGGTAGTGGAGGAAAAAAACCCCAAGATAATAGGAAGCTATTTGGAGTGACAGTCAGAAGCCTTCTCAGAGTTATTTAAAGGTATGAAACTAGGGTAATAGACTACATTCAAAAATGGTGAAGAGAGAAAAAAGAATCACATTCTGAAAAGCAGAGTCTCTGCGTAGTCATTTCTATGAAAAAGGATGGCAAAACCCCTGGGACATTTACATCTTGACTGCAATATTTCTCAGACAACAGGCTGCCAAGGAAGCGTCTTGCACACATGGGCCAGGGATACACACTGCATGATGTAAAACAAACAGATCTTAGGCTAACCCAGAATGGGAATGCTGGGAATTTTGGGTTTCATCTCCCACCCAGCTGAGACCCCAGCCAAACCATCATCCATGCACATAAGAGTGTGCAGGTTCCAGGTTAAGAATGTATAATTCATATATAATGGATGTATAAAGTAGTTTGGATTCCCAGGCCCCAAGAGCTGTAATACAGACTCTCGGCTGTGAAAAATACTTGTGAAGCAAACTACTTACGACAGTGTCCCTAAAATGTAGTTTAATTATTTCTGACAGGGAACCAGGAGCCAGGAACTCTCAAATCTAAACCTTCCATTTAGCTTCCAGTTTAAAGATAGATGGGTACCTTACAATTTAAATAGCTTTACAACACACAACCTTCTATATGTCCTGGCCCTTTATAACATGGCCTTCTTAAATGCTCACAGGTTTCTAATGGGTGATTAAATAGTCAGAGTAGCTTTTACTTTTCTGGTGGCACTCAAATAAATGATCAAAATGGATTTCAGATTAAGCTTCCACTTAAATACATGTCTTTTTGGACAGCCAAGGCTGTTTTACATAAAAGGGCAGGTGAATGGTTTCTTTGTGATTCAGTCCCAGGGACAGAATTTGTCACCTCTGTTCTTATTACTAGCTGTATTTTTTGGGTACATTTCCCAATTCTGTTGTTAAAATTAGAGGACATGATTAGCTACCATTTGAGCTGCGTGAGCAAATGAGAAGGAAAGCTTTTAATTCTCCTATTACAGTATTCACAGACTGGCCAGCTGCAGTATATTGCTCCTGTCTATTTAAGCTTAGTTAGAATGCTGTGCTTGTGCATAAAAGACCTGCCTGTTAAATATTTTCACACCAGCTGTTCCCAAAAGGTGACTAAATATTTCCTTTCATCTTTAATCTCTTCCACTGTTTGTATGAACAGCTTAGCCACTCCTTATCCTTTCCTAGAGGTAAGCTGTGTTTTACTTCATCTCACAATGCATCTTTCAAAGCTGTTTGTAGTTCCTTGAAGAAAGGGGATCCTCTGAGTAAATCTGGTGCCAAATTCTCAATTCTAAGAGCAAATATGAGGCTTAATGTCCTCAAAAGGTACAATCAAGCCAAGCACCTCTGTGAGAAACACCTAGACATTGAGTAATACCCTGTATTTTGCTCCCTGATGCTTGTGCTTACCAGAGGGCACTGATGGCTATTAATTGATTCACGGATGCAGACTTTTACTTAAGAAATCAAGTTCATTTCAATGTTCCCATCTGGGGTTTTGTCATGTTACTGTCTAGAAGTGATGTCTTGCGTTGCCTGAATCTCACCTCCTACTATTTCAGTCTTACCTGAAAAACTGAATTGAGCCTAATTGCCCCCTGTGGGTCAAGGAGGAAAGACAGGTAGTTCCAGAGGATGATTCACCTAAAACCTCTTTCATGGAGAATTTCTGGAGCAGACGGAGCTCAAGAGCTCAAGGTAATGTTGAGCTTTGGGTGGTTCATCCAGAGGCCTCAGGTTATCATAAACACTATTCTTAGAAAAGGATAATGTCATTCCAACAGGATTCTGGTTATTTTTCATGCAAATAATAATAAAAAACCCCCTCATCTTCAGTTCCAGGACCTGCTCTATTTAATCACTGCTCATTCCCACCAGGAACTAGACCTGGGGCTCAGAGCAACCCGGCCCAGTGGAAGGTGTTCCTGCTTTTGGCAAGGGGTTGGAACAAGATGGCCTTTAAGGTCCCTTCCAACTCAAACCATTCTGTGATTCTATAAGCCCAGACACAATTACTTGCTGGGCACTTTTTGGAAAAATGTTTTTCCTATTTTTCCTCATTATCTCCTCATGACTGAGGAAGTGATTTCCCTCTAGCTTGTAAAGGCTGCCTCAGAATTCCTCAAAATTCTCTTAAAAATTCTAATCTGTCTTGAATCCTACCCAAAATCTTGACAGTGGCTGCTGAGCTGCCTTAACTTCACCACGGTGTGTTGATGAAAACTGTACTGTAATCTTATTCTATCTCCGTCAGGACATCTCTCTGTTGTTGTTCACTTAAAGCTTAAGAATCTCAACTGTCTGAGGCCAAGATTATCCTTTTAGTTCTGCATTTCCACTGTGCCAGGTATAATGAGGTCACAGTCCATTAACAGCACTTCAGAAGTTAGAATACTAAAGCAATTACTCATACAAATAAAAAACTTGTACCCGATTCTTCCTCTTTTTTTTTTTTTTGCACATCCTACTAAAAACTGACCCAAATCTGTCCCCTTAAGAATAAAAAGTCTGCTATGCTGCCTTTGATATTTCAGAAGAAAATTGGGAAAAGAAACCTATCAAGCACTAACCACCACTGCAGTGCTTTGTTCACGGCCCTTTTTAATTGATGGAACAGATACAGGAGCTTCCAATACAGGAAATGGCATCATCCAGAATTTCATATTATTTTCAAATTACATTAAAGAATGGAGTTGGGAAAGGGATAATGATGTTAATTTGTGCTTCATTTATAGCAAACCCATTTTTACATGTTTACCTATTCTCCCACAAATCCTCAAATTGGCTTGACAACAGTTTAAAGCTTTCCAGCTTAAAGAAGAGTAATGCAGATGAAAATTTTTCTTTAGCATTCATGTGATGCAGAATCAGAGATTTAGCTGCTTCTGACCTGTCTGCTAAATCCTTTAATAAATATGGATTTAGTGCTGAAATATAATATCAGGTAAAATTTCTCAGAGCTTCCTGAAAACTGGGTCAGTTCCACTGACCTTTGATATATTAATAGAAAATTTAGTAATTAAAAAATCTGCCTTAACTGGGATTTTCCCATTTCAAGTTGGCTCATTTGAGGCCATTTCCAGCCTCATACAGATTCTTCTAGAAAAGAAGCACAGGAGAGAGGCATTACAGAGTGCTAAAAGGCTGAGTTTGGTGAGGAGCTAAACCTTGTTTTCACAACCCGCTTTAGAAGGCAAGTTATGGGGAATATCTGGGAAAAGATATAGATGAAAAAAACAGAAGGTGCATGACCAGCATGATTTAGATAGCAGTGAAGTGCTAAATACATTCTTTGTAATGAAACAGATTTTGCAGCGTTATGAAACTCTCATTCCTGTTATTTGATAACCCTGTAGTGACATAAAAACTCCTGTGCTGTTACTGAAGAAGACATAAAGCACATTAGCTTTTAAAACCAATCTTCTTACAAATGTTATAAAGAAAGGATCAAACTAGGGAGCAAGAAAATACCTGAAAGGAGAGGTCTGGATTTCCTGTCCTTGCCAGTAACAAAGCTGTAGCATGAAGTTCTCTGAAAACCGTCCCAGTTTAGTAGTGAACAGGGAATGATTGTGCAAATTGTGTGCATGTCATTAATTGAGGGGCATGTGTATTTACCTTCAGGAATCCTGTTCTGAAAGCAGTGTCTGCATAATTTAATGCCTTTGAACAAATAATCTGTTCATCTAATTTTAAAACATACATCAAATATATAAATATTACTAATGTATAAATAATAATTATGTATGTCTATAAATAAAAATCCTGTGGTTTTATGAGTGCACTTAAACTTTTGGTGCTGAGATGACTCTCTACTCAAGGGCGTCAAAGTGTTTTACACAGCTCAGCAAACCGAATATAGCTGAAAGGTAACAGCTATTTATTTTCTTTCCATGGATGAGGAAATCAAGATTAAAGGATACTCTCTAGAGACTGAAAATGAATCCATCAGCTTTGCTATCATCCCTCATCAGGAAGAACAGTGACCTTCAGTAATGGCTTTGAAATTGGGACTTGGTGACTTGGGACATCTGAATTTTCACCTCCCGAAGATGAAGCCCTGGGGAACATCCCAGAGTGCCTGCACTGGGGAATGCATATCCTGTTTTAGAGAGTGACCCTAACCAGGACACCTGAGTTGGCCTCAATGCTGTTTCTTGCCAGGTCTGCAGAAGGAGGACTGAGTACAGGTCTTCAATCCATGTGCAGAAGGGACAACTCTGCAACTCTTCACTAGCAGGAAAGACTGGGTATGCACAAAGGAGGTATAAAACACATACAGAACAGAAGAGGAGAGAGTTTTTACTCTAAGTAGCTGACTCTGTTTAGGAGAAGGGTTGCTGGAAATCCCTAATTAAAGAAAGCACCTGTCTCTGGTCCTCAACTAGACACAAAAGGTTAACCCCACTTCAGCTTTTGCCCCCATTTTTCTCCTGGTATTTAGTTCTTTGCTTGCATAAACAGCTTTGTGCTTATCTGAAAGGCTTCTGCAAATCCCCTTCTAGGTCTGATCTCTCTCTGGAGATCAACGTCAGGAACCTGGGCAGCTCTGAGCTGCCTAACACGGAGATGAAGAGTCCATAGAGTAGCTCTTCATTTGGTGCTGAGCAGATCCAGGAGGTATGTCCATAATTGCTCTAGAACCCACCTTTCATCTCCAAAATGAGTAATGAAGGAGTTTGGTATAGTAATATACTTAAATTCATGTATGTCTGTCCTCCAAGACTGAGCCTCTAACTCTATAAGCAGACAGGATCAAGCACAATGGGACTCTTGGTAATTCTTGCTAGAAACAGTAACAATGAGAACAGCATCAGTCATTAGTGAGCCCAGTGCTAATGGATCACAGCTCTTACCCAATCTGCCCAGCCTCACAATGTGCACTGGTACAGTTTGGATGTCTTTAAAACAAAACCCCACTTCTAAGTGCAATTTCAGCTTTCTTCATATTTGCATAAAGGACTTCCAGTTCCTGTCAGGACAGCTATAACTTTGTGAGATTAAACTGGTGTGGTGCTTTTTATCAGTTCCTAGTTTCTACAGCATTCATACTCTATTTTCATTCTTGCCTTAAATGCTATCACATTGTGTCTAAAGCTCCTCTGTGGCTATGATTTACTTTTGTACTCATGTCAATCTTCCATTTATTTATTATCATGAATTTTATTTTAAACTGTCTCTTGTTATTGAATAGCAGGACATGAAATGCCAGGTATTGTCAGGCTTCAGTCTTGGAGCCGAGATTTGCTGAATAAAAATAAATATCCCAAAGTGCAGGATTATATTTTTCTCTTTGATGCTTAATTGAATCTCTATGCTTTCTGGGATGTGTGTTAAAGCTTCCCAGAAAAGAAACAATTCCTAATGTAGTACATGAAGATACAAACAAGGATCTTTGGCTAATTCTTCTTTGGGCTAATTTTAATTTCCTCTCTGTGTCCATAAAGAAGAGATAACTTGTCAGCAAAAAAGCCTTTTGCTCATGCTTGCAGTCATTAAAAAGAACTGATTTATTTTTCAATTCTGTACAGTTTGTTTTTTTTCTAAAATAAATTGAACAGATCATTTACAAATGCGTATGCTGAAGTGATCACAAGCTAGATTTGCTTGGGATTCTCTTACTCAGAGCTCAGACAGACCCAATATGGTTTCCTTTTTCTTCAGACATTTTTCTTCAGAACTTAGAAATTTTATTGTTATTCATCTTCTTCAAAAGGAGACACAGAACATGTATGAAACATGCAGGGTTGACATATCCAGAAGTTAGATGTCTGTCTATCCATACAAATGGGATGCAGCAGTAGCTGTTCCAAAAGGTGTCTGCTATGCTGTCTGCCATGGGTAGAAAGCGTGAGTAACTCAGAGCCTTTTGCGTCGGTCTCGTTTTCCTAAATGAAGCGACTTTGGCCTCATCTAGTCTCCGATCAGAGGCGAGCCGGGCATCAGAACTCCCACAGAATCTAGGCTTAGCTCACGCACAGCGGTTTAATTTATGCAGGGAAGCAAAGAGACAAGAAAGGGTTCTTTTCCGCTTATTGCCAGCAGGATTTTATTACTCCAGCATGGTACGGTAAAGACAAAATCAAAATGGCACTCAGGGCGTGTTATAAGATGGAGGCGGGGGAAGGGCAGTCGGGAGAGCCAACTGCTGCGGAGGACCACAATGATTGACAGGGGCGCCAGCCAGTGAGTTGGCTGTCTGCACCTGGCATAGGAACCAATGAGCTGTCCCCCTGGACGGGGACAGCGCCCGCTGCCCTGGCCGGGGACAGCGCCTGTCGAGCGGGGGCTACACCACCCCAGCTGCATCGGGCAGGGGGGGAAAAGGACCACCCCCGCCCCCCCGGCCCCAGGCCCGGTCACAAGCCACGCCCAGAGGCACCGCAACAGCTGTCCATATGCCTCAACACTCATTTGGAAGGATCACCTTTACTGAAAAGCAGAAGAGCTCTCTTCAAAGCACCTTCAAACTTTCATCAGTCAGGATCATTAGAAAGGTGCTCACTAGTGCCAATTGTGATGATAGTTTACAGAGTATGAACATCTTGCAGTTTGGAAAGGGGCACAGAGCCTATACTAATACCAGTGCATCCACTTCAGACAGCTTATTCAATCATAGAGTTCTCGCCTTCAGTAGATGCCGATCCACTACATGAGAATCACTGGTCTTACACTGGTTTTTTCCTGCTTACTTTTATGTTATTCTGTTTTACTGGCTCAGACTATTTTCCTTATTATGTAACCTCAGACATTCTAACATAGAATCATCCAATGATTTGGGTTGGAAGGTACATTAAAGACCATCTAGTTCCAACCTTCCGCCACAGGCAGGGACATCTTTCACTAGACCAGGTTGCTCAAAGCGCCATCCACCCTGGACTTGAACATTGCCAGGGCATCCACAGCTTCTCTGGGAAACTTATTTCAGTGTTTCAAACATGATTTGATGAAGCTGAAAACATCCACTAAACCTTTGCAGGAGCTCTGATTGTGATGATCTCCAACTGGCTTGGAGTGTAAGGACACAGTCACAGGAGTTATCCACCAACAACGGCATGGAATTGACTGAACACCAGTGGAAGAGCCATCAAATGGAACCTACAACCATCTTTGTTAAGCCAAATGAGTGAGGACAGTCTTTACCCAGCATAATCAAGGTAGATCACATGCAGAGACTGGCTACACAGAAGTATCCACCCTGCTGATATTGCAGCAGTATTCTGGTTAGAAGTAGGAATAGTCAGGTTCTGGGTTGGCTTGATCAACTGGTTTTATCACCAAGAGAACTTGAAGAACCATTTCACGTTATGCTTGAAGGATAGAAGTTTTGTGCTCAGTGACAGCTGAATTACACTTACTGTGTCAAAGAAGTGACTTAATATTCCTTAAAAGAGTAGCAATTTCATGACAGATATTCCAGTGTAGAGAAGGGACTAAGTTATGACCAGCCCCCATGCTGGCATGATGCAAATACATAAACTGTTAGGACTCTAAAACTCCTCCTTTCAAGGGCAAAGTCAGAGAAAAAGTCAAAATTTGGTCATCTGAGACTTAGTTGTTCAAATGATAAGTTCTCAGTGCTACAAGCAAACATGCTAATTGTTCAGTCATCCTCAAAACACAGTATTTTAACAGTAGCCTGTTTTAAACATGGAATGGAATATCTTGTGGTGGTGGTGTGAAATTCTTCAAATTAGCTACATTAACATGTACCCTACCAAGTCCAATACAACACTGCTGTTTTCAGTCAGAAAAGTCCACAACACAAAGCATAATTGATCAAAACAAAAAGAACTTTTGAGCTCATGGTGTGACTGCTGAGGTCACATTTGGCAATAGGGAAGAATGTTGAACTAAAATTGGCATGCTGGGAATTAGCCCTAATTGTTGAAGAAAACAAATAGGGGATGGAATAGTCTTCCCACTGCCCTTAGTAGGACTCCATAAATTTGCACTGATTGCTGCTGATATGAGAGAGAAGCTTTACTCATCACAGAATGCCTAAGGTCAGTGAGAACCAGGGACTGCTTCTTACATGACTGGACACACACTATTCTCAGCCTGAGACATGACCTAATCAGACCAAATGCTTTGTGATCTAATGGTCAGAGACAGACTGATGATATCATTGCTTCCACCAGTTTTGGCCAAGTCTGAAATGACAGCTAGGACACAAGTTTTCAGTTCCTTCAGTCTTTCCTTTGTCATTGTGCCTGACCAAGACTCCATGGAGTGCTGCAAATGGAGAAGTGATTAGAAATAAGATCCTAAACACATCCCAGAGCTGACAGAATTTCGAAGGATCTCTGGTTGGCTAGGGAAATGTCCTAAAATAATTTCTCAACTATCAGATTTTACGTAGGAATTAATATTTGAAAGATGAGTTGTATTTTCTATCTTAGTGGGAGTTTTGTCCCTCCCTTTAGTATGCCCCTTTCATCTGCTGAGCACAAAGATGTTTGAACTTTTGAAGAATTGGACTCCCCACAAAAACAACTACAGTCCATTTCAACTATTATTTTCTCGTCTACCACATCAGGGTCTCCTTATACACATTTTTAATAAACAAAAGGAAAGAAAGTGAAGGGGTATTTAAATGAAAGCCTTCCTGAATACTTTTATTTCAAAGGTTTGGCCTGATTTTAGTCTTTTATTGCATTTTTAATAAAAAGCTTAGAAGACTTTAAAAGAGTAAGATCATCTTGGCAATAGATCGGCTAAAATCTGTACTCAGAAACTCAACTACATCAAGAAAGTCATGTTTTTTACAATGGTAGTTCTTATGAACACTGTTGATTCTCTAGGTTCACTAATTTCTTCCCAACCCACAAAGAAGATATGTGCCAGGCAGAGCCTGGGAGAGCCTTATGTAATGGCATTGGGCTGCACATATTTTATTCCCTTAGAGAGAAAAGTTACTTCTCTCCACACAAATAAAATGGGGAAGATCACAAGTTCAGAAATCAGCATGATATGCTTCTTCAAGGCTGAGGAAGAAATTCCTGCTAGTACAGAACATTTCCTGGCCTTCAATGACCATTGAAAGACCAAATTAAAGCTTTCAGAGGTGAGTCTGCAATTTAGGTATTGAGCCAGAACAAATTTTGATGGTATCTTCTGAAGACCTGCTTTGAAGAAACTGTGCTACCAAAATTTCAACTGCTCCAGACTAATGGTTCTCACTACTCTACCAGGATAGTGAGATGAACAAATTACAAGCTGAAGGAAGATCATTCAAGGTGACCTTTGATTACACAACTCTGCCTGATAACCTTTTCTTAAGTGATTAAGATCTAAATTATACAGATGTTTATAATTCCAGGTATTGCGTCCTAAGATTTAGCTCTCTTGTTCTTTCTCATGTCCTTTAAAGCTAAGAAGAAGACAAACCAGCAACTTCTTAGGCAATACAAGGGGCCCTAGTCTGTAGGATGGTACAGGCCTGTATCTCATGAGACCTGATGTAATAGTCATTTTTTACACAGACATTTTTATCCCTGAAGAAAATTACTTTCAATAATGAATTACAGGAATATTTCCTAAGGATGGATTTTCATCTTCGTGGCCTTGGGCATGGCATGAATTTAACACGAAATTTTGATTTCAAAGGTTGGCACCAGGAAGCCCAAGGAAATAAAATTTTATCACACATGTTGTGTTAACCCTGGTGCTGTTTGACCAATGAGATATGACATTGTCTGGTAAGATATAGGAGAACTGTTTCTCTCTGCCTGTACGTGTGTGTGTGTGTGCAATAGCCTCCTGCACAACTCCTGATGACAAAAAGACATTGGAATGCAAAGCTGTATCTGCTTCCACTTAGCTATTTAAAAGTTCATTCCTCATGGTCTCTTTATCTGTTAATTGGAATAGAGAAAAGATGCCTGTTTCAACGAACTGTACAACTTTGTGGTGGGGAACTCTGTTGGGTGCTATCTGAAAGATTTTCACCATTGATAATTTATACAACTAAATTGATACTAAAAAATTAAGTCATTACCATTAACTGATACAGGATCTTACATCTGATCATTGTTTGTGAATGGCCTTCAATTGATCCATACTCCTGCAAAGTAAACAGGAACTTTTCCATTGACTTCAATGCACTGTGCAATAATTTATAAGAATATGGCTTCCTTGCAACCAGAGACATGGTTACACACAACATACTAGTTTTATTTTAAATTCAGCTTCTCAACCTGAAAATGCTTAAGTCATAGAAGGCGAGTAAATACCAGGTCTTCTGCTAGCCCTATGGCTACCCACACTATTTCCCCACTGTGCTTGGAGGCTTATCTAGGCATATCTGCCATATATGGTTCTCCACAACATAGCAGTAAATCTTGATAATCCGCATTTGCTTAAGGTAAATTTTAAATGCCTAAATCTCTTTGTGATCACAGACCTTATTAATAAAATTTGGCAGTAAGTCATTGAGAAGCACCATTTCATCTCTGTCACAGTCGGGAAAAAAGGGCAGTCGTAAAGTCAAATGCCATATCCTCAGAAAACCATGTTAGCAGCAGAAGTGATGAGAGGAGCTATGAACAGGATCAAAGTACCAGATTTCATGAGATATGGTCATGCAAGCTCAGCCTCCGTCTCTGGCCAGGCACGTTCTCTCAGACTTTTCAAAATGTGAAGTAAAATATCATAATTTCTTACTTCTTTACTGAGTCCCAGCTTCCAGATTCTAACTCGTATCATTAAATGTACAGCCCATGATTTTGTGTCTCCACTGACAATTTAGGACTACCACATACAAAGTACTATTCCTATTACTGCTCTTCTCCAGTGTATTTTTAAGGGTCTGAAGTACTGCCTGGATGTCAACTGTGTATAAAGTGAGTCATTACGAATGAGTGATGGAGAAGGTATCCTTATCTGCATGCAGGTCAATCTACAACCACAGCCAACTGCCTAGAAAAAGTCACTACACTTATTACACAGGGAACATAATTTCTATTGCTGCTTTGTATATTCAACTTTCCAATGATTCTAATGAATATCATGCATGTCCAGATGTCAACTGTCAATGACAGAACAGTGTGAAAATCACTGATTTAAATTTGAGGAAAGTGAAGGACAACACCAGAAAACTTAATTCCTTTAATAATGATTTTGCCTCCAAGCCTGATACTGTTTTGATGGGCCTGGGATTGTACTGATGCATCAGTGAGATCCCTCTGGTAAATGGTACATTCTCCCAGTACAGATGACGTGACTCACCTATTCATTTCACTGCAGTCAGCACATATGTCTTATGGTATGTGGTGTGTTGCCTCTTGATCAGTCAGAAATAGCTGGTTCAGTTTAAATAGGTCAGGAGTGAGACTTTACCACATATTAAGTTTTTTTAACACTGCAGCACAGGCCATTTCCTTCTTCCCACTACACTCAGACAATAAGAGGTTAAGAGGGCTGCCCCATAATGGCTTCATTAGTTTTGAGATAGGGCTCATTAAGAGGTGAAGAGAGATAGCTCACCAAAAGCCTGTGATACAGAGGATCTGTGATGGCAGACCCTGGAGGAACAGGGTTAGGATCAGTGGTTCCTTAATTACCTTTCTTGAACCAAGCATTGCCTGGTTTTAGCTGAACTGGGTTATAAAGGACCTTTTTGTATTCGCTTGTGCAACAGTACTAAGATGCAAAAGGGAAGGGATTTAATTACCCCATGGAGAAATCAAAATAAAACTTTTATTGCTCAGTACAAGTTATCTCTGGAATTACTTCTTCACCTTTCTCTAAGAGGCTCTTCCTAATATTTGGGAATCTGCCAAAAAAACCCCAGTGTATACTGAGGGAAAAGGGATCCTACAAAACTGTTCCTTGCAAGAAAGAGTGAAGTATGTTTGAGAAGCATTTTTTCCTGAGTAAAAATTCTGAGGCAATATGCCAGCAGCCCTATCTCAAGATATATCGGCAGTAGGCAGACACAGAAAGCAAAAAAAGAAAAAAACCCAAAACATATAATTACTTCCTCCTACAATGCAGTTCAGAATGGGAATCTCTCACAAGAGATTGAATAGCACAGCTTGTCTATGAAGGCTAAGTGGAATGAAACAAGATAATATGAACAGGAAACAGAAATCTCTGTAATATTATTGTTTTGTGAGAAGTAAGGGTTTTACCCTGTAATATGTGTTCTCTAAGATTACCACTAAAGGCAGGTAAAATCTATCTGCTTAGTTGAAAGATGCAGTCTAAGGTTCAAAGAGAGTGTATTTTTACTTTCTGCATGTGACAATCCACACATTTACCTACTGCTTCCACACTGCCTGATAACTTTCTAAATGAATACGGCATACAGCATTGCAGATAGGTACTCTTCTTGGCTTCAAGGTGTTAAGAGCTAAAAAATCTGCGGTGCCTCCTCATATTCTGGGTTTTCAGATGATTATACTATTTCCAGGGTATGCCTCTCCATGTGGTTTATGAAAGGGGCTGTTCTTGGCACAAGCCCATGTAGGCACAGTACTATAGATTTCAATGGGACTGAACACAGTCCTAACTGCTTTGCAGAGCGGAGGGTGATTTCTGCAAGTACTTAGTTCTTTTCCTTAATAATTCTTCTGTTCTGTTTGGTCCTGTTTTATAGGACAATAAAAATATGGTCCCTTTAGTTCTTTCTACAGAACCTCCACCCCACTGGTCTGGGCAGTGTGCTGTTACATGTAGTAGCATGCCTGTTCCCTCTTTTTTAATCATTCAAGAAGAGTACCACATATCCTGTGAGTAAATCTGTCTTTCAAATCAAGTCATCAATTCAGTGGAAAGGTCTGGGTTAGAAATGGAAGTTTACAAATCACCTTAGCTGTGATTTTAGCTGTGAGGCACAATAACCTGAATGTTACAAGCAGCTCGGCGAAGAAAAAGGTCTTGGAATGATGCTCAAGTTTGTCTCAAATAACTTCATGCTGCCAAAGAAAGTTTGCACGAGATGTATTTATAAAAGCTGTATAAGGGAAGCTTATAAATCATCTGTACATGACCCTGCAGGTTAACAATGGGAAAGTGAATTCTGTTTGTGCATAGAAATAAACATTTTTCCAAATCCATTCCTGCAATCCCCAAACCTCCATACAAACTCAGAATAATGACTCAATTATGAACTATGCTACAAAATCACATGACTACCTTTCCCCTTATGGTGGTTTTAAAAATAAACCCAGAGAGTATGGAATTGAAGATGTTAATACAGAGAAAGTAAAAGCTTGTCATCAAATTTATCCTCCTTTACAATGCATGATATCTTCCCTACATACATCCCCCTAAAAGCAAAAGTTTTGATCAACCTAGTTTCAGTCCCAGGCAAGTAGAGTAGGCCTCCTCTTTTGCTTATTCTTCAGTCCAACCAATTTTACTTTACGACAAGCTTCTAACATCCAACCTAAATGATGATTGTCAGAAAGGTTTTCTTTTTATGCTCTTAGCACCATTTTATTCAGTTTTCCCCATCCTTGGAAATTACTCTCTTAAAATACTTGCAAGCAGTTAACCTGATTTTCTTTACTCATGATAGCAAGTCCTCAGTGAAAATGTTGTTTACATAATTTTTCTACTATATCCACTCACCTAATAGCTTCTTGTTTTGGGTTGCTTTGCTGAAAATTCCTTTCATTTTATTGCTTATACTGAGCTGCCCTGGATTTTTGGCCTAGTTCCACCCCAGCTGGGTAAGGTATAGATGCTGTTATTTCTGGGGTCTCTTTTTTTTGTGAGCATAAAATACAGGACAAAAGTCAAAGGCCTGATGTTCCATAGGTTCTTACTATTTAATGTATTCCAGTATTTCTCAGTGTGGCCTCTAAAAGCTATGCATTTGGAAGAAAATGTTCCTGAATAGTTTTTTATTTAGCCTTCAATTCACATACCTGATGCAGACTTTGAGCAAGATGCCCTTTCAGCAGAGGAATGAAGCAAGGTCCCTGTTCCAAGCCTCTACACAAAACTGCCCATAAAATGTGCCTTCTTGGTAGCTGTTCGTACTAATAAATACTTTTACTCAGTAAATTTATTTTCTATTTGGTAGAGGACAGTCTTTTAATATGAACCTCATGAGGCACTCATACTCCTCTAGGAGGCCTAGAAAAGCACAAGCTTTGAATTCAGAAGGGAAAGGAGATCTGGCAGATTACCAACTCTTCCTTCTTGTTTACAGCCACCTAAAGATTATTTAGTCATCTCCTAAAAATCAAAGCAGATCCTTTGGTGGCTACTGGGGTTCATCAAGAACTATCACCAGAACAAGCAGTTTTATGTAGACCATCAATTACATTCACAGACATATAATGAACAATAGCAAACCTAGGTGGCTTTAATGGGGTTATTTATTATATTACTCTATGCTCAGCAATGGAAGCAGAATTATTTATGCAGTTGAGCTATGGAATTTCTGCTTCCAGTCATGCCCTATGTGTGCTTCACTGGAACCCACTTGTAGCACTTTATTTGCAGATCTAGGTCTGAATATTTTACAAAGTTTGACTAAAGACCAACAGTAAATCAGCGCTGACATTACCGATTGAGCAGTCGTGGCCAGTCCAGTTGGGATCGCAGCTGCAGAGTCCAGTATCCGGGAGGAAGGTCCCATGACCAGAACACTGATCCAGGCAAGTGGCTCTTGGGGTCTCACAGTTTGTTCCTCCCCAGCCAACCGAACAGTGACATTCTCCTCGTACACACACTCCTCGCCCAGAGCAGGTAGGGTCCATGCAGTCCACTACATGTGAGAAGGGAGAGGAAGCAGACAAGGAAAGCAAATGGGAAATGCAGGAAAAAAGCTATCAGACTGCCACCTACACAAAAGTTTTTACATAGTATCTCAAGGCTTCAACCAAAAAGCCCCACTGTGCGCAAAACAGATGCTTCATGGAAGAAGTCAGTGTCCCTAAAAGGCAGTGAGACCTAGAAGACCTACATGAAAAACAGAGAAAAACTTAGCAATGAAATCCATTCTTTCATCCAGGTCTGCACTAATAAATGATCTTTCTGGTAAAAACAGACTAATATAGATTAAGAATAGAATCAGAATAATATTCTTTTGTACATGTACTGTGTTTTCATTTATTCTATTAGAATAACTTAAATTACTATTACTAATGAATTCAAAGCTGAGCCCTAGTTTTCTGAGAGAGAATTTTGCATAAAGATTCAGCAGAAGCTGACATTCGTATTCAGCAAAACACACGCTTAAATTGAAGAATGTGCTTAAATCTATACAGGTTTCATGGAGATTTGCAGAAAATTGACACTAAAATATATCCTTAGACAGTTTTCTGGAGTAAGGATTAAAACAAAATCATGCATTTCTTTTTTTTCTACTGATGTCCTTCTGGTTTTAATTTTGACCAATTAATACTCTTTTAAAAAATGTTTGGGTTTTATTTTCCTCCCCAAAGAGGCACTTTCCTAACAAGATTGGAGATCATTCAGTTAGAGGTACAGCAATGTACACCAAAAGACCAAATGTACTCCTGCCTGGTTCCTGAGTTAGGTGTTTGTAGGCAACTGTCAGCTGCTCTGCCCACAGGGGAATTTCATGCAGCCATCGAAAAATATAAAATGCACCAGACACCCTCCCAGAAAAACCAACTGGAGGAGTCGATTGTCTATTTATATATAAAAGCTGATAGGACAGTCTAGAGAAATTCTTGCCATCTTTTGAAACGGTGTGTGGCAGTACCCTGGGGATTGGTGACAAGAGTCAGTCTGGCTAAGCAGCATGGGGAAAGCTGTCCAGCTCCTGGCTCTGATACAGCAGAGTAGAACGTGACCACTGCACACACAGTTCAGTTTTTACCCCCTGTAAAAGCCAATAAGAATTCCACTGACCTGCTTAAGATCCAAAAACCTTAAAAGGAAACACAACAGCTGCTTTGATAATTCCCTGGATTCTCAAACCCTTCTCAGTCTGACATGTAATGGCTCAGTTATTACTATCCCAAGGCATGAGAGAGAATTTTCTTTTTTGTTTGATTCCTGGAGCTCTGTTCATAGCTGGAACAATCCTTGAAAATTTTAAGAGGCTGGAAAGGATGAGTCTATAAATCTCCTTCACTGTTAGTGAGCTGGGAGCGAGGGTGCCAATTTTAGCATGAGACCCTTGAAGCCCTGGCCCTGTTCTTTCTCAGCAGTAATAAGTATGAAAAGGACTAAGGGATAGAGTAGCAGCCTCGCCCATTCTCAGCAGATGGTTTGAACATAGAGAACAAAGATCACAGGCTAACTGACAAGAGGCTACCTCCAGGCAATTAATCATCCCCTCTGAAGGTCAACTGGGAAAAAGGTGAGTTTTACAGGGGCCTCCATCACAGTAGGCAGACAATCTGCTATCTCAGCTCTAACACAGATGATTATAGGAGGGGAATGTGCATGTCAGAACCCCCCATTTATCATAATCCCAAGGCCATTTTTCATGTTGAAATGAGCCCTTTCAGAAAATGTCACACACAATGGCTACTTTAATCCCAGCCTCACTAGCTGTATCTCTTTAGGCTTTCTGCACCATCGGAAGGGCCCTGGGACAGGATTACAGGATTCTGCTTTCTTCTTAATCAATTGCTTAGTGGATTTGGAGCACAATAGTATATTTTTAGGGAGTTCTGGTTGACAAATTTAGATGCTCAGCTCTGGGAGAAGCAGAGATGGGGAGCTGGGCAGGAGGTCAGAGCTGACAAAATCTAGTATACCTGGGGGGAAAAAAAAAAAAGTATATGTCTGTCTTGTTGGCTGGAAATTGTCCCAAATGGTCAAATTCCTGGTCAGAAAATGCCCTGTTTATAGTTCCGCTTTGTGCAGAATCTTTTCCAGGGAGATAAATCATGCAGCAAGCAAGGTTAGTGCCTCTTATACACTTTTCCCCAATATGCTTCATGCTTCATTGGTCACACAAGTTATTAGGCTTATTTGGTGCCCAAAGAGTAACTTCTCATTTTTCACTCCTTAAATTTGCTCCCCTCCCTGTAATGTCTTGCTGGCTTAGGCCATACCTTATAAAATATGGGCCAATAAACTAAGGAAGGAGAAAAGAAAAACTCGTGTAAGATTGTTGGCTGATGTTTTATAAATATTACTGAACTTCCAAGGGGGAAAGAGAAAAGACAGAAGAAACCCTGGAATGAAACCCCATTATAAACATGGACCAAGCAGTGAAGCTACGAGAACTGAGAAATAATAAAAAGTAATCAATACCAGATGGCCCTTCTTAGAAGAGAAATTAAAGAGTAAAAGCAATTTAAAAAATAGTATAAATCAATTTTTTTACTAGATCTAAATATATATATATATATATATCTCCTTAAGATTTCCCACATGGCATATTTCTGAGTTACTTCCCCCCCCTCACAACACAATACGAATTATGCCTTGAATATCAAAAACATGAATGCTTTGAAAAATACTAAACAGCCCATAAGAGAAAACCATGTACTCTTTGTTCATCCTCCCTTTTCAAGTTTTGACCTAGTTGGACTAACATGGTCCCCAGCTACAGTGATAATATAAAATAACTGAACAGTATCTGGCTTTTCTGCTTTAAATGTGACCAGGGAAGAAAAGGTTCCTGTTAGAAAAAGGGCAAATCTCACTCTGATTTGCGCACATTAAACACTTCTGGCTGGAGGCAGAATCAGGATCTTTTCATTTCTGTTTATCCAGTAAAGATATGATCTAGTAAATAGGAGGTCTACAGGGATACTTTAAAGATACTTCAGTAGTCACCATCTTTGGGTTTTGCATGCCCCACAGCTTCGCTGAACTATGCTTTAAGCCAAAATGCAGCTTTCTCAAGAGATGGCTTATTGTTATAAGAGCTGATACCGTCTTCATCTCTAACATTTACTGACACTGAAGCCATGTTACATCAGAGATGTCCCACTGCAATATATTTAAGACATCAAAAGAAATGCTAGATTAGATGCCATTTGAATGTCCGAATTCAGCCTATTTTCACTATCAAATAAAACAATTTCCGATTAATCTTTATCCTGCATACATGAAGACAACCATAAATTAAATTAAAGACATTGTTATTCTTAAACATATCAAATTATGTCTTAAATCTATCAGGTGGTTAAGAGGCCTTACGTATGTACTTGTAGAAGCATAATTTAAGAATAATTATTTATCAGGTCACCTGCATAGAACTTGGAGAATAGTTTTCGAAAGTGTTGAACATTATGCTTTAAATAAGGCACTTTTGGATGCATTTTAGTAACTCTCTGAATGATTTATACACTTAGAAAACTGTCCACTTTTTCATTTAGCAGTAAGAAGCAGTCATGGACTCAAGAAGATAAAGGTTTATGTTGGCAGATGAGTTCCTACACAAAAAGATTAAAGATAAGTACTAAAAGGTACCATATTTCTGAGCCATAAATCTAAATGTAAATGAAAAATGTTTGGGGGCTAATGTGAGAAAAAAGCTATGGAAGAGCCATTAAAATAACATCTGACTTTGAAGCTGAATTTAATTCAAGACCTGAGCATTTCTAAGCTTTTAAATCTGACAAGGATCAGGGACTTTCTCTCATATGGCACCATTTTGTGTATGTAAGCAACTGAAATTGCTTGGCATAGCACAGCAGAGAAGAAAGCACTGTAAAAGTAATTATACGTTTAGATGTGTAAATGGAAATGATGCTTTAATAAGAACATTTGAACATATGATTAGGTGTTCTGGTCTTTCAACTACATTTTTCTATCTGAAGCATTTGATGGCTTTTCATCCAATTATTGAACAAATATGATAGCTAACGACGAGTTATGACAACATATCATTTTTATGTTGTATCCATCTATTGTATCTCTAAGATGCCTATTACTGTTCTGTTTAAGTGCCAGTCCGATTCTGAATTGCCTCCATCCATACAATTACAGAACAATCAAAGCAAAAGGCTAATTGAATGCATCTTGCAAATACCTTCTTCACAGCTCTCGCCTTTGTATCCTGGATTGCAGATACAGGTCCCCATGATGCACGTGCCGTGGTTATTGCAGGACACATCAATGCACTGGTTGGTCGGGACATCACACTCTGCTCCCTTCCAGCCACTATGGCACAAGCACCTTCCTTTCATGTACTGCCCATTTCCACTGCACAGCACTGGGCAGGATGCTAGGAACAGACAATAAAAATCACATTAAAACAAATAAAAACTCACTTCAAAAAGGAGCTTAAGAGCCCAGTAGGTGATTTACATTCTTCATATACAGTCTTCGCTGGGGTATGTTGTTCTTTGTTTTGCCAAAACCAAATCTTTTATATGGATGACACCCAGCTGTTAACTGTATTCTCCTTTGAGTGCTTAAAACAAACAAACAGTGCTCTTGAGTTAGACTATCTCCTTGCTTTGTGTCTGTGATACCATTTTTCACTAAATAAACTCATAATTTTCTTGTATTCTGATTTTTCAATGTACTGGTGTCTTCTTTCAGCAGCATCACTGATCTTAGATTGCTTATTACTATCCCTGACCTGCTACCAGACTTGCCTTGACATTGCCTTTGCTGTGGACCTCAGTGACACACAAATCACTCCCATTTTTTTCAGGGTTAATTCCCAGCTTTATGGGTTTCAGTTGCTTTGCTCAGAGCCCAGAATGCCACATTGAGATCATTTCCCTGATTTAGCTCATGTCATACCATCAGCTACCAACTTCCTTCCACGAAAGGGTTGTCAAGACCTGGAACAGGCTGCACAGAGAAGTGACTCAGGCACCATCCCTGGTGGAATTCAAAAGATGTGTGGATGGTGGCTTTTGGGGACATGGTTCAGTGGTGGACTTGGCAGTGCTGGGTCAATAGCTAAACCTGATGATAAGAGTTTTAGAGGTCTTTTCCAACCGTAAAAATTCTATGGTTCTAACGGAATCTCCTGCCCCTTTTTTTTGGTTATCACCTCTGCTGGACTCTATTCATCACCAGCCACAATGTAAAATTGGCTTCTACTGTTTCCAAGTTCCCTGTAATAAAAGCTCTACAAATCTATTCTCTGAACTTTGTATCAATCTTTAAAGGATTTTAAATTGTCCTTGTTTTCAGCCAAGTCACAGCTGACTCTCAAGGCCAACCAGATATAGGACTTCTTCCCTGTGATAAAGGGAAGAAGAGGCAGATGACAAGCTCAAGCTGTACCATGATGGATCCCAGGATTAAGCATTTTCAGAGCTAAACTTGGAAAGTGCCAGGCAGAGTGGGATGGGACAAACTGAAGGATACAGAACAGGTTCCCCAAGGAAGGACAGGGCATCAAGGACCAGACCTCAGCCTCCATGACCATAGCTTTGGTAATCACTGCTCTCCAAGCTTTCTACAGCTCTTTTCAGACAATGTCTTCTCCTTATTCCATTCTCCACACCTGCCACATTATGCTCCTTTTGTCCTCTGCTCTGATCTTTCCAAGGAAGATGGTGATTTCAGTTGCTCAGAAGCAATAGCCTTTTTCTGTTCACTCTACCTTGAAACTTGAAACTTCTTGCTTAAGTCCAATTCTCTTCCATTCCATTTTGCTGAAACTCGGCTACAAGGACATACACTCAACACAGACTGTTCTTGCTCACTGTTGCACATCAGCCTGAGGTGAGAGCAGCTGTCCTTCTCATCTGCCCCATGGAAAGGCAATTTATGAACAATTTTATGCAGGACAAATGTGAAATGAATATTCCATTCTGCTGCTCAATTCAACTGCATTAGGCGTGTGTTGAATGCTCTTTTGCTTTGTTCCTGACTCTGATTATGTGTGGGAAGAGGTATTAACACGGTTAAGGAAAACTTTCCTCTTCCCATCTTTTTGGATGGTAATCTCACAAACCACAATCACAGTTGTTTCTACATGTCCTTATAGTCAAGTCAGTTTGAGTGTTACAGAGCTACAGCAGCCTCAATAAAATACAAAGCATTGCCAGCTCTGACTGTTAAGCCAGTCTGGTATGTAGTGAACTATATTTGCCTGACCAAGGTTTAGAAAAGAAAGGAATTTGGCAACTGTTATTACTAAAGAGCCCTCTGTTCACTTTAAAGGAAGCACATTGCAGTGGTGCATTGCAAGTGCATAATTTGCAAGATGGTATCCACCTATACAATATGAGACATAAATTGTTTAAGATACACTGTGTTGTGTATATGGTTCACAGCACACTCTGTAATTTCACTTTTCAGCTAAAATGATGGAATTTTCTGCCCCTCCCATCCCAAATTTCAATGCTCAGTAACAGACATTGTTCTTTCAAGGCACTGGCAGGGGATAGTCTGCAGTTCTTTTCAACAAGAAAAAATAATTGCCTTTAACCAGGGTGAGGTTGCTGAGAATGACTTACGTGTTTTCTGACAAGACAGCTGATCATTCAGTAAAAGATCAGATAAATTACTGGCCATCTGCAATGAGACTGACACTCTACAGAGCCTTCTGTGGAGAACACCTTCAGCATCATCTGGAAAGCACTGCTGAAAATGTCAAGGTAATGGCAAAAACAGGACCTCCTCAGTAGTATACAATAATGAATAATGACAAAAAGAGGTTTCCAAACTTTTTCCACAGCTACTTGTGCAACTCTTTTCCATATATAAATATATACAATTATTATTTGATCTTTCAGATTCCAACAATGTCTATGATGGCAAAATTATAGTAATTCTCTAGTGCAGTAATGATAGCAACAATGTAAACACATACTCTGTTTCTTGCAAAGTTTAGCGTCAGTAAGACTGTTTGTTTGTTTACTTTGTACAGAACTTGAAAACACCATCTCCCATGTCCAAGAAAACCCTCAAAATGCCCATGAAATACTCCTCTGATGACGTGCTCTCATTCATTTTGTTTAAAATTATTGGTTAATAAGACATTGATAATTAACCATTACTAAAAAGAGAAAGGCTTCCTGCTCCAGAGTTTCCCACTCATTTGGATGGTGAATTACAAGGATGAATTGAAGCAAAGGAACACCCAGGAAATCCATGACCTAGAATTCTTCACGTGGGTAGGAATCTGCTTATTTAAGGATTACTGCTCCATACAGGGACTGTGAACAGCTGCAGATGGACACTGTAGCAGCATTACACATGCTGCCCTTTGTGGGATTTGTAAGTCAAAAGAAGAACCTTGGATGCCCCTGAAAACCAACAGGAAGACAATGGTGGGGTCCTTGGATCTCATGGCAACATGATCTATTTAACAAGCCCAGTGAGTGGAAAAGCATAGACAAATACAATTTTGGCACTCCACATCTTGCTAAAGGCAGAGTGTAACCTGTGATCTGAACCCAGATGAGTGAACGAAAAGATAGAGTTGAACAGAAGGTGTTCATAGCAGCCAGAGTATGTGCTCTGCTGAAATGGGAGAGAGTCACATGGCTCTCCTGAAAAGCCTGAGAAAGTTCACGATATAACCCACGAGGGGACGTAAGCTCCTCGGAAAGTGGATTCAGAACAAAAGTTTAAGTATTCTGACTAACAGTAAAAAAAGTTCTTCTCCACAGACTCTACAGGGAGCTTTCAGGGGAACAAGCCCTGAACTTCTGCCCCTACTGAAAGTTAGGAGGTGTGAGTTGGAATATGCTATGGGACATGGAAAAAAACTCCTTTTGTCTCCAGGTCTAGGGATTTGAAAAGGAGCTTGGAAATGCAAACCAAGTGTAAGGAAATGCAAACCAAGTGTAACCTGAGTCAGCAAGAAGTTTGACATAACAGCTCTCAGGGATGCAGATTGCCACATCCATCTTACTGGGCTGTGAACTCTGAAACCCCGCCGGGTTCAGCCTGGCCCGCAGCCTCGGCGGGGAGCTCCCGCCTGCCCCGGGGGTGCGTGGCTCCTTATCTCTGTCTCCTGGCTGGGCTGCAGGGAGGTCACTCCAGCGCAGCGGGAGGGGGAGAGGACCGGGGTTGGACAGAGTTTAGCTCTCTCTTGGGAAGGCGCCAGCCTGCTTGCCGAAGCAGCAATGAGCAGGGGTGAAGGCCTGACCTGCAGCCTTACCGAAGCTCCTTGTGTGGGCACTAATGTTTTACGCTCCCTCCCTTCCCAAATTTATAAATCTCTACTTAGTTTGTTGGGTTGTTTGAGCCAAAACGGGCCTTGAAAAGGTTGATGCACAGTATTCTGTCATTTCCCACATGCAAGGTTTTGATTTCTTGGTCTGAAATGTGTTCTTACTGAAAGTATTTCAGTTTGTTTTTTAAATGTTTAAATAACCTAAAAAATTCAGGCCAAAGAAAACCCTTCCAGAGCAATTTATTCAAAATACTTATCACTTAAGCAGAAAAATGTATTATACTGTTTACCAGGGTAAGTCTCCTTCCCAGCCCTCCCAGTGTTTTTACTTTTGGCCAGAGTATCCAGTTCTTACTGCCATTATTCCACAATAAATTCTGCCCTATTCCTCACAGCCAGCAGACTTGTAAGGTACTTACTTTTAGCATAACCAGTGTTTTTAAAAAAAGTATCATTATAGTGTCATGCCACACCATGGTAAGAGTGCTCTGCTAAACAAACAATAATGTCACATTTATAAGTCATGTTGTCTAGAGTCGCTTCCAAAGAGAAAATTTCCAAGATGACATTTTGCCTGTCCATAAGCAGCCCAAGGAGTTGTGTTGTTGCTAAGGGCATAGCAGTCATGACTACTACACAACCATAGCATCATTAAGGTTGGAAATGCCCTTCAGGATCGAGTCCCACTCTTAGCCCAGCACTGTGAGCCCACTGCTAAACCATGTCCTTAGGTGCCACACCTATACTCCCAGAGATGGTGATTCCACCGCTTCACTGAGCAGCCTGTTTCAGTGCCTGCCAACCATTTGGTGAAGAAATTTTTCCCAATAACCAATCTAAACCTGCCCTGGCACAACTGGAGGATGTTTCCTCTTGTCCTATCACTTATTACTTGGGAGAAAAGATCAACTCCCACCTGGCTACAACCTCCTTTCAGGTAATTGTAGAGAGCAATAAAGTCTCTCCTGAGCTTCTTTTTCTCCAGGTTAAACACCCACAGCTCCCTCAGCTGCTGAGCGAAATTGTAGCAAACAAATTCACAGATCCAACTTGTTTCCATTCTACTGCAGCATCCCCAAGCGGGGTGAGGAGTATTTTGCAAAAGACACTGGCATGAATATAAGTTCCAGAAGAAAAATGTTAACTGAAGGGGAGAGGGGGACAGTTGATCAAGTATAAATTCCTACCTCTGCCACAGTCAGGACCCAGAAAGCCAAGGAAGCAATGGCAAGTCCCAGACACGCAGTCTCCATTCCCATAGCAATTACTGGGACAGTTATCCACTGATTCTGGAAAATAAAAGACAATTCAGACACTTCTTTAGGCAACAAAACACCTCTGAGTTTAGGAGGGCTTTGGACAGATGAAGTTTCAAAGCAATTGCTGCACTTGGGGCCAAAAGCATGAGTGTAAGTTCCACTACAGTATCCATTTACACCAATGGATCAACTACAAATTCTATGATTAAAAATAGTAGCTCAGCACCCACCACGTTTTGCATTCAGTCAGTACCTGAAAACTGTCAAATGTCTTTTCTACCTGTATATTTTTACAACCATTTTTCCTCTTTGAATTCATTGGAGAGATGCAATACACACCATTCTCATGGCAGAACATGCACCTTTGGCCCAGTTTTGTTGACTTGGTTAATTGACCTTGGGGCATTTATTTGTGACAGGGTCTGCCTGTTCAATGACTATTTAAAACCAAAATCCTTATTTTTTCCTGCTTATATTATATATTATATATTATACATTATATTATGCATTATATCATGCATTATATTATATATACTATATTATACATTATCTAATACTCAATTTATATATTTAACAGCTCAAAATTCTGGGGCTAATATTCTATTTGGTGGAACAGGAATGGGTCTATTCCACACTTTCTTCTGTTTCTAGTTATCTTAAACTCCCTGACTTTGGCAAAAACACCAGCTGTTCATTTTTCAGGGAGAGTTAACAGGTAAGGAACATGTTATCTAGCACTTCACTTTTGAGGAGAGTTCAGAATATTGGGGCTAAAACACATCTTTCATAAAAGAACAACACAAGCTGGTAAACACATCAAAAAGAGAATGAAAATAATCTTATTTTCTTACACTTAACTGTGAGTGAAGACTGAGTAAATGTGAGTAGGCCTTTGAAAGATGTAATAACATGGTTCATTCCACTCTGCTATTTCACATTTTCTCCAAGGGAGATGCATATCAGATGAAAACTGGATTCAGTTCTACAGGAGGGGCACTGGTAGTACACATGGAGTGGGGTGAAAATCTCAGCCCTGTGAATAAGGACTGTACTTTCACAGACATACTTCACGAGACCTTGTGGCAGCAAAGATATTTGTGAAGTCCCAATCAGTGCAAGTGAAGAGAACCAGCTGCAGCAGAGATGTGCAGATTAGTTTCTAATCACAAATGAAAGGAAGTCTGTTTCTGGATGGGTGTTCTCCAAAGAGCAGAGGTTTCTAAATGACATTTTAAAGCATGTGACGTAATTTAATCATTCATAAAGGACAACAACAATTTTAAATAATAAAACCAGTTCAAAAACATTTATGTTTTAAGTCCTGGCTTTGGACATCTCATAATTAGACAGCTCCATGCAGAAAGGAAGGCACAAGGAAATGCTGTCAGTTTTCTAACACTCAGTAGTTAAGCAGATATTCACTTGATGGTGTATGGAAATACAGTCACAGTATGTAGGCAACACTTTAGGCTTGAGCTGTCATCTTTATTCCAACCAAAGAGCAGCTAGGATTCCTAAAATAAAGAAACAGCGACTCAGGCCTTGTGCATTTATACTGGTAATTAGGAATACCATCTCTCATTTCATAGCAGGTATAAACACAAATCTATCCTGTAAATGAAAAGCTTATGTCAGCCCATGTATATACAGTCTTCAGAACTTTGTGATGGTTTAACGTCACTGCTGGAAACAACAACACAACAAAAAACCAAAAACCAAAACAAAACAAAAAATCCCCCACAACTTTATGCCTTTTTCCCTATGTCTTTTTTTTTACAATGCTCATATTTTTTTTTATCTTCAAGAAATATATGCAGAAATTTAGGAGAAATTTATGCGCATACTTACACATATGAAGAACATACAGAGTGTGAGTACTGTGAAACAAGATAATGAGACAGGTAAGGAGATTGAAGAGCTCCTGTTGCTGAAAGGGTCAATCCTTTCTCTAATCTTCTCATCCTAGAACTCTATGCTCCCTCTTGTTGTGCTGATTCCAGCACTTGTCAGACCCTTCAATGAGTTGGTTAAGCTCAAAAGGTGGCAATAAACCCGAATGCAGCAGAGAAAAAAACTAGTGTATTTTTTTCATATTGCCTGAAAACTGGGAGAAGAAGGGCTGTGCTATACAGTGCAGCCATCCCATGACACCTCACCACCACACTGCCATGCTGGGTCAGGGCCTGCAAGCTGGAGCAACATTGCATAGATATAACACGTGTGACCTTTGAAGTCAAGGGGAATACCTGTTTCAGGGCTTGATGCAGGACAGACTCCCAGTGTTATGATAACACATTTAGAATACTAAAAACTATTTTTAAAAGCTTTTCCTCAAGTTTTTGTTTTAAAGGACTAAAGTGAGATCTTGAAAAGAAGTAAATACCCATATAGCTTTCTTGGTATAGTTATGTAATATAATATTTATGCAAAACAGCAAAAAAACCACAGAAACATCTAGAAAATATCTAAAAGGCAACATAACATCAGGCACAGCAGCTGTTCTGAAGTGTGACAATGCACCACATCAGCTAAATGATAATCTTTTTTACTGGAAACAGTATTTTGCATTTATAGTGGGTTCAGCTGGTGTGTCTGTGATGCCTAGGACAAGACAGGCAAGACTCTGTACACCAATTAGATGTCCACTGCAGGTTAAACTCAATTACTCTGTCCTCTATAATGATTATGTATGAAGGGATTTAGAAGTTCAGAGTGACCACAGAAATGGAGCATACCTGTGCTTAGGTAACCAACCTCTCCAGAATCTCAGGGTGAATCCATGTAATAACGTTTGCTCTGGTGATGGATCCTTTCCTCCTCTGACTAGTTCAGCATGGACACCTCTAACTGGCCAGATCCCTGGCCTAGAGTGACTGACACAAATGCATTTAAAAAAAAATATTTGCATCTATTTTGTGGTTCACATGGAGATCTGGCATTGCACTTTGCAAAATTGCAGTGATATGCATATATATCACTTCATTTATCAATATCTTCTCAATCTTTCATTTCCCAGACTCTTTGCAAGTGTGGCCAAATTTCTTCATACCATATAGTGGCTTACTCAAAAGTAATTAAAAAACAGGTGGATGAAAGCCACTGTACCTTCTTACTGAAGCACCTCGGTAGCTCTTAATTGTGGCCTGAATACCCTATACTATTAATAATAGAATTGGCCCTTAAAAATCCTTTCATCCTATTTCATTGCTTTCTCTGATGCTCCTTGTTTTTCTAATATAGCCAAAAGTAACATATCTAATGTGTTCTCATTTTACACTACCTCTCTTTGCCCTGGAATAACCTGCCTGATAGACATGAGATGAAGTGAAAAGAAACTCTGCTCCCTGTGACTTGTGCCACTTGCTGTTTTTTAGCAGTTAAGGATGCAAACTTTCCTGGTGATTCAGGGCAATTAAGGTCTTCACACGCTCCCAAAAGTTCTTCACTACTGAGAATCAATTCTGAAAAGTGATGAAGGTTCATGTAGCGCATCTTTGTCTCAAAGCTACTCCCAAAGAGCTCCAAAGTATTTTCATAAAGGAAGTGTTAAATGAACCCACTTTTTTTTTTTTTTTTTCCTGTCAGGAACTCCAGAGCTAATGAGCACAAAAGGCTGAGACTGAGGCTTGTGA
Organism: Climacteris rufus; assembly: GCA_013398175.1. NCBI lineage: Eukaryota > Metazoa > Chordata > Aves > Passeriformes > Climacteridae > Climacteris > Climacteris rufus. The sequence continues at coordinate 482,569 of VZRZ01006734.1, read as the reverse complement.
GCAGCAAGTCTGTGAGCTGTGCGTGCAACACTGAGCATGCTCCTATTTATATTCTTAGGCACAAACACAAACTGGAATTTGTTTTTACTTTGAAGATTGAAGGCATTAGCAAATTATATTCACTCAAGACTTCTCACATAAAACCTCTGTTTTCCTCCCAGGACTGAATTTTGTTAGAGTGGTTACAGACTGTGTTGAGCACTTGAGGCACTTTTCTGGCCCTTCTGGCATGTATACATGCACACACATTCAAACACTGCTCTAATACCTACATTTCAAACTGAACAGGATGAGGTGGGTGACTTGGCATCAGAAATTAAGGAGTTATGATGGGATAACCCTAGAAAAAATGAAGAATTAAACAGGCATTTTCAGAAGCTAGGGCTTAGCCAAATTATTATCATATGGGGCTTAAATGATAGAAGAGACTCAACTTGAACATTCATGGAGTTCCTAGTTAGTGGCACAAAGCAACTATCTGTCTTTTGAGTATGTTCACAGTCAACATTGCTATAGAGGTAACAAACTATCAATAAGTAAAACCAGGTCGTTGCAGTTATGGTTGGCTTCTAGTCTCTGTTATATAGCTTATTCTGTAAGCTGTTCACATAATTATAAGAGTATTTTCCAATATATACAAAATTCCATATGGTGTTTTATGAATAGTGCCATGGGAACTGCTTTAGAGAATCATGACAATGTTTTTGTTTTATTTAATTGTTAAAGTTCACTGTGAGACCATGAACAATTCTTTTTCAGAAAAAGATATATATGTTCTCTGTTTCCAGACTGATTCCCACAGTTTTCTCTTGGTGTCTAAATCCCCAAAGAGATCTGACTGACACCAGCCGGTAAAGGCAGAGATTAATAACTGAAGGGGCAGCCAACGGATGATGCATGATGCCTTCATCTGTTTTTGCTCTGATGTCCAAATAGAGCATTGGAAACACAGTTTCCATGTCACCTTTCAAGCACCAACAGTAGCAGGAGAGAAACTCCTGAAAGCAAATAACTCACACTGGGGACAGACCTGCAAAACTTGAGGCAGTAGGGCTACTAATAGGGAGTTCAGAAGTTTACCTATGGAATTAGGTGTTTTGCCAGCTTCACAATCCAATCAGCAACTGAAAATACAAGTCATTTTATGGAATCATGGAATCACATCATGGCTTGAGTTGGAATGGACCTTGAAGATCATCTAATTACAACTCTCCTGGCACAGGCAGGAACACCTTCCACTACACCAGGCTGCTCCACACCCCAACCAAAATGGCTTTCAACACTACCAGGGATGGGTCAGCCACGGTTTCTTTAGGCAACCTGTGCCAGTGCCTCATCACCCACACAGTGAGGAATTTCATTCCAATATCTAATCTAAACCTTCCCATTTGTTATTCTAAAGCCATTAACCATTGCCCTATCATTCCTTGTTCTTGTCAGAAGAACCTCTGCAGCTCTCTTGCAGTCCCTTAGGTACTGGAAGGGGCTCTAATGTCTCCCCAAAGCCTTCTCTTCTCCAGGCTGAGCAACCCCAACTCCCTCAGCCTGTCTCCCCAGGAGAGGTGCTCCAGCCCTCTGAGCATCTTCACAGCTCTGCACTATTTCCTCAATAAATAACGTAAACATCTAGATCTCCTCTGAGAGAAGGTCTAAATGATATAACGAGACACTTGGTCTTCAGATCCACGCTGTCTCATTTTGCAGAATGGTACAGAAATGCCCTGTCTCACATAGCAGGTCCTCCCTACCGTAGGACAGCCTGCTTCAGCCAGAAAAAGGAGGATATTTAAAAGTGCTTCTGGATTCATAAAAATGAGAGATGAAAAACATTCATTAAGTGCAAAAGCCTTGACTTCTCCAAGAGAAAAACTCTTCTTCTGAAGTACTCTTTGAGGTCCTTTCTGTTCATGAGTTTTAATTATCAAATAGAGAAAGAAACAAAAAAAATCCCAAAGTTTCCTCAGCAGCTATAATTCAATATGGTGCATAAAATAACATTGATTCATTATTTTTGCCATTTATTTCAGGGGGTGTTTTTCAGCACAGTAAACTCACAGCTGGCAGATATTGAGTGAAACTTGGCTAAAACCTTCATCCAGTTGCTAGTTTTCCCACTGTAACCAACCTTTACTCTGAGAGAAGCCATAAACTGGCATGATCCTGCCCATATCCACAGTGAGACTTCACACTATGCTATCTTTCATTTAAGGATATTACCGAGTTCAATATGAAATTGCTAATTGTTACCATTCCTGTTTTTTTTAGGTTGCTAATCTGAGGCATAGACAAATACAGCACAGCATTTGCTTCATATTATAAACTGACTCATGTGACAGCGACAAAGCTCCCAGGCTAATGGTCTGCTCAGGGGACCACTTTGCTGCTGACAAAAAGCCCCATGAAAGCCAATTCTATTGTGGTGAACTCTACAAAGATCTGTCAGCCTGGCTTACAGTTACTGACATGAATTACCTTTATCCAGATGCAACACAATAAACATATTAAGAAGGTAGACAAATTGCTATGCTCTTGATGGACTTCTTTTTTATATACTCACCATGTTTGCTGGTCAGCAGTACAGCTACTTTAACAACATTTCTGCCTTATTTATTTACTATGCAACATTCAACTTAATAGCTTGTTTCTTTATCTTTGGGCCAGAGGCCAAGGCAGATGTTTGCCTGACATCAAATCCTATTAGAGGCTGCAGTAACACAATTTGTGTTAAAGATAAATATTTTATAGCCTGTACTTGCCACCAAGCATCATCATTCCCTAGACATTTAGAGGCAACTATCTATTGGCAAAGAAAAAATAGTTATCTAGCTGGCAACTGAAGGCAGTAGCTTTTTTGGAAGTTAATAAGCACCAGGACTGCTTTCTAAGAACTGATTAAATGCAATTCAGTGCAGTGTGGCTATATGAATTCAAATGTAACTGCTTGATTTGATAATCTCAAAAAGTTGTTCTGGAACTGGAGGTGTTTGGTGTCAGAAACATATAAGAATAGCACTGCAGTAGCACAATTACACCTTAATGAATCAACACTAACCTCAGTTTCTTGAATGAAAGTCCAAGGAATACAAAATTTTGTACCAATGAGAATATTCCACGTTAAAAGTGAGATGCAAAGAAAAGAGCAGGGTCTTTTAAGTGTTCTGTCCTGTCCCCTTCAACTAATAGTCTACTCCACCTCCACACAAGAAATGGCCTCAAAATCTTTTGCTCATTGCTGGTGAGAAGATATGTGTAGCTGCTCAGTCTAAAATAAATTGCCACAGCTACTCATCTACCAGCCCAGGAAAACACTGCACACATACTAACTGGTACAAAAAAACATTTTACCCTTTCCTTATAAATGTTAACTCTCTCTTTACTAAGATGCATTAGTTTAAAAATAGTGAGTGAATTACAAAAGGAGGTAGAACAAATAATTAGAGGAGAATTGTTTACTGTATCAAATAAATACATGTATTTATTGTCACACAGAAATAAATTGTTGCTAGCAGTCCACTGATCTATTTTCTGCCTAGTTATGTTCCCCTGGCTAAAGAACATGTTTTGCTGGGAGAGAGGGAGGGAGGGCACATGGAAGAGGGCAGCAAGTAGATAGATTCCATGGTTCATATCTAACCTTGAAATCCTCTGTCAGCCACATCAGTGCAAAAGGGGCATGAGGAGTGCACAGCATTCCTCTCACCGTACAATGAGTTACATTGCTTGGGAGAGTGAGGGGACACCACATAATTTCACCTTACTCTTTGCTGCTGCCCTACAGCAACCTTAACAAGACACATATTCTTTTTCCTAGAGCCGCTTGTCCAGGATAAAGCTGCCCACCTACAAGCTCATTGCAATAACATCTCTTTCACAAAAGTGCTCCTTGTCACTGCCCTGACTACATTAGCAATAATTTTAATAGGAAATCAGGCAGTATAACATGAAAGACAAAGAGGATTCTGAAGCTCTGTGAACACATTTAATTTACTTCCCACTTGCAGAGCTTGTAGTCTTGTTTATTTTTCAAAGAAATGATGCTACTTGATTGAATTTCACTGCAGGAGAGGTTGGATTCTTAGCCTAGAGAAGTGTCACCTGTCCTTGTAATTGTGGTAACAAGATGTGAAGGTGGGAGGGGATAAAACAGGTTTCAGATGTCTTGAAGCATCAGATTTGACACTATGAGCCAAAAAAAAAAAAAAAAATACTAGTAAGGAGAAAGAAAATGTCCTGGAAACAAAGGAAGTG
>VZRZ01006734.1:462233-478239 GCA_013398175.1 Climacteris rufus | reverse complement strand
ATGTCTTTAAAAATTAAATTTGACACAATAAGCAAAAAAAAAAAAAAAAAAATACTAGTAAGGAGAAAGAAAATGTCCTGGAAACAAAGGAAGTGTGGAAATGCTGGATCTGGTATTCTTTTGCTCCTCCTCTTCCTTCCCCAGATAAAGTTTTAAAAGACTGATTCTTTCTTATAGTACATCATCACCTGCTGAGATTTCAATTTTTCTGCTTCATTTGTGTTTTACATGGCTTTTATACTTCTAGCTCAAGTAATCCACACCTGGCAGCCCAGGATGTGAAAGTCGTGACAGCATCATGGAAACTCAGTCATTATTTCTGAGTGCTCTTTCACAGTCTCTTCTTCTATAGGGCACCTAGTGTGATGCTGATACTGCTAATGCCACTTGATGTTGTGCCAGATTTTGATTTTTTCTTTTTTTGTCTTAGGCTGGGAGGTCTGTTTTAATTAAAGACCTGTGCATATAACCCTGTTTTGCTCTCATATCCCAGTGGTATAAGGATGCAGGTATAAGGATGCTAAATTAGGGAAAGGGCAACAGGCAGGCAGTCCTTTAAACAACTCTTTAAATCACTCCTGAATCTGGAAAGTCAGAGAGAAGGATGGTAATCACAGTATCCAATTGCATGTTATTCTCCCTCCTCTTTTTCTGTAAGAACGTTTAAAAAAAGCAATTTGAAACAGCAGATACACCCCCATCTCCATCAGGGTACTGACGACAAACACCTGCCCCAGCCAGCAGCCACTCTACAGGCTGCACCATTTTACAAGGTGATGGTGAAGTGGAGAAGGTTTGGTGCTCAGGGGCTGTTGGGTTGCTTATTGAAATCAAGAGCCGCTGATTTTGCCAAATTTCACAGTACATTATGTGAGCATATTTTCCCTTGAGCTGTCTGTACTTTTGCTTTTAGGCCTGGCTTGAGACACCTATCCAGGTACTCAAATGGCTCTCACCACAATCATATCCATCTTTCTCACACTATTTCAAGCACATTTGACTCCAGGTCCAGCTGGAAATACTAAAAACCCAGCTTTTTTTGTGTCCTATTTTTGAACTTCTGTTCTACAGAAAGAGGGACCAAGTGGGAATAGTTGGGGAATAAATAAAGAAGGGAACAGGCCTGATCATTTCAGAAGCTTTTTCCACATTTGTTTTGAATTTGGGTTGCCTTTTGAGAGAGAGCTTTATCCTTATCTCCCTGATTCATTCCTTTCTCTTACTGCTTCCTTATTAAGAAGAAATCTTTCCAGTGCAGAATGCCTGAAGCTCTCAGATGGTTGAAAATATAAAGTGTAATGGGATTTCAAAAGCACTTCTGCACTGGTCTATGTATATGACCACTTAACTTGATGGTGAAATCTCCCTTGACTTCACCAACTCTTAGAAAATCCTGCTAATATATTTCTGGTGTTCATAGGGCTAATGAGGGAACACTGTTTTCTTCCTTTACAATGTGAGCAATGCTAACAGTATGAAAGGGTCTTGAAGTACAGTTCTTAAGGAATCATACACTGACCATCTGAAAACACCCTCTGTTCCAGATCACTTGAAATGGGATCACAGGTTAGAAGTTAGATGGGAAAAAAAATTCAGTGAATGATTTTAAACAAAGAGTAGCTGTTGGACTGAAGCCACCTTCTTTTTCCTCCTACAACGCAGCTTCCAAGCACAATAAGACTTAAATCCATACTTGTAACATAACTATGACCTGGCTGTGGAGATCTAGAAAGACACATTGTGAACAGTTATTGTCTTCCTAGATTCCCTCTTTTGTCGTTGGAATATCTTTAAACCTGAATTTTACTCCAGTAGAAGAAATTCTCATATCCCCTATTTGCCCAAGGGATTGCAAAGAATTTTTTTTTGTTCCTTCCCACTTTCATAAATTGTTACAAACTAATACAGGAATCAACAATTATTCAGCCTTCAGGGTTCAACTTCTGGAGCTGCACTAGCAAGAGAGAAGTTACTTCACATTCATTACATTACAATTTATGCTGTCATAGCTCAGGGCAAGGCTAAAGCTGGCCCTGAGTTTCATTTTAGATGATGTTTTAAGTTGGCGTATTACAGGGGGAAAAAAGCAAACCATTCTTGCATACACACACAGAGGACTACAAATGTCATCTCATTTGGTCAAACCAATGCCATGAAACCTTGGCAATGTTATAATTTTGGGTGCATTAAAGATTAAATTTCATTTTACACCAAGTCTTCAGTTGATATATCCAGCCTGATATCTAAGGATGTACTGACTGGAATGAGTGATATCCAAGGTTCATTTAGGTAACTGCCTGGTGACAGGGACATGCTCTCAAGGACAATGCCTGGTTTCCAGCCACTACAGAAGAGCCTGAGTCCCCTCCAGGTCTTCTGTCAGCCTTGCCCCCCTTAGAGATGCCCTCAGTTCCCTGGGGCATCTCAGGTGCCACCAGAGTCCTCTGCTCAGGCAGCTGCATTGAACTCTTGGTGGTCTTCGAACAGGGCCAGACAAGAAGCAGAACTTTTGGCTCCATTCCTTCCTCTTGCGGACTCACTGCACAAACATGGTCAAATCATGTTTCTTCTCAGAGCCTCCAGCCAACTGTCTAGGAAGCAGTTTAAGATAACTTATGAAATTTTTTCTGGGATTGTTGTAGCACTTAGAAAAGGAAAGCAGTCACACATCTAATACACAGACCAGATGTTATCATTTAAAAAGTCAACATATGCCAGAAGTGACTGTACAGACCATGTCCTTCTCATCCTGCTTGGCCCCCGTGCAAAATGAGATTGGTCCAGTGACTCTTGAGGTGCTGATGTTGTTGGCTTCTGTTTCTTTTGTGGTCTTGCATGAAAGAATGTACACGTTAATAGAGCCTTTGGAAAATGAAGGCTTTGAAGAGTCTGTTGTTCTAGTACAGAAAGAGTTCTCCTTTTGTTTGCCAAAGCAGACGAATAACTCCCACAACCTTATTTCTGTGCTTTAGCAAGGGAGCATTCATGGAAAGAAAAGTGTGCACAAAGCTGCTCTAGCAGCTCGGTAATATGACACAGGAATAAAACAAGCTGTGCTTACATTAGGCCGCAGTCTGGACTGCGTGGAAAGAGCTATATACAAAAGTGTAAAAACGAAAACCATATGCACTGTTTTACACATTTCTCCAGAACCCCTCAGACAGCACTTACATGCCATGTTATTAAGACAGAATTCTGCTGTTCTGAAAAAAATTGAACAGAAAAACACAGAGACAGAAATAACACAAAGAAAGAAAAAGGCTTTAACTTCAGTATTAAATAAACCTTTTCTTGACCCTAAAACTAAAGTAATTACCCCAATCAATAAACCTTTTGTACAAGCTCTGTCAGATCAAGAGAACTTGCCTGCCTGCAAAGAGCACATGGGCATGCAAGTTCAATGTTACCAGTCCATGTAAATACAGATGTAGGCAAAGCTTTTCAAAAAGATAAATCTACCTTCATTTTTCTACCACTTTAAAGCATGATTAAAACCAGACAAAATCTGGAACATTAAAGACCTTCAGACATCTAACTTCTACTGGGATGAATACTTACTGGCATCCAAGCAGTCTTCAGAAGCATGGCTTAATTTCTTTTGTACAACAATATAAATTAAAGTATCTATCCATTTCTCTATTTTTCTCATCTAAATAATTACTTGCAGTCATAAGATCAATTGAAAGAGAAATATACATATAGAAATCAAAATTTAAAAAAATGTTCAAATCTAACATTAAATAAATTATTGCATTTCTGCTTGAAATCTAAGCTGGCTTTACACTTTTTAATTTTCTACTGCTAGCTTTTATTCACAGATCATCAATGAAGAGATACACTTCATACAGAAACAGCAGCTGGGGAAGTTTTCACAGACAAGTATCTGACCTTTACAGGCTTCTTATTATTTAATTATCTTTGAGATGTGTCCCTAATTTCTTCTTTATTAAAGATGCCTTACATCTTCAATAGAAAAATCCTGAAATAATAATTTTGCTTCCCATTATGACTTGGGAAGCAGGGTTATTATGTAAGAATTGTTTCAGACATTTGCAGAGAGAAAAAAGGTCATCACAAGTAACACCTAGATTTGAAACAATTGGTCTGACTTCCTGTTTCTTGGAAGTGCTGCAGATCTAGCAGCAGCAGGCAGAAAGCTGCAGTTAACATTTAGGGAGCAGTGTGCCATAGGATCATGTACAAACATTACTGACTAAAGCTGAAAGGGATTTAAGAACCAGGAGGAATGTTCGATCTGTTAGGAATTGTCTGAAAAGGCAGACAGGGAGATAAACTCCAACACTGAACATGTTCACCCCTTGGCTCACTTCACCGGGAAATGAGACTGCTCATCATTTTTGAGGAAAAATGTGAAAAGATTAAGTGTGGTGGCATATGTGGCAAAAGCCACAGCCCCACAGGCTCAAGACTGGTGGGCACAGCCTGAGGTTGCCACCGTCTGAGTCATACTCCCCGCTCAGGGTGAGCTTTTTGGTTCACCCCCCAGCATCCCTTGCACCTTCGTTTACATGTTTCAGTTCATTGTTTAGTTGCTACATTACCTCATGTTCTGTATAAGGTTATGTTCTAGAAACTTCGTTGCAGTTCAGTTCTCTATTGGTTACATACTAATCCTTGTACCCCCATTGGTTACTTTCCCCTGCATGTACTCCTATAAATCCCCTGCTCCCATTCAGTCCCTGCTCCTGGTTACTGAAGGCTTCAGCTCTCCCGGATCCCTGCGCTGCCTCTCCTGGACCCTGGATCCTCTTCTGCCTTCCCTGCTGCCTCTCACTGGGAAATAAAAGAACTGGAAATCACACCAGGGCCCTTCTCTCTGGCCTTTGTCCTCGCCTGCGCCCGCACCATTGGCCCGGGGCTCTCTCTCGCACAGAGCAGCCAGCCCTGAAAGAGCTGCCGGACGACGCCCTGTGTTTGGGGACACTGCAAGCGGCAGCCTCCAGGAAACCAGGGTCATTCCCAGAATAACGCTGAGTGGCCTCGAGCAGGCCCCCGGAGCCAGCGTTAATTAAGGGAGCACTGATAAAGGTGTTGTTAACTTCCAGGTGCTAAAGTTTCAAGGGCTCTGTCACTATCCAGCCAAAACCATCATTGCTGTTTTACTGAGAATAGCAAACAAACTCTGGATATGAGGATTGCAAACTAATGTAAAAAGTTTAATCTCTGCACAGCCCTTCTTACACTTCCAGATCCAGGCTCAGCCCATGTTTGCTTTTTATTAAGCCCTATAAAGAGAACAGACTAGATTTATACATGGGCTGGATGAAAAAGCAGAATCTCACCAAGCATGCCACTACACCTGCTTGGAGCAGAGAATACTTGCAGCTCACAAGCTCCGGCAGACCGAGTTCACCACATGTTTCTGGCTCTCTTTGTGATACTATACCTATCAGATTGGGCTGGATTTGACTAAAATTGAGAGGGCAACCTCCTGTCTTCTTGCCATCCTTCTGCATGGACTAGTTCAATTCCCACAGAGGACCTTGCATCCTGTGCCCAGCTGGATGTTCAGTGGAAGACACTTTGCAGTGCTGCAGCATAACCTGAGCCTGCTCTGAGGATAAGCATTTTCAATCAAGTAGACCTGTCAACCAAACATCATTCATGAGATCAAATACACAAGGAAAGAAAAACCTAACACAGCCTGGCAGGGACTCATAAATGTGCTTTTTGCCTTCTACCTGAATTGAGTGACTCTATCTTTCCTAAATACTACCTGACTGAGAGCTACGAGCTTTGCCACACTCAGAGAAGCTAGGTAAGAGCTGAAAGCAGGAAAGAAAGCATCAAAAAAGAGGTAGCAGAACAAGAGAGTAATCAAAAAAAGCACTGACCATCTGACAGCGCGTCTGTCAAGCAAAGGCTTGTAGTGGTGCACACAGAGCTGAACTAAAAAACCTATTTGTAGAGCATGCAAAGCTCTGCTGTTATTTTGTAGGGGAGAGATCAATAACATCAAAAATTAAATGGTTTTTCCTTCCTGTCACAGTTCCCATATGCTACTGTATTTCTTTTTCTACGCAGAGCAAAAAAAAAAACCAGAGTTGTGAGTGTGGGTAGGAATCGGTTACTAACTAATTATCCACAGAGGGTTACCACAAGGTGGAAGTGCTCTGAGTTCCTCTCTGAAACAGAAGGGTTAAGATGACCATACTCTTGCACTAGGGGAGAACTGAACACTTCCATGGAGCAGCTAGAGTCTCATTAACAGTTAAAGAGTTCTGATTCAGCAAACTACTTGCTGAACTTTCAGCCTCTTTAGCCTAAGGAGAAGTTCAAAAAAGGGTAGCTGGGACATTAAAACCACTTTTCCTCATTCAGAGTCCTCAAGATCTAATAGTACATGGACTTTTAAGTCAACTGACTGAGACATTAAGGAGCTAAAAGAAAAGTGCAAGACAGAACAGATCACACCCCATGTTACCCTGTAGAGTATCCTGACTCCTCATCCTTTACATGCAACCAATTTAGACTTTTCCAGACATTAGCAAAGCAGGTATAAATAACGTGAATAGCTTTGACACTCTAAGTGGATCACACTTCTGCATCCTCTCTGAAGTGGAAATTGGTAAGAGTTTAAGTAACCTTACACATAAGCAGCAAAAGCAAGGGGAGCAAATCTGAGCTACTCAGGCTCTTCCTTTTCCCTTTGCTAAGAACAAGCTAAACACAAAGGCACTTTCACACAGAGCTAAGTAAGAGTCATTTTTGTCACCTCTCACACAAGGAGGGTTCCAAGTCCCATGCCTGCCTCTGTGCCCTGCAATTTCTCCTCTCTAAGCTCAGTCCTACTCTGAAGTGTTCCTCTGCTGGTATCCTTCTGAGTGTGAACTGCTGTCCTAGGGACTGTATGGGGTAGGTTACATTCTGGCTACTGCAGGAAGGGCATGTGCCTTTTGATGTATATTGCCAAGTGCTGTATGTGCTGGCAGCCCCTTACAAATAACACTGGAGCTCGTCTTGCACTTCAACGGAGGAAACTGCTTACAGTAGGTTCTTTTACAGATAGTAGAGGGGGCAGGAGGAATGGTCATTTTCTTAAACCTAAGCATTGTCTCTTGCAGAAGGTAGAAGTGAGATAAAACCTTGCATCCTACCCCAGCTGTTGTGCATGTGTTTCCTGTCACTTGCTGGGTGACATGCTGGTAAACAGCAATGCTCTCCTCTCACAGACAACGGATTTTGCTTTTCCTTTTGATTTCTCAGCGGCCCCTCTCAGTCCAGCTTGCCTGAGCTCAGCAATAACAGCTGCTGGAAGACACTTTGACTCCATAGATGGTGTTTTCAGGCTCTCAGATGTTTCTTGCTTCTACTAAGCAGATTTTTGGCCAAAATCTTTGTCTCAGATGTGCTGACTCCAGCTGATTCCTCAGCCTACCATTTTTCTTCACTTAGACAAGATTGCTCTAAATAATTTACCACTATCAGGCAGATAGTGGCAGATTGTGAATCCACAAGGTGCTTCTCAAGGAAGTGTTTCTATTAGGAATTTCAGAAAGTGCCACCAATGTCATATACAAAAAGGTTAATTTATTATTGAGAGACCTTGATTGTCCATTCCTTTATAATGTCTTGCATCGTAATTCAGAAGAATGGGATATAAAAATGCTACTAAAAGCCAAAAATTTTTCCAGAATAATGTTTTTTCTTCCACCTGAATTGCCTGTATTATTCAGACGTATAAGCTCTGGCAGGGCATTACAAGGCTGTATTCTCTCCAGGTTTACATTCAGTGGCATGTAACAGGCACACATTTTGACAGTACCTAACTCTTCAGTGATGAGCATTCCACATCCTTTTAGAAAGCAGGCTAAGCTGCCATCTCCTGCCCTCAAATCTGTGCTTATGTTCCTGCGTGGATTTAGTTATAGCTTTATCGAATTCCAAAGCTGTATGATGGACAGCCTCACAATTTATGAAATTAACTGTGTGTTATCAAACTGGGAATGCAGACGCTTTTTCCCATTTTTCTCCAGTTTTCACTAGAATAATGGAAGCCAAATCATTCCAGGCAAGCACTGCACAGTAATTGCAGTTGATACTGTCATACAGAGCCTGCAATGATTTTACTGGCTCTGAACAGCTCAGTTTCTTGAAACATAGCAGATAAGACTTGGAAAATCAGCACCCTTTCCATCCAACATGTTTATTGCTGAAGTAAAAGCTATGGCCATTTATTTTGCTGAGTCCTCATTCACAGCGATGTCTGCCTGAAGCTGTTTGCACAGTTTGGCTTTATGAATTTATCATTACGATGACCATTATCAATTTTGTGCTTTCTACTGCAACCTGTGATTATTAATTAATGCTTCATTCATTTTCCCAGCAGTTCTACCATCCTCACAGCATCTCTGGGGAAATGTCACTCTCCTCAGTTTTACACAGTGAGCAGCTGAAGCACAAGCCTAGGTTGGGGCGGAATTAGCACATCAATCAGAATTCAGCAGTTCCAGGCTGCTGGTCCTCTTCTCAGATCACTGGATTCTTCTGTGATGCTTCTTCCTGCATCACAGCTATACTTTTCAAACTCACTCTTACTGTAAACCCTATGTCAGTGGAATAAAGGGAGATTTTTTTAGGTGATCTTGCCACAGAAATCAAATTAAATGGCAGCTTGCCTCTGACAGTCAACACAACTCCTTTGAAAGTTCCTCACCCCACACAGACAGATCTAAGGCTCCCATCACATGCAACTTGATTTATTTGTTTGGTGTTGCAACTTTACACACTGGTACATAAGCACTGTCAGGTTGCTTTATCCTCTTTACTTGGGCATCAAAAAAGTAATAACACTACAGAACGTCAGTATTTATATACTTACAATCTAGCAACCATGTCTTGCCAGACTTCATGAATACACTAGAAAGGTTGTGAAGCATTACAGTATATTTACACAAAACACCTGACTGTTTTGTTTTTGAACAAGCTGTTGAAACCTAGACTGAGAAGAAAGGTACCAACTTACTACGGCTATTACACTGTTTTTATGGTACTTATACAAATTCTGCATTTTCCTGGACAAATTCTAACCAAGAAACCACATTTTCCTACCTAGAATTTTTACTTACATGTATTTCAAAATGTTTACCTTATACTTAAAAGGTTTTTTTTACACTACAGCTTTGTGCTGATATACAGCTGCAAGTGGATAAAGTGATTCCTACCTGTATAGCAAAAGAAAACCTCCTTGTACTGAAACACAGAATGATTCACGGTCAGCAGGGAATATATTGAATATATCATGGACTTCATACTGTGACTGTTCTGCTTATCATACAGTCATGAAGGTACAGCAGAGCATAAACAAAAAAAATAGGATTGCCTTGGCGACAGTCTGACATGCTTCTCACCCACACCATTCCCTTGCTGTTCAAAGGGAAATTAAGAATGTTTTTTTCCCTTTTATTTTTCTTCTTGTTTTTCCCTATATTAGTGCAATGAGGCCAAGAGGAAAGTCTGGCTAGAACACTTAAGCATCACTTTGAAAACAAGAACAAGTAGTGACAGTGCTTTAAACATATTTTCTGCTGTTAGAGCTTTACTGATTTTTTCCTGTAATGGGAAATTTTGAACTGAAGACATTCTTAAACAAGAGAAAAAAGTTGCTTAAGCTTCTGTGCTTGGTGTAAGTAACAAATCAAATTGCTAAAGTAAGCTAAATGGAAGCAAATCTGCATTCTATAGAGTAGGACTTCAATTTCATAAGTTAATATACAACTACAACTGGTGTTGCTCAGCTGCAAACAGAACATCGACTTTACAGGTTTTTAATTCAATACAGAGTATTATAGCAGTTTCCACTTCTGCATTAGATAAGCTTTAGTGCTAAAATGGAATATGGGGATGTTAATGACTTTGCTTTAATAAGACCTAAACTTTTTAATTAACCTGCCAAGACAAATTACAGCCCATAGCTCTTAGGTAACTATTGCAGACAACTGAGACTCAACACCAATGCCTCTTTTGGGAGAGGGATTAATGGCAGCTTTGGAATGAGCATGCTTTTTTCTGCAAAGAAAAAAAGTCCATTAAACACTGCGGATAGAAGAAAGCTGAGTGCTAGTTTTATGGAGTAATCTTTAAATTACAACCGAATGAATTCAGGTACATGAACAGTTTCAGCAGGTCAACCAAATTTAAAATGAAGTATTATTGAATCAGAAGCAGATTCTGATATTTACAGGGTGGAAGAAAAATACTCATTGTGCTGTCAAGCACCCACTGGCAGCATCCGTTCCTCCTTGGACAGAAACAAATCCATGCCTGTGTGTTGAACTGACAGGGCTTTTTACTGCCAGATAAGTCAAAAGACCTATTTAGTTAATTTGTTCTTCTTAAGCAATCTCAGCTTCATTCTGTTAGCAAGAACAAACAGATTCCTGTTATTGTGGTTGCTACTACCAAGCCTTACAGTGTTCTTTATTGGTGTTTTAACCCCAGTACTCTGTCTGAACTTCAACTTCAGTGATTTTGATGGTGTTCAATGGCAGCACTGTCTGTCACGCAAAACTGTGGCATGGTGCTGCCATCTGTACTTCAATTATTCCTACACTTTTCCGCCAGAAATAGAAAAAAGCCAATCAAACAAACAAAAAATCAAACTAAACCAACAAAAAAATGAACTAAATAAAAGGAAAATCGAAGTAAAAAATATAAAGCAAGGATTTTTCAGCTTGTAATCCATGTTTGGCACTGGGCAGAATCTTATTATGGTTACAGTTACTTAAAAGGCCGACAAAATACTTATAGAACATTTAGGGCCTAATAGTATTCAGCTTGCTGCTAAATACAATCCCCTCTAAGCATTCTCTCCAAAACCACACAAAGCCATCGTGCAATTTGAGTACGTGCGTTAATACCTGGCCTCAAGGCATATTTAGGAGTTTAGGAATAATAGAGGAAATCCTTACCAATAGCAGTAGTAAGAAAAGAAACCACTTCCGACTCCTTGCCATCATTGTAGAAGGCTAGATGCCATATTCCTGAATCTAAGTACTGGATAAATCCTGTCTCGTGGCTGGCCAAGGGCACAAAGGCTCGGTGCTGCCGCTGAGGTCCTTCCAAGCTTCTTGCCTCCTGGGTCAGCAGACGGCGTCCATCAAGGAGCTCAACAAAGTCAAACTGAAACACAGAAAGGAGAGGTGCTTGTGTGCTTATCAGGCTGCCTCAAGCTTAGTCTCTTATTCTGAGCCTACAGAAGCATCATTAACAGGATTTTCTGTAGTAATTCAAGTACTTTCCTGGACTACCTGCAAATAACCTTTTGGAAATAGCTAGTGTATGAATGTATTTTCCTGTAATTATATGAATCATGAAATCATCTTTGTTTAGAATGTGACTTGGGCATATTGGCCCTACTGAGGTGTACTCATTCTGTAGAAATATAGGTAGGGAAACATGACATCATGCCTCAACTGCACTGTAAATATGACACTAAGCAGCTTATCTTCATTTTGTCTTGGCTAATATGGAAAATGAGACAGAAAAACATATCTAGTCCAACTGGGTTGTTTGCCAGAATTGTTACGGGTCACCAAAGGAAAAGTAAGAGGTATTTTAAAGTAAATTCTGGTAGAAGTTTTGCAGAAGTATTTTCCTTAGCCAACAAGGGTTTTGTCTTAAAGCAATAGCAAAAGTTAAAAGGTTAAAAGGTCATAGAAAAGGAAGATGGAAAATAGATACATAATACAGAAAAGTTCCTTTTAAGGAGTGTCTCTAGGAATTTTCCTCAATAGCATGTACTTATTTTTTGCAAGGGTTAACTTCAGCTGAACAACTGCTTTGCTTTTGCTACTAGTATTGCAACTACCTTTAGTTCCCTATTTAAATAACTTTCCACTGATTTTCTGCTATAATTGTATTTTGTCTGGTATTATATTAATGGGATTAGGCAGACACAAGCCTAGCAGACATCACAAATGTTAACTGAACCTTATCTAACCTGACTTTTATCATGTGTTAAGATGCCCAGGACACTCGCAAGCAGAATCCAGCAGCTGAGGCCCTATTCAGCTTTTCTATTCCCTGACTTCACTCGGTTTTGCCTCTCTCCTCCAGATGATCAAATAAGTGTGTGATTTTTGGCAGGAAGAAGAAAAACTGGCAGAATGAAACAACACCACTAATTTCTAAACCCGTAAATGCTGCTGCACGGAATGGCTGCTGAGTGTTGGCTGACTGTGGCAACAATATTTAGGCTGCTTATCCCTTTCCCCTTTACTGTAGCAAAATTTGGGTGCTTGTTACTAAGTTGTGTGGTATGGTCTTCAAAGCCAACCAAGATAAGCACTTGATGACACGTTCTTTCCTATGTAGGAAAAGTTAAAAGTTAAGCTACTAAGTTTAAAAAAGAAGTGTTTATTTCCAACAACAATTTGAGAAGTAAGTTATATATGACATAGCTTGCATATGAAATGACAGAATTTGTCCCTAGATTATTTTAATTATGTATTTTCAATTATTTATCTACAGGACAATAGTTTTGAACCTTGCTTTAATTTTGTTTTTGGCTATGTTTCACTACACAGATATCAAATTTGGTGCTGAAGTGTCTTTTTGAGAATGCAAAAGCTGCCACACCGGCAAAGGTTGTTCCTTTTGGGTGTCTATCCAAGTTAGCTTTGCTAGAGACAGACTTTCTGTTTAAAAAAATATGACATAATTATAAATTATAAAAATATACAATCTAAAATTTAAAAATATAATGTAAGTATAAATTCTAAACACACATTAATTTAAAATGTACATTTCTGTTTCAACTGTGTGCTGGAATGCATCAGGCACAGCATCACCAGCTGGGCAAGGGAGGGGATTGTCCCACTCTGCTCTGCACTGGGGTGGCCTCACCTTGAGTCCTGGGGGCAGTTTTGGGTGCCATGATACAAAAAAGACATTGAGCTCTTAAAGAGTGTCCAGAGAGGGGCCATGACAATGGTGAAGTGTCTGGAGGGGAAGTCCTATGAGGAGTGACTGAGGTCACTTGGCCTGTTCAGTCTGCAGCTTCCTCATGAGGGGAAGCGGAAGGGCAGACACTGATCTCTTCTCTCTGGTGACCAGTGACAGGACTCGAGGAAATTGCATGAAGCTGAGTTAGGGGAAGTTTAGATTAGGTATCAGGAAAAGTTTTTTCACCCAGAGGGTCGTTGGGCACTGGAACAGGCTCCCCAGGAAAATGGTCACAGAAGCATTTGGACAATGCTCTCAGGCACATAGTGTCACCCTTGGGGTTTTCTGTGCAAGGCAAGGAATTGGACTCCAGGATCCTCATGGTCACTTCCAACTCAACATATCCTATGATTCTATGAAAACAATCAAATTAATTAAGAGGATACTGGTGAGAGGTTGGTTTGAATGACACTTTGTGAGCCTGGTGTTTGTAGCCACTCTGAGTGTGTGCTGTTGCCTAGGCTGATGCCTCATCAGGTCTCAGTGTGACCATGCCTGACACAGCTGAGCAGTGAGAGAGGAAATCATTCTGATGTCTGGGTGCTGGGAACGTCACAACAGAGCTTGAGTTTGACTAAGGAACACACTGGACAGGTGAACTTAAGAAGTTAAAACCATTAAGAAAAAAACCTAAGTATTTCCATTTTCACTTTGGAGAATGATGGATCAGCTTGACTAGATTGTTAAAATGTGCCTGCAGAAACCATAGGTAAAGTTCACCTCACAAGTGCTGACATCTTGATGTCAGCTTGAATTAGCTTTCTAGAATCACTGGATTACCAGTAAAGAAAGAGACACTTCTCGGGTGCAACCTGCCTCGTCGTAAAGTGGACATCCAAGGAGTGTCCTGTGGATTGTGCTTACAAGAATCCACTTCCTGCTATAGATTAAAAGTAGATACTTAAAGCTTAGTGAGATGAAAACAATTTCAAGGTACTCAGGTATGGTGAGCTGCTATTGTTCCAGTCCAATTTGGGTTATGCTTACTTGGGGCTTCCTACCAAAAGCAAAAGGGGTTTTTCATAAATATTTGCAAGATGCTGCTGCAGATGTTGATGACTTTGCCAAGTTCTAGTTATTAGTTGTAAATATTAATTGACCGACAAATAGATTGTGCTTTACTGCATTTTAATACATTCAAAGATTTTTAATAGGAAAACAGTTACTGCCAGCAAGGAAATCATAGATAAAATACCATATTAATCAATTCAAACTGTACAAATGGAAAAATGCCCTCTGCAAGCTGTGATGGCAAATCCTTAAAATTTATGATTTATTAAAATTTGGCCTAGGTTAAAATGAGTTTAAAAAAGGATTTGATCTAGGAAGATAAATCTAATCACTTACTATGATTTGTTGAGAATAATAAGAAATGCCTTTTGTTAACAGTAAACTATTTGGGATTCTGCATTATCTATTTCTAAGACTACGTAAATTTGGAGCTTACATTTTCTTACTACCTGTTACTGACCACAGTTGTTGGCAACCTCAAACAGAAAATGATCACCACAGCCAGAGAGTTTTCCAAAGAGAATTTGGAATAGTTTGTTATTTTAGCATGGCTATATAGATTATCACATAGAAGTAATGGCAGCCAGAGAAGAGCAGAGTGAGAATATGTGAGTGGACCAATTATGCAGACACCAAGGCCAGTGGAGAAGGAGGGAGAGGAGGAGGTCCAGGCGCTGGAGCTAAGATTCCCCTGCAGCCTATGGTGCAGACCATAGTGAGGAAGCCATGCCCCCTCAACTCATGGAGGTCTAAGGAGCAGCAGAGATCCACCTGCAGCCCCTGGAGGAGACCCATGCAGGACCAAGTGGATGCCTGAAAGAAGGCTGTGATCCTGTTGGAAGCCTGTGCTGGAGTAGGGTCCTGGCAGGACCTGTGTTCCCACAGAGAATGGAGCCCACATTAGAGCAGGTTTGCTAGCAGGACTCGTGACCTTGTGGGAAATCCATGCTGTCCCTGAATAACTACAATCTGTGGAAAAAGTGACCCACAGTGGAGTAGTTTGTGAAGAACTGCAGCTCGTGGGAAGGACCCACAATGCAGAAGTTTGTGGAGAAGTGTCTCCTGTGGGAGGGACCCCCATCTAGAGCAGGGGAAGGACTCCTTTCCCTTAGCAGTGGCAGAAACAACTCGTGATGGGCTGACTGTAACACCCATTCCCATCTCCCTGCTCCAGTGTCAGGGAGGAGGTGGAGAACTGGTAATACAGTTAAGCCCAGGTAGAAGGGAGGGGTTTTAAGACTTGTTTTACTTCTCATTATCCTACTCTGACTCTGATTAGTAATAAATTTAATGAAGTTCTCTAAGTCAAGTCATGTTTTGCCCATGATTGTAAGTTATGAGTGATCTATCCTGGTCTTTATTTCAACTTATGAGCCTTCCATTGTATTCTTCTCTCCCCTGTTCAGTTGTGGAGCGGCTTTGATGGGCATCTGACAGTCAGCTGGGGTCAAACCACCACAAACGTTTTATGAAGTTCAGGGATATATTCTAAGGGTCTATAGCCTTGAGATCAATTCAAAGATCCTGAAACAGTAAAAACTATGCTAAGGCTCATATTGCAGAAGATGGATTATCTAAACAGAAGCAATATCTAATTATGTAACTGTTGTGGTTTGAGAAGTTTGGGGGGTCTAGCTTTTTGGATGTGGTAGGGGCCAAAAGATGGCTCCTGTAAGGAGCTTCCAGAAGCTCCCACAGCTGTCCAGTCAGGGCCTATCTATGATGGCTCCTGGGAGATTGATGTGCTGTTTTCCACAGCTGGGCCAATTAGGAAGGACAGAAACGCCTCTGTGACAGTATATTTAAAAAGCAATCTCTGTAGTACGCATGCGCACGCCATGTAACCCTGTAGTCATGTGGTTAGCAGATTAGGCAGGGGAGAAGGAGTACAGCAAATAACTAGGAAAAACAACTGAAACATCAGATATGAAAGCCAGCAAATGATGCCAGTCTGCCAAAGAAGAGAAGCAATCGAGGAGGAGGTTCCTGCAGCATCGGAACTGATACATCTTCAAAGCCTGTGGTGAGA
>VZRZ01006734.1:373508-461828 GCA_013398175.1 Climacteris rufus | reverse complement strand
GAGAGAGAGGGCTGTGAAGCTTTTGGGGAAGGAGGGGGGGGGGGAAATGGGAGGATGGCAGAGAAAAGAATATTTGGGAAATGTTCCTTTGTTTTTGCTTGCTCCTTTTACTCTGTAATAGATTCACTTTATCACTTAGAAGCTCTGACCTTGTCTCAGCCTGATTTTGCTCCTCTACCAGCATTTCTTATCACGGGTTTAGTAACACAGTTCAATTCCGAAGGGGGGAAAAAAGCAGTCCTAGTGGGGCCTTGGCCGTTGGCCGGGGCTAAACCACTACAGTAACACAAAAAAAAGTCCTGATCATAAGCTAGAACTTACTACTGCCATCAAATAGACTGGGAAGAAAAAATTTGACTCTATTAAATTCTCCCAGGGCAGACTGTATCACTGCTTGAAGCAGACATTTTGGACAGCTTTCTTTATGAAATTCCTTGCAAAATTTTAAAATACGTAACTCGTTGGCTAGATTTATGAAGTGCAGCAGATACTTTGGATTATGCAAAAGAAAAGATGAGGTTTGTGGAATATGTATTAACTATGAGACACAAGTTCAACATTTCAACACAGAAAGCAAGTTACTTATTTAACAACTCCTCAGATTAATACACTGTAGTGAGATTAAACATCATATCAAAATATATAAAAGAAGGACAATGTTTTAATTGACAGCAGGTTTATAAACTAATAAATTTAGGAAAAGGGATAATTAACAAACTAAATTAAATATTAACAAGTAATAAATCAATATTGATTCAATATCTGGAGCTTCAATAAATTATTTCTTCAGAACAGGGTGGGTTTTCTCATCTGTTTTATCAGTGTATCATGATTTTTATTGTTTGAAGAAAAATGTCCCTCTTGTTATTTTTGGTGATGTTTTGGTCCAGATGATGATTTTTTTAATATACTTGGTAGCTCTCAATGAGTGGTCACCCAAACAGCAGCACTTAGAATGATTCTGAGCAAGTGCATTGCCTTTTGCAGCATGTAATATTGAAAAACATGTGACACATCCCCCACTCAACACTTCATTCTCAGCACAGGCTTCAAGTGATACACAGCCATGCTGATTTAAACGGGAAAGGTCCTGACACTGAGAAATAACTGAGAACATCCCAGCAAAAATGATGTTACAGAAAGAACAGTGGTGCAGGCTTGCTAATTGCTTAAAACATTACTATGGTTTGGTATAGTGAATCACAAAGTCATACAATATGATGAGTTGGAAGGGACCCACAACAATCGTTGAGTCCAACTCCTCGCACTGCACAGGACATCCCAAGAGTCACACTGTGTGCTTGAGAATGTGCTTCTGGAACTCTGTCAGGCTTGGTGAGGTGACCATTTCCCTGGGGAGCCTGTTCCAGTGTCCAACCACCCTCTGGGTGAAGAACCTTTTTCTAATATCCAACCTAAACCTCCCGTGGCACAGCTTCATGTACCCTGCTACATGTGATTTTGCTTTACGTTCCATAAACATGAGGTTTAGGTGTTAAATTTTACATTTTTTTATTTAAACAACTGAAACTATTCACATAATAACTCCTGTTCCTAACAATATTTAAGAAGGATAATAAACAAGTAAAATCAATACAGATTTCTGACCTTCAGTTAGTATTATGCAATCATGACTTGAGTTTTAATTCAACTAACATAGGATTTTTAAGTTATAAATGTTTGAATCTCTCTGTGACAGAAGACTGATTAAAAAAGGGCAATAACAGCACTACTGTGGCATTGAATTTATGATGTGCTGATCCTACTGAAATATTTTAATTTTGCAAAACAGTAGGCAGAGAAAGTGTAGATTTATGACAACCCTTTGACAGAAGTAAGTTGTAGGTGTGTTAATACGTATAAAATACCATATTATCCAGAGAGATCATAATAACCGTATTTGTTTGTTCAAAACAAAAATGAAGGTAGGGTATTTCTATAAATCTCTAATATTTTCAGCTAATAGTGGAGGGCAAGGGCAAGATACATTAACATAAACCTGCTAATTCTATGATAACTTGCTGATGCAAGTGGGAGTAAGATACTTAGCATTGCCAATATGTTATGTCCTAATGTATTAATCAATCTGGGTAAGAGCAGCTTAGAAACTGAAAGGAGAGAAAATAATGTATAAAATCCTTACTTAAGGGGATGGTTCTTCAGAGCTTTTCCCAGAAAATGATTTTCTGACATGGTTTTAGTCAAGGTGTGTTAAGAAAAGCATCTGCTTTCATTTCAGCTCTTCAGAATAATTGGATCTTTATTTTTGCCTATATTGGTGGTTTTTGTGAAAAAGTTTTCTTTGCTTACACACCAATGACTTGGCCCTGGCCAACCTCAGTCTAAAGTGACAGTCAACATACATCAGGTGAAGGGGTTGGCTCAAGGCATTTCAGCATGGAAGACAAAAGCGAATCTTGATCCCCTAAGGGTGACCAAATGGGGTCTTGCTGCTCTTACCATGAGAGGGAAAAAGAAGTAACTGAGAGACGGACCTGAGACACATCAAACCGCTTAAGAGAAGATTCCTTTGGATGTAATTTGAATGTGGCTACCTTTGTGCAAAGCACTGGATGGAGAAGCTGGTATCTTACGCTGCTTTGAGCAACCAGCTGGTACCCTCACAAAACCCTTCTCCTGTGGCAGCTTGCTGCCTTAGGCAACTGCCTGCTTGGCCTCTGCCTACAGCCCATCAGATTAATGTGTGTAAATTTTGCAACTGTCTCTTGATTGTCCTTCTCTGGATACATGACCTTTGGCATCTGCATGCATGCAACAAATTCTTGAAAGAAATAGATGAAATAAAACAATACATCATACAAACATCAGTTTAGGGCAACTATTATTTAATTGAAATAAGGTCCCATTACCTGTGTGTGTGATGGTGGAAGTCCTTTTCTGCCATAGATGCCAACCAGAGCAGCCTTTCCTAAAGACACATTGAATTTCAGATGCACTGGGTGGTCGATGAACACCTGAGATCTCCAAAAGATACCAGGAGGGATCTTCTGTGTGGCTCGTCTGCCTACATCAATTTCTCCGGAGTCTATAAAACTGTCGTCTGGAAAGAAACTACTGGGCTTTCCTGCCAAAACACAGGAACAAAATTCTTGAGTTAGTCTTAGATCCTGAAAGTAATTCAATCATACTGGTATCTCTGACACTGATCTGGAGAACCAGTCTATTAGTGTCCTGGAGTCTTCTGAGTACTTTGCCTAGCCAATCCATACGATTATGGGAGTAAAACTGGCAGAATTATTTCTGGCTTCAGTAACTGTTTTGTTTGAAAACATGAACAGGGGAAGAGCAACCTAGAGAAAAATGGCCTTTTGTTTAAATTGTAACATCAGAGACTGTGTAATTACATTCCAAAGATAAGAATAAATCATCTGACATTATATCCTAAATGAATATATTTTCAGGAATGGAGAAGTCATCATTAAATTAGAAAAGAGAAGTGTAGCAAGAGTGAGATAGATGTGCCACAGAGTGGAATGGTGGTGTGAACAGCAGCATGAACAATGCCTAAGTAAGGAAAGGAAAATGTTTCTCTATTAAATTAATTCTTGACAGTGGTAACAGTATTTGAAATATGGTGAACAGTCAAAAAAAAGCTAAAGACAAAAAAGGACAGAGAAAAGCAAAGGAGATCATACCCTGTACTTGAGTAATACCTATTAAGAAACATGAGAGGTTTTAATTTGGTTTCAATATAATCTGTAAAGTAGGCTATTATTATCCATTTTATTTCAGAAGACAAACAGAGGCATTTGTTTCTAAAACTGACTACCAGGCTGGAGAGCCTGGGTGTTCAAATGGAATCAGTACATGCCATAATGTCCAAGGGAGTCTGCAGGGAGCCTGGCACCCCTAAAAAACACACCCAAGGAATTCCAGATTAGAAATTCATGCACTCACAAATCTGAAGCAGCAGGTAGCTGCTTCAAAAAATCTAGACCCAAAGGAAAATCAGGGAATGAGGGGCAGAATAAAAAACCAAATGCCAGAATGTTCTCCTGTCAGCCTGTGCTATAACCAGTGGCCACAGCTTTAGCTGCAGGGCACAGAGATGATGAAGAAGGCAACTGCTTAGCAAACGCCCTTTATTAAGGACACTTCTAAGGACACTTGAAAAGTATGCAGTAGTGTCACCTGAAAGATTCTGGCTTTAGTAAGGGGAGCAACATGCCACCAACAAGGACTAATTATTAATTTTGAAAATTCAAGTGAGTTTGTTTTCTCATCTCTGTGCCGTTACTCTGTGTTTCACGTATCTAACAATTCTAACAAAATGAGAAGGAATCTTCCAGGTACATACACTTTTTTGTAGGAAAATCACATTGCAAATTTTTTTTCTTCCAGAATCTACATTTGAGGAATGGAAAAAGAAAATAATATTTTCTCATCTATCACGAATTCATGTCAAACAGTCTCAGAATTTACTTGCCATGTTGAAAAAGTGACTGGTAAAACATTTCATTTTATTGTTTCAAATGACAACATTTCCTTTATTACTTTTATATAACACTAAATACAGTATTTCCTTAAATTTCTCCATATACCATCCCAACATAAACTCTCCAGGAGAAATAGATCTAAAATGTTAGTTGTCTCTGAAAATCAATATAGAAATGATATGCATATTAAGGATGGAGAATTTTTCCTACGGAACTTTTGGTTCCAATAATACTAAACCCTGATGTAAAGTCAGTAACTGCTTAAAGACACTGCTGGAGCAGGATTGATGGCAGGTTTAATTTCTATGCTATCTTGTGGCAGAGGTTTTATGCACACTGGCACAAAAGGTGTATTTGCAAAGGCTGTATGTTCACACATACAAAAAAGCTATTGCTAATTTTATAAGATCTCCATTTATCTTTGCTCATGACTTTCAAATAAATACAGGTGGGGAATCTGCTGACTTTTTATCCTTTCTTTAGTCCAAGTACATATCGAAGGAGAGAATCAGAAGCAGCTTAGGTAAATGGGCATTCTTTCTGAATCCTTCTGTGCTGAAGGAGTACAATTGCACAATGAAAATCAACCAGCTAGATTCTGAAGGGAATTACTCTATCAACTGGATTGATAGTATTTATTTGGCATACTAAAATTTTCTTTTCACACTGTCAGGATTAAATGAAACAGTTCCCATGTCTTCATGCAAAAGTTTCTTATTGCACTATTGTAAGATGAAACGATTGAGGATTCTATTAAAGAAGAGCTAAAGATATCACGTTTTGGTTCAAATGAAGGATGTATTTTTTTCTGATTCCTACTGACATGTTTTATAGATTCCTAGATATTCAGATGAAAACCTTAAGTATTTGATATGCCCCCTGATTGTTCATTAATAAAGACTGTACATCAGAGTGAATCAGGGAAGGTGAGAATTTAATATGACAGATGTTGTTATGCAAGAGAGAGCCTGGAAAAAATGAGCACAGGATGTATTCTGTAGAGAGCAGTGGTTGCTCATGCAAACAAAAATGCTTCTGTGATTGCAAAAGACAGCCTCACAGAAATAATTTTTTGCACACACAGCTACAAAGTTCATGTCTCCTCGTGGTGGACAGCAGTATGTCGCAGAAGTTGATACCCTAAGAGCTATTATATTGTGTTGCCAGCAGTTGACATTTGTCCTGATACAGAAGTCCAGGGAGAGGCCCTTCACCAGTCTGCATTCAGGCCTGAAACCCTGTCTCAACAGTTTTAGCCTACAGCAAGATCAGGCCTTATGGACTGGATACTTCATAAAGAAAGTACAATAAAAAAGCCATTTCAGCTTCTAATCAGAAATTGGCTTTTAATCAGAATATCTGACTCCTTAAAATTAACTTCAATTCTGAGTTCTTAATTGGGCTGTCAATTACTTTGCTCTTTCTGCACATTACCTTGAACTTTATAGTTGCCGTAGCAACTGTTCCTAATTTCTTCTGATAGCAAAATGAACTGTTTCATTTCAGACCTCGCTGAATCTCTGTATTTCTGACAGGATTGTACCCTGACCCATCAAAACACTTAAGAACACACCTAGCTCTGACTTCAACCACAGTTAATTACATGCTTAAATGTAAGCATGTGGCGAAGTGCTTTGATAAACAGGGTTGGGCTTGAACAGAGGTAAATACTGTGCTGGAGCACAGCCACAGATGAGAAGGAATGACTGTTACTGAGAGTTGGCAAGACAGTAGTAACGATTCATTCAGATCAGCTCTAAGGATGTTCTAACACATTCCAGCCTATTTCAATCTGATCTGGAAGACATTCAAATATATTTCAATTATTTTTAAAATAAATTTCAATCACATACATTCTGGTTTAGAATAGAAGCCATGCAACACTGCTAAGGCCAGAATTAGTTACACAGTCACCTGATGGGGAGAGAGCTGCATTTGAAGACTGGACAGTGTTATTTCTGCAACAAACATGTTCTCCTGTTGTGTTTTTAGTCAGGCCACAATATTTTCCACTAAAGCCGACAGATTCCCTAAGATCTATATGAATCGCTAACTTGAAGGGTCTTCCAATGACATAATTAGGCTATTTCCTAGATTTCTCTTTTAACAGTGAAGCAATGAATACTTCTCCTCATGTCACTGTAAACATGGCTACAATAAAATCAAGTGGAGGTCTTTCACTTGGATGGCAACTCTGGATACATCCACTTATTTTCATTTTGACTTTTAAAAGGAAATGGACAGATTAAAGCTAGATGATTCAAAAATGAAACATATGGCAAGTTAGAAGGAAAAAAAAGGATCTGTCACGAAGTATTTTTGAGTACAACAGCAGGGCTGTCTGCAGCTTGCTGTACTGTCTAGTAAGGTTTGCTGAGAATAACCTGCTTAGCTGATTTTTTCCTATAGTAACTTGATGGCAGGCATCAATTACTAGTAAATACACTTTTTTAAGGAACACACATAATTATTGCCTTTATTTGGACTAAGAAAGACAGATAAGCTCTTATAGAAAAAACTCACTACAATTAATTTAAATCAAACATGTAAACACAGGCTGTCAGCCAAAGCCTAGGCAACTCTGTGGAAACTTTTGAGTTCAGTGAGTTGCCAGAACAGCAGCACACATCTCTTCTGTCCACAAAACTACTTCCACCAAAATAACTACCAAAAATAGTCAATGACTTCAATTTTACTGGAATCTGTTAATTTTATACAGAGACACTGGAAACACAAACAAAAAAGCTCTATGAAAATCTGAATTTCTCATTTTTCCAGCTAAGCCTGGGGAGCAATAAGGCTTTGCAGAGCTTACAAGTACTTTTAGCAGTGGTCCCTCTAAAACGAGCACATTAAGACCTAAAACTGCTGGATAAGGTGCTTCTGAATTGAGGACCCATCAGCTGCTTCTAATTTCTGTCAACATTGTGATGCTTTGTGGAGACTAGGCCTTTTATCTGGCTACTTTTGCAAAGTTATGTCCAACTCTGGAGTACCAAAACTCACAGTGTAATAGTTTTCAGCAAATATTCTGGTCCTCAAAACATTTGCAAGTGGCAACAAATAGTCAAACGAAAACATTTTTGCGGTGCTACAGAGGAAGCTTGATTCACTGCTCCAGGAATCATTTAATTTTCAAGAGACAATGTTTTCCCATGAAAAGAGCCACTCAAGGCAGGGTTTTCATGCTTCTGCAGTCTGTGAGAATGCCTTGAATGTGTGGGGAGGATTTCACACAGTTTTATTGCATTAGCGGACATCAGAGGAGTACAAAACTTAGAAACATATGGAAACAGAACTGATGACTACTAGTTCTAGACATGAAAGACTGGAAAAGCACCTGCTGATGGCAGCGCTAAGGGTAATGGAACATGAGATTGGACGGCTGGAGTTTAGAGGCAGACAGAAGACTCACAACATGGACACAAACCAACCATACCTTCACTGGTTCCTTTGCCTTTCCTGTCAGGTAACTCTAACCCTGTGCCCCCCGAAGGATATAAGGAGACGTCCGTTGGCACTGGCCAACTGCTGGCTGTGTCTTCCGTGATCTCATACATCTGCCCTTCCATCGGCTGCAGGTGCCAGTTTAGGCCAAACAGGTGCATGGCTGTGATGGAGCAATGAGAAAAGTCATATTTTTCTGTTTGGGAGAGTTTCAGAACTACAGGGGCACTTTCTAAACCCATGCTCCAGTGCCTTATTAGTGGTCATTGCTTTAGGACAAGAATCGGATTAATGTAATTAGACAGCCCCTGATGCTTCTACCATACCAGCTCCCTAGGTCTTTCCACCCACTTAAACTCAATTTAGACCACCTGTACCAATCCACTCTGTTCCTTCCAGCAGGACCACTCCTGACTCATGGTCTGCATGAAAGGATAACTAGGCACCATATTTCACAAAGCTTCCAAGGCTGGGGTGACAATGTAGTGAACACAGAAATACAAAGAGTATTATTTCTCAACATACCAAGAAACCCCAGAGAACTGCACTCTGGTTTATTTTGCCATATTCACAGTATATTATATAGATTCTTTTTTATTTTTTTACCCACCAATTATATTCAGAAGCTCTTACAGACATCTCTGACAGATTTTTCTGGTTAAGACCAAGTAAAAACTAAGGCAATTCATGATCCATCTTGCACACATGCCTCTGTGCTCTGCATCACAAAAGTGAGCGACTATGTCTGAGCATTCCTTCATACAACTCGGCTTCTATTCAGTCAAAGATAAATCTTCGAGAACTGAGAAAAAGCAGCACCATTTAGATTTGTGTGATATCAGGGCAAAGCTGTCTGTAGGTTTCTGGGCCATGAAAAGTCATCCAGTGCTCACATGAATCTATTTCAAGCCATTATATAAAGACAAGTGAAGTTAAGGAACAAGACAGACTACTTAAAAAGCAAACACACGTATGAGGAGTATGGAAATCATATGCATATACAACCAATACTTGCCCCTTGCAAATATAAAGCAAAAGAATGTGGCTTGTGGCTTCCCATATCAGTTCTTCTGTCCCCAACATAAACATTTCATACTCAATCAGTATCCAGCTTAGCTTCAGGCTCTACACAGCTAAATGATCTGACATTTTGTACATTTGGAATGACATTTCTTTTTTAAGGGAAAGCCTTGGTATTTTGCACTATAATTCCTCCAAGAAACTATACAATGGCACTAACATCACAGCCATTTAGCATAAACAAAACTAGTAAAGAAACAGAGCATTTCCATGGCTATAATTCTCTTTTTATTCACAAATATATACCTGAGATTGGCAACCACTGTTAGGGACAAGTGGTTAGTTTATTTAAACCTGTGCATCAGGAACAATCTTTTCAAGAGGACTGAAAAGTAATCTGAGTAGTTCTCTGAAGACTGCATGTTTAGACAATTTAGCAAAATATGTGATTTTTTCCACTTTAGTCTCAATTAGGTCACCTGTCATTTCCTAAAATAAATAAGGCTGTCTTTGCACAACTACAACATCACAAAACATGAGAGCAAAACTCTTCTTTTACCATGTAAACAGGGACTGTGTTTGTTAACAGTCTTCTGCATTAAGAAAGAAAATACTCTCCTTAAACTCCCACACAGCAAGGAAGCACAGCAAGGAAGGTCTCCTGAGGACCTATTCAACACTTGTTTTTATACAGGTACATATACCAAGAAGGAATGTTACCAACACAACTGGTAATTTAACCAGGGTACTTTAGGCAGAGGGACCAGTTTCATCTGAAAGGAGTATATTCACTTGGCAGGGAAGTGAAGAGAATTCCATGCAAGGGAAGAGAGGAAATCAGATGAACAAAGAATTTGCATCAAGCATTTGGCATTGCTATGCTTGCATAATATCTTTGTGTTTATACAGCCCTCATCATCAGAGTGTCTGGGCACTTCATAGCTATTAACCTCATAAAACCTCATCAGGTAGGAATCTGCTTTTTTCTACTACACAGAAAAGGAAACGAGAACTACAGCAGATTAAAGGACGGACTCAATTCACTTGTTTGGGCATTAAAATGCAACTGTGTGTTAATTCACTTACTCTATGCTTACAGGGTCACAAGCTCTAAGAGGCATTTCATGCAGCTCTCTGCCAGTAGTTTTTTTCTAGGCTCAGTACTGGATGCTACCTGGTAATTCCATCCAGGCTGGACCTCTCCAAGGACCAGAGTGTTGCCCAGGTGCTGCAGAGCTGTTACAGAGCTCAAGGGCTTAGATGCTCTGAGCATGCAAGTTCCTATGTTTAACCACACGGATGTTTGTAGTTCCAAGCAGAATGAAAACTGTACTGTTCACTCCTCCAAACTCAGGCAACCCCAGACAGCAGTCAGGACTGATGCTTCTGCAGGTCCTAAGTGCTCAAACCCCAGCTCCATCTGCCAGGTGTCTTCATGTTACAGTAACCTGCATCAGCTTATACTGGGCATCACTGATTCAGGCAGGAACTGAGCCAGTGGTTTGCTTTCTTCATAACAACATTTAACTTGCTCTGCCCATTGGACATCACAGCCTAAGTGCTACACAGACTTTTAGGATCACATTGCAAGGCAATTGTTTCCCCAAAAGGACATTGCTGTTTCTCCTCTCCTAAGGAGGAGATCATTATTTACTGCAAACAAATGAAGGTGAAAAACTTAACATTGTTTTGGGTGCAGTGGGAAAACTATGGACATTTCGTCCAGGCATTAAAATGCATTTAAAACACCTGAGAGGAAATCTCAGTCTTAAGAAGGGAATCTTGCTTCAGTGTAAAGACAGAACTGGTATCCTGAAAGTGCTACAGCTTTTCTGCACATTATCCATCTGCTTGAGCAAGTGAACCGACCATTCCATGTAATCATTCAATTCTAAATGTTTGAAAGTGTCTTACAATGTCCCAAAATAGAAAATATGACAGAATCATCTGTAACACAGAAACTGTGTTATCATACAAAATTAAAAGGCTTGTATTAATACTCTAACTTTTGCCTGTGGAAAATAGATTTTGTCTAAAGCAAAAAATTTCTTGCATACATTGATCCCACCATCACAGAGATCAAGAACCAAAGAATCACAGAATGGTTTAGGTTAGAAGGGACCTTCAAAACCTTCTACCAGGTTTTGACGGTTTCAACCCCCCTGTCATGGGCAGGAACACCTTCCACTAAATCAAGTTGCTCAAAGCCCCATCCAACCTAATCTTGAACACTGCCAGGGATGGGCCATCCACAGCTTCTCTGGGCAACCCGTGCCAGTGCCTCATCACCCTCATAACAAAAAAGTCATTATTTCTAACCTAAGTCTATTCTCTTTTTATTTAACACCATTACTCCATGTCCTGCCACTACAGACCCTAATAAAATGTCTCCCTACATCCTTCTTATAAGCTTCCTTTTAAAGTATTGAAAGGCTTTAAGAAGGTCTCCAATAACAAACCATGAGATTGAGATCCATGCACACCATGCATACAAAAGTGCAGAACTCTGAAAATCAGAGAATTATTTGAATAGCATCTTGATTACCAAGTGGCTTAAAAAAATGCAGAAAACAGAGTGTAAAAGCTCAGAGCTAGTGCTTTATTCAGGATTTCTGATTTGATGTTTCTAAGCACAAAATAAAAAAGCCTATAAATATTCCCACTCATAAGGCAAACAGACATCATGCAATTTCTGCTACAGGTAGGCAACAACCACAAAAGTCAATCTGAAATGAGAACAAAGACTCTGATTAACTTTGGAAACACACTCTGGTAGCATGTACATTATGTGGAAGACACCTGATTAAGTGATTTCATTACTATCTTCCAAATATCAGCAGTGTCTGATTGGCAAGCTGGTAGAAGATTCCTTCTCTTGCTCCCTCTAACTGCCACACTGGTGCTAAAAAGTCAAGCAAAAGTAACAGCAGTGGATGTTTTGGGTCTTTACATCTCAATGGGATGTATAAAGCTGTTCTTGCACACAGTTGTGTTTAGAGGTTTTAAGAAGGGCACAAATCAACTTTGTTCTCTGCTAAACTGATGTAAAGTTCTTTGTCATGAAAAAAAAAAATAAACAACAAAGGACCATAATCAGAGAAAAGGCTTGGAACCACTGATGAGAGGCACAATCACATATTTTGAAGTGTTAATGATCCTAAAAGCAAAGTAAAGCTGTAAAAATAGTTTGAGATTCCTGATGTTCTTAGTCTCTAAGTCAATGGAACCCACTGTGGATGTGTTCTCTGGCTTTTTTTCCACCTCTGCTCAGCTAGATACAAGATGCTGCTGACAGTGAGCAAATGTCCTCCTAAAAGACCCCATGTCCTTCTCCCTCTCCCTCACCCATATGATACACAATAGATTTTCAGATATTGAAGGCTCCCCATGTATTAAAAAAGAGCCCTCTGCAATTAACAATCATTAAAGTGTACACTTTTGTAAAATACCATGTAGCTTTCACTGCCTAGGAAGCTCCATGACGGGCACTTTGCAGAAGCTTTGATTTTATTTCCCATGGAGAATAAAACTCTTTTGTCTGCCTTCTCTTGGAATGAAAACAATACTTAGGGGAAACCCTGCATGCTCTCTGGGCTGTTTCGGCACCAACAATTTAGATGATATAAAGGCGTCTGGGGCCTCTGGCCCATTATGCTCATTCTTTGACTTGAAAGCTTTGACTTGCACAACCTTTCCTTCGTAGCTAAGTGCTAGCAAAAAGTGCCCTGAAACTTGCTGAATGGGTAACAGAATCACCTGTGCCAGAGTAAACCACCTTATCCTCAGTTCTGAGTCTGTGGCTGTCATCTTGGTGGGAAAAAAAAAAGGATGTCCAAAATCCAGTCCCTTCAGGATTTGGTTACTTTGCTGAGTTCAGCATTTCACCCACATCAGTGTAATATGGCTCTTAATTTCCTAGACTCAGGTTCACTTTAGCAAAGAAAATTTCCAAACAGTTTAGCATCAGCTGAGTTATTTGACCACACAAATAAAGTTCATATTGGTGGAACCAAGTATTCAGGATCATGATTCTTTCGATTTTAACACATTATCTCTTCCTATCTTGCATTATTCCCACTCCATAGCTACTTGTGAACACCATAATCAGCATCAACGGATGCTACTAAACCAAATAAAGAGGCACATTCTTTCCAAGTTTATTTTGAAGGGATCCAGGCTTTTGAGCATCTTTGTATTACTGACACTTGCTCATGAGACAGCAAAACACTTAAGTCAGAACAACTTACTCAGCGGAGCAGAGAACAAAGGAAGTGGTACAGCATTTAGAATGAAAAAGGACAAACAAAGATAATAATTCACATAGTCAACAAAATGGACATCTCTTAGGACAGGTTGATGGACCGAAGGAGTTAGCAGAGAGACGCAGATGATTGTGATAGATCACAGGGAGAAGAAAAGACAAGACATGCTTAGTGAAGCATATGAGACCCCCAGAAACCACACCAGTCAGCAAAAAATTGAAAAACAAACTGTTGGCCCTTTATTAGCTTGTTGCTTTGCCCAAAGCAGCAAGCTAAGTGTAATAAATAACCAAACCAATCAATTACGATGTTTGAAATTAAGGCTACAGCTGAAGCCACCAGCTGCTTTGATAGTGTTTGTTAAAAGCATTCTCACAGCAGATCACAGGCTCTGCTGCTTCCTTCTCCCCTGTCCTCTCAGAGCTAAGTCCTGCAGGTACCACTGCTGGCCTGGTGATTTCTCACCCAGGCAAACCTCCTACAGAAACTAAGGAATGAATAAAATAACAACTGTTTTCCAGCTAAAAACTGATCCCGCCCTGAACGTGAATAAAGAGTTTGTCAGAACTGAAGCTTAATTATCACTTCACTGAGCCTGGATGTACAGCAAGTGCAGGGGGTAAAGGGCATGCAGGCAAGACAGAGAGTCTTCCAGGCTTCTCATTTGAAAAACCTAGCCAGTTGCTTTGCACCAAGAATGCTCCAGGTTTTGAATCCATATTTATGTAAGGATGTGAGTGTATTTGCTTAAATAACACAGGGGAGCACACAAGCTTTGGAAAAACCAAGCTTCTCTGCACAGCCACTCTACCCTCCCCAGCTCAGCTGTACTGGGCTCCATCTGGAGAAGTTTGGCTTCACTACTCCACTGGTTTCTATAAAGCACCTCACTGCACTGCTGATAGCAAAGCTAAAGCCAACACAAGCCATAAGGCCACTCCTGGGAGGGAGAATGGTTTTCCAAAGCCTCCCAGTGCAGCATGGGGAAAAGGAGGAAATGGAAAGAGACTGTGAGAAGGAACAGCTGAGAGGGACTGATGTCACAGTGAACAAGAATAAAAATGAGAAAGAAAGGGAAGGAAGGTGAGAAAAATACAGAATGAGAGAAACTGAGAAAAAAAAGGTTAAAATACAGCAAAGAAAAGCTAAACAACAAAGTAAAAGGGACTTGGAACAGGAAAAACAGCTGAATCTCAGTGGTTGAGAAGACATTTTCATAGCTTGTTTCTTTGCTCTGCCCTCTTTGTGTGGAAACAAGCATAAGATATGTATGTGGTGGTTACATATTCCTCTCTAACCTTCAAGTTTAGTCAGACTTTAAACAACACACTCTCAAAAATGACACTTAAGCTTTGCTTTTTTCTCTTAATTGAAAAAAGATGAATCCCACCACTGAATTACTCAGGATTAATTTTGACTCAAGTAAATGTATTGTTTTCACTCCTGTCTCTGGAAGAAACTTGACTGTAATTATCTGTATAACCATCTCCACACTGAAATCATCTGATTTCTGTACAAGTGGTAGAATTGACTGTTGCAGAATTAACCACATTTTTGTGACATTCAATGCTATGAAAAGGAGCCTTTCAGCATGAAGTAATCACTGGTTTGTCAATCTTCAATAAATCAAGGATGAGGCACACAAGATTAGGAGACTGGATACAGTAAAACAAACATTAAAAAAAAATCAAACTGTTTTTGTCTTACACTGCTGTTCCATTTCACACTGGACAAGGCTTCTGTGTCCCAGCATGGCAGAACACATCAACATAACAAGAGTCAAAGTCTGAAGTGGCTCTCTGGCCCTAATGGTGTGGGAAGTGGGCAAAAAGCTGGATGCAGCATATTCTATCTGCTCTGCTTTTTTGTATGGTCAAAACCTGGACTAGACAGATCCAAGTTGTTGTTCATCTAAGAGCATGGGGACACCTTGAGTGTTGCAGTTCATAGGTTCATAACAGGTTCATAGGTCTGGAATTGAGATCTAGTATCCTGACCAAAGATCCCAGTAGTTTGTAATACCATGAATTCACATCATTTACACATACACCGAGGTCACTCAGACAGTCACTGTGGGGCAAAGAGAGAGGAATTCCTGCAAAGCCAGTTCTTGAATGGACTTTGGCAGCTACATTGTGACCAAAAACTCTGTACAGCACTCTGTGTCATTTCTAGTGTCTGAAATTATTTCCTACACATAAATGCTTTCCTTCTGTGGCTTAAAACTCTCACTCAGGAAATGGAAAACCTGACTTCATAAATCATCTTCTGCTCAAATGAATGTGAGCTTGCACACCAGGAGAGGACTGCAGTCATGTGGGAACAGAGAATACTGCACACCATGCTCTCCACAACTCATATGGATTAGAGCTGCTATGCAGTTAGAAATGTAAAATTAACAGGTCACAAAGGAATGAAGCCCAAAAGGCAGCTTGATTACATGTTGTTTAAGTGAAGACTCTCAGCCTGTGGCTGGGAGGTCTTATGGCTCTGCTTCCTGGCCTGTTGATTTATTTGACACAAGACAATAGTTAAGAAAAATAAAAAAAGGCAACAGGAGGGACATTAAGGGTAATGCTCACTATCGTAAATTCCCCATTTGCCTCCCTTCCTAACTGCTCAATGATCCACCTTCCATGAGAAAAAAGGGTTTACAAGCCTCCTTCACAGGCTGGGGTTGAAGACACTTTGTTGGGCTGGGCTGCAATTGCTTCATACTGAGAACTGGACAATCCATATCCACCTGCCTCAAGGTTAAGGGATTAGGAGGAACGATTTTGATGGTAAAGCAGAGAGATAGCTGGGTTGTGTTTGTTTGTGGGATTTTTTCAGGACCTCAAATATACTAAAGTAAGATACAGGTGCTTTCACAGCCAGCTCAGTGCAGACACACACTATGGGATGCATCTAGTAGTACCTGGGACCCTACCTGCTGCCTGACTATTGTTTCACATTCAGAATCAAACTATACAAATACCAGAAGTGGTTCTTTTGGAGATGATTCATGTCTTCTCCTTCCCTCAATCAGAATCACCACATGCAAAGGAGGAATACAAATGATAGAGAGCATCCTACCTTTTAAAATTTTGCCACCAAGGTGGGAACTACCTCTCGGGAAAGCAAAGCATTGTCCTAATCACTTGAAAGCCTGGCTGAAACTCAGTTACTTGCTTTGATTTGACCCTACTGACTTATTCTTTGACCCCTCCTGACTGAAGAAGAGCTATATCAATGATTTCCAAGACAGAAGCAGATGTCTACCACATAGTATTAACTTCTTCTTAGCAGAACACTTTATATTTTAATTTAGTTCCCAATTGTTCTTAACAAGGAAGAAGAAAGGCTTCCAGCTGAAGTACCACATTTCTTTGAAACCTTCAAGGAAGTGACTAGAAAGATATGTTATAAAATGAAGCAGTTAAACTCAATGTTTGTTCAATGCAAAGAGTCAGCACTTCCTATTCAAAGTCTTCCTAATTACCCCTGAGGATCAAAGTCTTTCAACTGATTGCCTGTCCGTTCAAACCATTAACAGATGATCACTGGCCCCTCCAGTGCTACAGTAGCTTGTAACTTCTTGCAGAAAAGGGAAAATGCATTTTCCAATGAGTATATTTAAATATTTTTGTGCATATTTAAAGGAGGATTTTTTTTTCTGTTAACCTGTAGGAAAAAAAATACACATAAAAGTGGCATGGCTTATCCGAGGAGCTGTCTGCTTAAATATCATTGGTAATTTCCTTCACCACCTACAACAATTTGAAATAGAATAGGAAGTGGAAAGATGGACCTCAGCAGCACTTGGTGGCTATTAGGCAGCTTACTGCACCAAGGAAACTTATTTCAGCCCTCACAGCTCTGGTAAATTTGGTGTAACATGCTCAGGCCTTTCTCAGTAAAATAATATTTTCCCTTCTAGATACCCTGTCTGGCAGAGACCATATTACTATAAATATTACCGAGATATTTCTTCAAGATCAAAGTCAATTATAAGATGGTCCCACTATACCTCTAAATGGAGTTTTAATTTGTGTATATAATATTAGAAATAATGGTTTTCCCATTGGAGTACTCACTTCAATTAGAGAAATGAGGACAGGCAGCTCTATCAGAGGGCCTCTTACCCTCCTTTGCATTTACTAAAATTCTGGGCTAGCCTTCTGTGGACAGTATAATTTTACAAATGCCCCTTCATTACACACATATAAACTGTGAGGCATTAATTAAAAATGGTGCAATTTACATGGGTAAATCAACAAACTCTCATATGCTGCCTTCCTTGTTATCTCAACTGCTAGAAAACTTGCCTTCCAAAAATAATAGAATAGGCTGCCTAAGGTCTAAAAAATAAAAAAACCCTCTCTCCTTCTTCTAACACCCCAGCACAACAGAGGTAGGATCAGAGTTTAAATCAAATATCCCAATTTAAGCATCCAGATCTAAATATTGCTGTAGAATTTGATGTGTGAGCTGATCTCTCAGATGGCTGCCTGCTCATCTGTACTTCTGAACACAACCATGATTTCATTATAGTAAGACAAGTAAACGTCTTTGAGAGTACTGCTTGTGTTTTAATCCTAAAATCAGCTGAAAACCGCATTAGTGTTATTAGTCACTCTGCACACTCTAAAAGCACCAGAGCCCCACTTGGGCTGTGCTAGTTGATTTAAGAAAAATTAACAAAATTACAATCTCAGAATCCCTCCATGTCCAAAGCACAGATTTAACTTGAGCTTTACTTAGTCTGAATAAATTTAGTGACTTCAAGAGGATGATAGAGGTGTTTTAAGTTCAGTGCAAATTTACACATTTTGTAGATGTGGACCAGAGTGCTCATGAGCATTGCCAAAACTGAGCTTGAAAGCAGAATCCTATTGTCTTCGAGACTGTTTGAAGAGACGTGAAAACATTTTATCTGCACCTGTAATCAGGAGCATCTCATTGTTTTAGCTGCTGTGGATGACAAAATCACAGGTATGTTTAAAGCAGGCTAAGAATGTTTTAATTTATTTTCTAATTTTTCTTTACATATACTAGGAAACCAAACATTGTTCCAATTTGGAGAGGGGAAAAAAAATCTTTTTTTTCCTGTACAAAAGCTTGGCAAATGGATACAAATGCACAGTCTGAAGCTGATAAAGTTGGTGACATAGCACAATTAACAACAGAATAATTTTTTTTCTGTCCAGAAACCATGAGCAAAATACAGCACAATACTGTCAGCTGCTATAAATCTAAGTGAATGGTTCAGATCAGTGTGAAAAGCTCTCTCAATAACAAAACTTAACACAACCTGCTGATTTGTTCCCTTGGACTTAGAACTAAATCCAGCACATAGATTAAGGCAAGTGCTAGCGAGTGCAACCCACAGTGTTCTCCTAAAAAGAACCACAGCCATCTTTATATCTAATTTTACCTAAAAAAAGCATTTGCTAAAAAATCTTGAAGTTCACCAAGTCAAGCGCTGAAAAATGAGCAAAGAACAGAATTAAGATTCCTTGTGCGATTTCACATCAGCCCCTGTATGCATATGTACTCTGTAATAGCCTTTAATTCCCTCATCACAGGCTATTTTTTTTCACTGGCCCAATGCTGAGCAGAACAATTGCACAGAAATTGCCACTCAACCCTGGCAACTCCAGCATTGTAGCATGTTCAATTGCTTTCTAGGGATGCCATATGTGCAGTCTGGTTGGTAGCAGTAGGAGGGGGTTGGAAAGGGAAGGAATACACTCGGCACAGACAATTTTGCTACTGCACTCTAACTAGGTCTAACTGAGCCTGGGTGAACTCAGATTTTCTAGTTTTGAGGTAGCCAGCTCTGGGTGGATCAGGGACGTGATAAAGCACACACCACTGCATGCACTCCCTAATTAACAAAAAAGAAGGGTCACAATTCTCCATTACCTCAGTGCTTCTGCAATATGAATAGAAAATAACAGTAGAACAAACAGCAAAACTTTGCCTAAGTGAGTGACTACATCAGCAGGTGGGATCCAGACCCCTACTCCCACAAGTCTGTTTAGGGTACAGAAACACAGAATCTTGAAAGCTGGAAAAGACCTAAAAGATCATCAAGTCCAACCACTAACCCAGTACTGCCATGTTCACCACTAAACCACATCTCCAACTGCCACATTCACACATCTCTTGAACACGTCAAATCATGATGATTCCAGCACTACCCTGGGCAGCCTGCTCCAATGCTTGACAATCCTTTCAGTGAAGAAACTTTTCCTAATATCAAAGCTAAACCTTCCCTGGTACAACTTGAGGACATTTCCTCTGGTCCTGTCAGTGGTTGCCTGGGAGAAGGAACTGATCCCCACCTGGCTACAGCTTCCTTTCAGGCGGTTGTAGAGAGCCATAAGGTGCCCCTTGAGCCTCCTTTTCTGCAGGCTAAACACCTCCAGCTCCATCAGCTGCTCCTCATCAGACCTATGCTCCAGACCCTTCCTCAGCTATGCTACCCTTCTCTGGACATGTTCCAGCACTTCAATGTCTTTCTTGCAGTGAGAGGCCCAAAATGTTCACTTTGTGATAACTTAGGTCACTATAAATTTGTTTCATCATTAAATATAAATGTATCAAAGTGCTTGCTCAGGGACACAGCACATTGCCTTGCTGCTCTATCCCTAAGGACTAAGTTGATAGTAGTGAAATAAACAGCATCAAGCAGTCTGCAACATTTATTTGTTAGAAGGGACTCCAGCTTTGGCTCCAGATTTTGGCTCTGGTCAGCCAATACCTTCTGAATTTCTGTGCACTGTTTAGCTAGCAAGGACCAGAGATCATTCTCAACAGAGAGTTTGGGTCTGACCATCCCTAGCAGTTTAACAGTATAGAAATGTACGCATTCTGGACTAGTTGGTCCGACATATGTTTCACAATCTGGAGTAGCCCGTGATGCAGTCTGACTGGTAAAGGTACACTAATATAAATAAATAGTTAGTAACTACCAGGATTAATAGTGTCTGCAGTATCATTATGCTTTGATTGTGGGATTTTTTTATCTTTTACCAAAAGCCTCAGGAAGCCCTTTTGATACTTGATTCCATTATAATTTCTGGCATAATTAAAAGAGACTCTGCTTTACTGATAGTCCAATTAGATTTTCTTTTGAAATACTTAGGGTAAGCACAGCCATCATCTCTGCTAACTGCCTGGTTCTGCTTTGCTTTTAAAAGAGTCTCTTTGCATAATGAAATGATGCTGCAGTTGTACTAGGCAAGCAAGGCGTGATGCTGCTGCTGTGTCATGTGCTACCATATTTGAAAACAGCCAACATATGCTGTTCTCATCATCTTTCTAGGCAAAAGCTTCTGACTGCAATAGGGACAGGCTTGGAAGTTAAAGTATGATGAAATCAAATAGAGAGGAAGACAGGAAAAGCTGGTGATGATGGGAGAGTTTATAGGTTTGCACTGAAACACAAAGATTCAACGACTTCTGCCTATAGAGCACCGGCTCCTACTATCTCGAAGGGAAGTATCTAAGTGGTCCTTTTGGAGCTCTTAATTTTCAGCATAAACAGTGGCTTGAAATCTTGACAAAAAGGGAAAGAGTGGATTGGACTTTTTGTTCATTATTTTACAGGTCATCTAGTATGTTACCTAGGCAGTATACTTAACAACAACACTTCACCCTATAAAGATGTCTACCTATCCCATAGCTCAATTTCAACTACAGGTAAAAACCTCAGGGTTTTTACCTTGTGCAGCATCGCTGCACACATCCAATAGAAATATATGACCTGGCTGCAAAGCAGGCTTTGAAGCCATCTTCTAATTTATGCTAAAAAAGGATTGGAGAGAAACACTAAACTATATCCAAGAAGCATTTTTCACTGTCGGTGGCATCCCTTACTGAGATTACTCTGTAACTCGTTGCCTACAAAAATGTATGGTATTTAAAAATATTGAGAAAAAGCCCATTACAGGAAACAATTCCTTCTGTCTCCACTTAATTGCAATTAAATTATGTTATTTCACACTAATTAGTATGAAATAAAACCATGGACTTGAAGAGAACTCCTTCCATGAGATATATAAAGATCTGTAAATCTGATTCTTTTTCAGCATCTGTGTGCAAAGGTCAATCTAAGTCGTGAAATAAAGATTATAGTAGCACATCTGTGCCACTGTCATAAAGGCAAAGCCAGCACTTCTGGAGTCAGCCTGCTGTTATTTTCTTTTCTGGGGGCTTATAAAACCTCACTAAAAGCTACTGATAAAAGCTTATGGGCTGAGAGCCCGTATCTTACCATTTCATAAAAACAGATGGAATTACATTAATCTCTCCTTGTATTAAAGATTCTTAATTTTATAAAAGGATCAGGCATCTAAAAGACCAACTGATGTGTGGTTTCATGGCACATTGATGCAGATTCCCAGATCACATGGAGCTTGCTGGATACACAGCCGCAACCTGCTTTTGACTGGTTAAATAATCACTTATATTGGTGGTCTACTTCTGAATGGAAGTCATTCTTCCAATGATCCCACAATGATGAAAGAGGATCAGACTTTGACAAAGGGACCTCTTCCATCAGTGTCAAAATAAAACAATAAGCAGAAATAAAAAAGTAATACATAAAAGCCCAGAACAATAGGGAAACAGAAAGTAATCTATATAAATCTAAAGCCATGGAGAGAGGTGAAAAGAAGCTGAGCACATGAAGAAAAAAATACATGGCTTGAAAAAAGCCAAAGAACAATAGAAAAATTTTATAAGTGTACTGAAACCTAGCAAACTGAGCAGCAATATAGCTATTTACTTGATGGAGATGGGGAAATTGTTAATAATGCTTGTTGTGGTTTGAGAAATTTGGGAGGCTGTAGTAAAGACTAAAGTGTTCAGTAAGAAATTTTGTTCTACTTTTTGAAAATAACTATGATAATGCAATTATTTCACAGGAAGTAAGTTTTTTTTCCAGTCCATTAATAACCAGGAATTATACTAAATGACATCTATTCAAGGACAAACATTTTTAAATCTGCAGGCTCATTTAACTTGTACCCAGTAAAGAATAAGGAAGAATCTGACTCACTGATTAATACTCAACCAGCTTCCAAGAGATCAGAACAGGGTTAATGCTGTACAAATACTTATGAAGGAAAAAGGACAGGATGCAAGTCACTTGGTTTGGGTAGTCTGACATCTATTACAGACAAAATAATGGAAAACATAACACAGAATTAAACCAATAAAGAATAAAGTGAATGTATAGGAGCTCAGGCCAACCATATTGCTTTTCTAAAAAATAGCTCTTAAGAAACAATTACTGAATTTTTGACAAGATTACAGTTTAGTAATGATATCTGATTTAATTTGATATGATTAAAGAAACAAGCATTTTCCATCAGTAAAAAGCAACGTATACATATACTTTAGAACTATTTGAAAGACCTTAAAATTATCATTGCTGGTGAATAGCCATTATACGTTACAATTTCTTCTGAACTTCAACAACTTATAGTTGTCCTGAAATTATTCAACATTTACAGCAGTGTTATGTAAGTAAATATAAAATCATGGATCATTAAACATGTAGATGACTCAAACACTGTTCAAGGGAGAAATAAAATGATGAGGACAGAACAGATAAATAGAAGAGCTGGGCAGTAACTAAATTTGAATAATTCAAACAAGAAGTGTCAATGGCCAGCCTTACACTTTGGATAATGGATTGTGAGTTGTGTCCATAAAAGGGGATACTGGCAACTGAAAAGCAGGGAGTGAAAATTACTTAAGGAGTAAGCACAAGAAGATGCTGTATAACAATATCCTAATGTAATTTTTATAACCTAAAAAGAGCTAATGAGCTCCTTACACATATAAGTAGGGAAAAATCCAACCAAAATAGGTATGTGACTTACCTATGTAAAAAGGGCAGAGTAGTAGCTGGAGCTTGCTAGTCTTCAATATCCAAAGAAGTCAGCCTACATGATGTGATAGTGTTTATGGATTTTAACAGTGAAAATTGAGAAAAGAGTTTTAAATAAAAATTATGGGAATCCTCGTGCTTCTCCCTGTCTCCAACAAACACTGAATTAGTTGAGAAAAGATGTATGCTTGACCAGGTTATTTATCACTCTAGATTTTGAAGAAACACTAACCACTGTTAGTTTGAAGAACAACCACTCTGCAGAGCAGAAATTTTGTAGCCAAGTTCAGAACACGCTGTCATCAAATGGAATACCTACATTTTAATACTTTCCAGTTTGCACAGACTGGGCAATTCTGGCAAAATTATGAGATTTACAATATCGTCTGCTTTTCTTTTCCAGTAGTATTTTCTTGCAGCAGTGTCTCTCCTTCAAGTCCAGAAAGGAAAACAAAGTTGGTGAAAGGTCTAGAGAGTAAGTCCAATTAGGAGTGGCTGAGGGATCTGGGGGTGTTTATCCTGAAGAAAAGAAGACTCAGGAAGGACCCTATCACTCTCTACAACCATCTGAAAGGAGGCTGTAGCCAGGTGGAGGTTGGCCTCTTGACCCAGGCAACCAGTGACTGGACAACAGGACGTAGTCTCAAGCCATGCCACAGGAGGTTCAGGTTAGAACCACAGGAAGAATTTCTTCATAGAAAGGATTGTTAAGCATTGGAATGAACTTCTCAGGGAGGTGGTGGAGTCACCATGCCTGGAGGTGTTCAAGAAATGACCTGACATGCCGCTTCATGCTACAGTTTAGTTGACACTGTCATTTTCCGTCAAAGATTGGACACAACGATCTTAGAGGTCTTTTCCAACCCAAGTGATTCTGTGATTCTTTCAGAAGCATATCCATCATGGTGTATTTCCCTAATCATAACACTTTTAATGTGAGGTTACAGATCTTATTTAGATTGAAACAGTGAAAGTTCATTAATGGAGCTTCTATAGTGAGTTTTTAAACACCAACCTGAATCAATTGATCTTCACAAGAATAGCTTTAAAGTGGCATCTTGTACCTTTATTACCTTTATTTTAAATCTGTGGAAAAATCACTTCTACTTCTACTTCCTTTTGCTCAAAATTATAATGCTAACAGTAGCTGCTATTCAAACATACACTGGAAAATTCAAAGCAAAAAGATGCACACAGTCACCTAATAATACAAAGAGGTCTTGCTGACTTTGCAGGTGATAGAAAACAAAAGATCCAACTTATAACTCATACCACCATGCACTTAAAAATGCAGCAAAAGACAACAAAGGCAGAAATGTAAGACTGAGTGTAACTCATTGTGGCTTTAATTTACACAGAATCCTAGAATGGTTTGTGTTGGAAGGAACCCTAAAGGTCATCTAGTTCCAACCACCTTGTCATGGGCAGGGACAATTTCCACTAGAATAAATTACTCAAAGCTCCATCCAAACTGGCTTTGAACTCTTCTGGGGATGGAGTCAGCCATTCCTTCTCTGGGCAACCTGTGCCAGTGCCTCACCACACACAGTGAAGAACTTCTTCCCAGTATTTATCCAAACCTCCTCTCTTTCAGTT
This sequence comes from Climacteris rufus, assembly GCA_013398175.1. Taxonomy (NCBI): domain Eukaryota; kingdom Metazoa; phylum Chordata; class Aves; order Passeriformes; family Climacteridae; genus Climacteris; species Climacteris rufus. The sequence goes on along the minus strand of VZRZ01006734.1, from coordinate 437,160 downwards.
TAAAGTCAGCGATTTAATTTTGTGTCTTTCGCATTTTTTGATAATTCCTCTCCATGTGTGTGTGTATGTGAAGAGGGAGATGGGGAAATGCCAGTAACTAGATTGGGCTGAAACATCTGAGTCATCATTTCATTGTGGATCTGGCCGTGGAAAGTTCCTTTTGCCAGATTCCTGGACGCAGCTTTCTTGAGCTCACTGCTACTCACCAGCCTCTTGTAAACTTTATACACAGCAGCTGCCCTCACTGGTTCTCTTGACATAGTGAAGTATGACTGAGGTGAACACAGAGTCCTGTGACCTTTCCATCTCTCTGCTATAAATGAAAAAAAAATGCAAAAAAATTTCTGCAACTCCATGCACCTTTAATAGTTACACAGAAGCTCAAGTTGATGGCATCTCTCCATGAGGGTGAGACTATTTTTATGCCTTAGCCTCCCTGAGAAAATTTATAGTGGCAAAATATGGGGCTCAACAACAAAACTGGACTGAAGGGTCAACATCTGTCATGATTTATATTCTGTCTTTAGCCAGGTCAGTCTCCAGGACCAGGAATGTATAAAAATATATGCAGACTTTTCCAGGATTGGTCCAGCTCTTGTTGCAGACACTGGGCCCAATGCCACAGACTCTGCATTTGAACCAGTGCTGAAGGAAATGAAGTTGCTGCAGTTTAAGAGGAGCATGTGCACAAGAATAAGATCCATATTTCCTACATGTCAGGGGCATGAAAGGAAGAGCTAGATGCCATTTAAACTGTCCTACTTCATGAGGGAGTGGTCCTAATCCCCCTGCCTCAGTAATGCTTGTCTGCCTTTGGTACAATAAGAGACAGCTTTAACAGAAAAAACAAAACCCCACATATTCAAATTCTACTATAAACTATTAAAATGGTAGTGCTGGGTCATGATCATGGTCCCTCTCACCCAGTGTTCCAAAATGTTTCACAAACATTTATAGTGCAGAAAATATATTACTGGTAATACTGAAGCACCTTTTAGACTGGATCTGACATTTTTATAGATTAAGCATGAAATTAAGTAAATGAGACTCACAGTTCCTGAGTGAACAGACCACAGTGATTTTGTGAAGATGTGAAAGAACCAAGAAAGGACCTCAAAGCTCTGTTTTAGGTAACAGACTGACTTGATAATGTAAAGGTTTTGCTAGAACAGATTTTTTAGCTCTCATTTCTGCCTTTCATCAAGGACAAATTAGAAATAGAAAACATTCAAAGATTTTGATTTACAATCCTTGTAAATCAAAAGAACAAATGCCAACAGTAGCAAAACAGAACTTAATCTGGGATCAGAAAAGAAATATTAAAGCATAACATGAAAGAAGCCTTTTGTCAGGGTAATAGAGTGTTTCATACTTTAACATGAATAAAAACCTTAATATCAAGGTATAAATGTAGGATTAATAGATATGGATCAAGTTTAATAACTAAGCATTAGCAACTTTTCGTATTGATCTCTTACCATGTAAACACCATGATAATTGGTATACTACAAATCCATTGCTACCTAATTAGATTTCTAAGAGCTTTGGAGAGCTGCTTTAAATTGGGTTTGCTCCATAGCATCAAAGAATCACGGACACACTGAGGTAAAGTTAGCTTTCGGGGTGATTCTTAGACAATAAAAAGAAAGACACTTTATAAACACATCATAGTCCAAGCACACTTTTACTGTCAAAGCATTTTTCCTGCAGAAAGCAACACTGTTCTTTAAGTGAAGCTGCATCTGTATGGAGTTCAAATGAACATACAGCTGAAAAGTAGAGAGCTCTGACTTCAATAAAAATGAATGACTGTTTTGGCTTCGTAATATGTTTTCCAGCCCTAACTTTAATCTAAATCAAATGCCCATCTTTCTTGCTGTTCATACAATGTGACCGCAGCACATGCTTAAGTATAGGAAAATTGCAAGTGCCTAACTACATAAAATTGTACTTCCATCTAGTCTGCAATCTACATCAGGCAGAGGATAATACCTCCTGTTTAAACAGGCAGAAAATATTCTCCATCACTAATTAATTTAGAAACTGTTCCATGGTTCAAGCCAAACAGCTGCTGGGCATGGAGATCTGGACAATCAAACAGGTCTTTTTTGTTTCTAAAATTCTTCCCAAGTAGTACAGCAATGTCAGAGACTCTCTACAATGCTCTGCTAGCGGGTCTGGCATCTACCAGATACAGAAACTGCTGGCACAGTATTTGGATAGCAACACACCTCATAGGATCACCTCTTGTTAGAAATTAGCTCTCTGAAGCAAAACTCAATGGTATACAGACTTCATCAAATCCCAGCAAAAGCCATAAAACTTTTTCTTGTTTAGCTGTCTATTGAAGGGACAGTCCTGGAATTGGGAATTTAATTTTAAAGTCATGACTCTTCACAACCTCCTGGAATAGTAAATTTGCAGGGCAGTTGTGAGCTGCTCAAAGAAGCATTTGATTTCGATTGTTCCATCATTTTAATGTTGCAGCCCTGATGCACCCCTGCTACTTTCCTTGGTGTTCTTGCCCCATGAGACAAGGTTCTGTGGAGCTCACAGGATTTGCATAAGCTCTGTGTGTGCGAAACACTGACAGGCATTGTCGCCACTGCCTCAGTGTGGTGTTTGAGTATTTGAAAGGGAGCAACAAGTCAATCAAAAGATGGTTAATTCAAATGAAAACCAGCTCCTGGTGTTTAATACACCCTGTTATATTTTGTTTGTCATTATCTCTCCAGACCAGTGACTCAGCCCTGTAAAACCTTCAGCTTGATCACAGTGTTGACACATGGCAGCAGCCATTCAGCTGCTGTGGATGTCTATTTATGTCTCCTCTTTTCTTTTTTGAACCAGGCCAGCGAGATAAATGAACCTCAGACTGCTAAATGCCATAAAGACTTACACAAAATAATAGAAACTCTGCCTTTTAGCTCCAAACAAATGATTTAGCTATTTTTCCAAGTGAATTTCAAAAATGAACCGGCTTAGCAAAGAACTTCAGAAGTGACCCAATGCCTTGCTGTTTCCATGCAGCTCTGCCTGCCTCAGATGGTCACCCCACACAGTTGTGTCTGAGTGTCTGTCAGACAAAAAGTACTGCCTGTAGCAGAGTCTGTTATATATCTCTTGGTGTCTTCAGCTCCACACTTCTACAGGATGGTAAGGCCTACAATGGGTAGTTTTTAACATTTAAACAGAGAACTGTGACATGCCTTATGCTGTGAGGAACATCCTGAAGGCCTGGCTACCACTCTGAAGTATTTCCATTAACCGATCAGTGTACAAAGAAACCACACTAAAAGCCAAGCCACTGCAATAGGACCCAACCCAAAGTCCATTCACTTAAATGGGAGCCTTTCCAATGACCTTCATTTGCTCAGGAGGATGAAAATGGTCATTAAAAAGATAATTTCTGTGTTTTTTTAAAATTAACTAGTGCACATGAAAAGTAGACAAGTTCCCAATACTCATGAACTGTTACATAGATTAGACCTTGCACTCATGACTAAGTTATACCTTACCACTGAGATTGTCCCCATGGCACCAAAAAGAGCAAGGTACTGTTTACATGGGAAAAGGTATTTGTAAGAAAATGCAACTATGCAAATACAAGGGGGAAAAAAACCCCCAGAACTGAGGAAACACAGTAATTTGTTTTGCAAACAGATGAGGTTATTTAGAATAATAAACAAGTTCCTGTTAAGAACTGCATAGTTTACATCAAAATGCAAAATGTCTCAGTTTAACTTAGCAAAAGTACAAACATTTTGACTCCCTGACTAATTTTTTTTCTTTTGGATTAGGTGATACAATTCTCATCTGAAACTTGACAGGATGTAAAAAATAATTACAAATGAAAAGGTTATTCATAACTTTTAAATGAGTTAATTAGTAAACCCCGCCAGAGTCACTCATTACAGTAATTAATAATTGATTATACTTGAAATTAAACACAATTTTTCATCAAAATCTAATTAAATATCTGCCTTTTTTCTCGTTGATTAGAACACTGGGTCTGGTAGAGACAATCTTTGCTAAATATGTTTATGCTGAAATGAACCATTGGATTTGATTTTTAATATTTGATAGTTCCTTTAGCAATTAGCAATTATGACCCGTAATTACAGTGGTTCAACCTGCTCAGCATTTCTGGCACCTTGCCAGCCATCCATGCAGTCTGGCAAATGCCACAGAATTCACCTGAAGGGAGAGGAAAGAAAAGGATGGGAGGGCACTCAATGTACCTACCTTTTAACAATAGTAACTGTGGTTTTAAGCAGGAGTGTGATCTTTTGTGAACTTTGAGAAAAGATTTTGAGTTGGAGAATACCAAGTGGCAAACCAAGCTCTCTCAATCAATCAACCAGCACACACCTCCTCCTCCAGAATTAACAGGCCCTGCTATGCTGAGTTGAAATGATTCTCCACCTGACACACTGAGATAATGTCCAAAGGAACCATGTTCAGGGCATAAGGAGAATACCAGACAAATGAGAAAGACGAGTCCAAATGTACATAGCAAATGATGAAAACTGAGTGCATATTTCATCAAACTGCTGCTGATTTAATGTTGGTTAATTAATCATTCCTGTTCGTCTTACAGGAGACATAAAAGTGACCAGAGTATGATGCAAGGCAGAAGTGGAAAAGTATCAGTCATTAAAGAAGTGTATATAAAAGGAACACAGTAAAAGCAATCCTTTGTGGTGGTGCTAATTACATTAATGTGAAATGAAAGCAAAATCTTTCGATCCAGACTAGGATTTGTAATTGTAACCACAACCTTTTATAGATCATTAGTGTAAAGGAAGTCACAGCAAAATGAAAAAGGCTCATTCATGCCAGCAGAAATGGGCTTTTTTACCCATAATCACATCTAAAAGTGTCTGACAACTAGAGTTTGCACCACTGACAGTTTAACATAGAAGTCTAGGAATTGACTTTTTAAAGACATTTGTAACACACATATCAAACCTAACTGAAGAAAAAGTAATGGTAACACTCCAACTTCACAAGATTAAAATACAATTTTCACTTCTAGGAGTTCAATTATTTTTGCAATATATGCTAAGAATTCTTTTTTGCAATGGACACTGACAAAATCCATACACCAAAGAAATTCACATCATGCAAAGTTCATGAAAAATCCACTGCTTTTTCACCCAATAAGCAAATTCCACCAGCACCCCCTACTCTAAAAAGGCTCTGCTGAACCACAGTCTAAACCCAGTCCTTCTTCATCCTCCTGGTCACCCTGTGGACTTTGATATATTTGGTTAAATGTCACTAAAATGGGTGTGTCACCAAACGACAGAATTAAACCACATTTTTGCGTATCAGAATCTTGGTCCTGACCCTGTCCCATCAAAGTCTGGGATGTGACTGGGGCTGGGACATGGACTTCACCACCTCTTTTAATGGGATGCTTAAAGAAAACCTAGTGGGTTTGTCTTAGTCCAGGTACACTTCCTCTGCAGAATGTAACCAGTCCATGACATTGAAGGGAGCACAACTCCCTCATACAACTCATGTTTTACTAAGCCCTTCTGGCTTTATGACATCTGTTAAGTTCCCTACCATAACACTGCAACCACAAATAAGTCAACAGATGCCTTATTTCCCCATCACTTTGTACCACAGTCCTGACCCTCTGTTTCCCAAACATTAGCACTATGGGAGGGTTTGTAGAGAAATGAAATAAAAAGAAGAAAAACAAACAGCAACAAGCTTACCTATGAAATAGGCCAGCAGGATCACCAGCGTGACTGAGATGACAATGGCACTCAGAGCAGCACATTTCCAGTTACAGTACTTATAGGGTTTCTTCAGGTTAAAGGCAGGCCTAGAAAAGGTACTTCTGGGAAGGGGCCTAGGGGGAGGTGAGTACACAGTGCTGGACGTCAGGGGATATCCCGGCGATGTTGTACAAAAAAGGGGAGAAGTGCCTCCAGGTTTGAACAGGAAGTGCCTGAGGGAAGAAAGACCAACAGCAAATGATTCCTCACACAAATCGATGCTGAGGGAGGTGTAGGGTGGGAGAATGGCGACTGCTGCCAGGACGAGGAAAGCAGCTCCACATAATGCTGGCTACGGACATGGATGGCATGCACAAAAGAGAAGAATAAAAATCAAAGGCAAGTAACACAGAGTAAAAGAAAACAGAACCAAACAAAAAATAACAGTGCCAACAATGCCACAGAGAACTTTTCAAGGGCAGGAGTCCCCTCTGTGGAAGAGCTGGTTTAGAGTGAGATGAATACCCCAAGCAGAGCTACAGCAGACTGGTAGCATGGGCAGAACCAGGAGCCTGCTCACACTCCTGCAGAAATGCCCTTCGAAGGCTGAAGAGGAGCATAGGTCAGATTAAAGAAGGGAAGGCATTTATCAATTTATTGATCACTGCATGAGAGTGTTTTTTGTGTGGCATCAGTAAATGGAGATGGGGAAAGAGAGCTTAAGCCATTCCATAGCACCCAAATTGTCACAGAGGGGAATATTCACACTGTCCCCACCCAGCAAATTTAATTGTCGGACAATGGCGTGGCTAAAAGCATCAAAGTCCTGTGTATTGCCAGGGGAGAGGCACCTGCTTCCAGAAAGCAGTCCAGACCACCTCGGTTTGAAGCCTACCTTCAAAAAAGTGTGAATTACTGTCAAAGGCAACAGCATTTCCTGTCCAGTGACACATTGGGAGGCACTGCATTTTGCCCATTATGACAAACGCAGCCTGAGAGCCAGCCTATGAGCACCTCAGGTGAGACTCATGAAATTCAGCACAAAAAAAACAGGCTGAAGTCCATGAGTTCCTGAAATGAAATGTCCCAATGGGAGTTCTGTCCATAGGAATCCTAAATGAAAAACCTGATTTTGGTGGGACATCATGACATACAAGGCATTCAAATTCTGGGAATGAGACCTGGGAAATGGAGCTGACTCATCTATCACCATGCCAATGTAAAACAAAAATGCAGCTTCTGAGGACTGAGAAACAGCCCCAATGCCCTTTGCACATTCTGCTATGGTTTATGGGGCCAGATATGCAGCCAGAGTAAATGCAATCAGCACAGATTCATGGGAGTCAGTCAAGCCAGTGGCTAATACCAGATAAAGAGGTGACTCTATTTTCCCCATGAAGTTACTCGTGCATTCACAGGGGGCAATGTCACATGCAGAAACATCACAATGCAGAAAAGTCACCAATTTGTGCAGTAAAAAGTAACTCATAATTATCCAAAATAGGTGTTTGTAGTACTACAGTCATGGTTTTATTGGTACTCTAAGCATGACTGCTGAGCATTAGAGAAAGATCCTTTATTTCTACTAATGCTCTACATAAAAAAAAATATTTTTTACAATAAGTCAGATACTATCCCATGTTTTGAAAAGCATTTATTTAGACAGAGATGTATCTGTTCTGAGCAAAGAAGTACTTGCAGCATTCAAGTACCCAATAAGATCTCGTGTGAATGATGGCTACTAAATTAAACAGTGCCAGCACAAGATTCAACAATTTTGTCACTAAGTATCAAGTTAAAGGCCAATTATAACTTAAAAGTTAAGTGATCAAAAGTTACAGAAAGATGCCAGAATGGGTGATTTAGTCAAAGTAAAAAGGCTTGGCTTATACACACCACTAGCAGACACTTGTCAGTTAAGGTATGTGGAAAACATCAGTTTAACAATGAAGTATCAGTCTGTCAGCACAATAATAATCTCAGAGTTTTGTGAAAATTAAATTAATTTTAGCTAATATTGGACTCAAAATTGCTGTAGGTACTTCCTACTAACAAAATTATTTTCAAAACAACAAGGGAAAAAAAGCAAATGGCATGCTGTGGCTCACTAGCATATTATTGAGTTGCCATTAATATGTACAGGACACAATGCTTCAAGCCCCAGAACTTCATTTTTTAAAGCCATATTGGAAGAGGTCAGCAATGGTGTTGCACTTAAACATCACTGATATGACCAAATACTTTCATGCAAGGATCATAATGACTGTACAGTAAACAGGAAGACCAGGTAAGTGTCACATACCCATCATTGTAAGCACCGTCATGTCGGGAGGAGGTGAGAATGTCCATCTCAATGAGGTTGTCCTGCAATGTCTCTAGGAATGTCTGCTTTGCTATGTTTCTACATACATATGGAAACATGAATGAAGCCAGTGAGTCATGCATATATGAAGTGTGATCTTATAAACCACAATGGTTATAGTGCAGTTGTGCATGGAATTAAAATGATGGACCATATATTTATATGTATAAGATGCTACACATATACATATATAGCTTTTAAGAATGTTCACTTCTTTATATATACACTATATATATGCATATACACACATATAAGGACACACGCCCATGTGCATGTATAAAAAAGGTTAATGTCTTTGTTAATTTCACAATATTTATTGATAGTGACACATGAAACCTTCTGAACTGTTGGTTTCAAAGAACTGGATTTCAATCCAGCACAGCTGTAATATGGTTATACTCCTGCATCTGTGTTACTGTTACTGTGAAAAGGCACAGCACAGTATCTATATCCCACTGTGACCAGTACCTTGGTAGCACACTCACATCTAACATTCTTATGGATTTCCAGCAAAAATCCGCCAATCCTTTCCTTTAGTTTAAGTTTTGGATTTGAGAACTTTTTAGTTACCGATTTGATTAATTTGTTTTCCTTTGTGGAGCAATAATTTGCTATCTAGAAGTTTCAAAATGCAAATTTTGCTCAATATGAATATTCCAAATGAAAGCCTCAGTGGTAAGCAGATAGAAGCCAGAAACCTCTTAAGATGTAACCCAAATTCCAACACCAGAGTATTGGCTATAATCTGGATGATACAGGCAATAAGCAAGATACTTAGGGCCTGCACATGCAAATGCCTGGGACTAACCCTGCACATAGTAGCGACATTTTGCAGTATCTGTCCTCCCAGCATGTTCTTTGATGAGTCACATTTTGACCTGTAAATGCTAAACTGTTTCGTACTTTTGGAGGAGAATAGCAGGAACATAAAGAATTAAGTCAGAGACACAGCTGGGAACAAACCGTGTCTTTCTCACCTTGAGGCTTGTTTTTCAAGACCTGGCAAAAGAACATTCTTCCCATTTTTTTTTAAAACAAAATACAGTCCTGATTTTGCCCATGTCTGTTTTCAGCAACAAAACTGAATCTAAGCCTGGATGTGAATAAATCCCCTGGCAAAAACTAGCAAAAGAAACATAACAGCATTCTGACATTTTATCACTTATGTGGGATTAAGAGCTTAGAGGATATAAGTGACATGAACTCAAACAAGAATTCCTGTCAAAGAAACTGGATTCAGGTAACATGCTAAACCAAGAGAAACAAGCCCTGTCACATTATACAAACCTTGATACTGTTTCTTCTAAAATTTTCTCAAACTTAATTTTCATTTCTACTTCCTCCTCTTCCTGATGCTAATGACCGCAATTGTTTAGCTCGGCTCCCTGCTTTTGGAGGCCTCTGGGCTGCTTTGACAGAACAGATCTACTCCTTGATCTGAATGAAAGTGATTTGAGTCCTATTCATAGCTTTGGAGTAAAGTGGATCAACATGCATGAGCTGTGTGCCATAGCACTTGAGACATCAATCAATCCCCACGTGTTTCAGCTTCCTCACATTCCCTGGGAATGCAGGAAAGATTGAATGTTGAGTTCAATGCAAAAAGAAGCAACGTATGTGCATGCACTGAGCATTTAATGGATAAGAGGCAAGGCATCTAGCAACACACCAATCAATAAAAGTTCATCAGTAGTTAAAATCCATGTCAAATTGGTTCCATGAATTTCAGTTGTGGATTGTCAATAAAACAGAAGAGGGGAAGGTTATATAATCTCATAATGTATGCATTTGTAACAGAGAGGCCACCGGGTCACCAGAGGGACTGATGTGTGACTGTCCTCCTCATGGAAGGCTGGACAGAGTCTGCTCCCTTGGAGATTACCTGTAAATTGCCGGCTAGTAACAAAACACTCTCCCTTCTCATTAGAAGTTGTGATGGCAGAAATATGACCTTACATGATTACCACATGAAATTTCCTGGGAATGGAAGTCTTCTGAAAACTGTTGGTTTGTCAACTAAACACCCATCTAGTTGGCATTTATTTGCTCCCCCAAGGTCAAATGTAAAAGAACAGAAAGGAGGCCACAGAAGAAAGACTGAGGAATAAATATGGGGGGAAATGACTTACCTGTCTGGAGTGACTGCTGAGCAAAGATCTTCTCATCACAACCTTGATAATACATGGCTTTTAAAGCAATAAAAAAAAGGGAGCAAACAGGAAAAGAAAGAGGAAAAAGGAGAAACAGAGAAAAGGGAGTAAAGGGAAACTAATGAAAAGGAGGGAGAGAAGAGGAGGGGCTCTTCCTCTTGCAACATATAAAAATCTCAGATATGCTTATCCTGTCAGTTGAATATACATGTTAGACATCTCTGCTTGCCTTTGCATTACAGTTTGGAAATTTCCAGGCAGTGACAAAGCATTCTAAATTCCCAGTTCTGAAAACCGCCTGGAGCCCATGGCAGTCCAAATCAAGCCACGTTTAACTCTGGTTAAATTTTCTAACTGTAGGCATCTTGCACAGCCTGTGACAGTCCTTGTGTAAAAGACACAGCTTTTTCTTCATGTGTTCCCTCCCTCTGTTGACTAATATGGGATTAAAAAAAAACCCAACGGAAATACAATTTCATTTTCAGCATGAGATTACTATAATCTCTCACTTCAAAAGCCTTTTTTCTTGGATTAATGTCTCTTGGCCAGGATTTATATTTCTACATATTGGATATTTTATTCTCTTAAGTGATGGTCATTTTTTTGGTTCTAAAAATCTTTGCAATGGGGAAGATCAGTTTCATGGAAGAGGTTGAATTGGGCATCCAAGTTTGCTGAACAGCTCTGAAGCTTGGTCTTTTATGTCAATAGAATTCCCACTGAAGGAAATGGAAGACCTCTGTGTGCCAGAAGAGCTGACTGCCAGGGTGGAGATTAGTTGCAGATATTACTGATCATCTATGTGGCACAGCCTCCTCTCTTTATGACACCATTATAACACATCTTATTTTCTTAATGTTGAATGAGTGAAGGAACAGTCAGTAGTGTTCATTTGCTGTTTGGCACAAAATTACACGTTACTTTCCAACATGCTTGTTGTCAAAAGGAACACTGGCAAAATTATGCCATTTCAACCAATGTTTCAAAAGACTAAACATCAGTCTTGAAATGACCTGTTTTCTACCAAATTAATAAAATGGTTAGACTGAGGACCAAGTACAAATGTGACTGATCTGTGATGCAAGTGAAATCATCAAATGATGCAGAAAGAGCTCTTGATGCAGGTAGACATCCAACTTCCAGTCTGATTAACAGTAATAATGTGACCAATCCAACCTGCAGTAAGAGCAGTCTGCTTCAGATCTTGAAAAATTTTCATCCACAATGACTTCACAGAGAAGAAATGAGGACAGCCTTTAAGGTTTTGCACTACTAAAACATTATATTATCTCTTCTACAAAGAATTCACAACCTAGCTAGGAAAAGGCACAGGGCTTCCTTCAAAATTATAGGGGATTATTACAAAAGGGCTGCAGGAGTGGGGCCTAAGCATTTTTTAATGCAATTTTAATAAGAAGAAACACATAAAACTCAATGCTTGGGTATATGTGCTTGAGGATTACTAACACAATATAATTATTGAAACTGTTGCCAAATCACACTTGCATTACTTGTTTATAATTTTGTCTTAATTTTTTGGATCCAGCTTCTTAGTTGAGTCTTTTTAATCAAGCCATCAGAGAGAAATTAATTATCTTGAAATGCCATAAAATGCGATATTGAGGTTGTTCGAGAAGTTTCAGAGGGTCGGCATTCTCAAACAGATTGACAGATGTGCTCATTTTTAAAAAATATTCATTTACCAGAAGTTGGAAAAACTGGGTACAATTTGTCCCAGGATACAGCAACAGCTATTGCTGCTCTCAGTGAGATTCCTATAGGCAGTGATGTGACAAATTTGGGCCCAGTTTTCAGTTACTATCTGTTTTTTGCTGTCTAAAATCTTGCTGGTTTGAAAAGGTTAGACAAATGAAGAAAAGAAGACATTTCAGTCAGTGCACCATGTGTTTTAGGCTTGCAATACTTCTTTCCAGACAGAAAAATACACCATGGGGGCTAATGACTCCAGCATCCCTAGTGGTTTCTACGTAGTAAAGGAAATGGTGAAGCAAAACCTCTGGAGAATGGAAGTGGGACACCAAGCACATGCGCTCACTATCAGATGGGAGGACTGAGGCTGAAGGAATGTGAGAACTCTCTTTTCCAGAACCTACATAGAACCTGAACAAAGCTATGAACTAGAACAATTTGGTGCACCCTTGTCACACTCTTTATGTGTTCCATAGGTAGAAAAGAATTTAAGAGCTATATGAGGACACCATTAACTGACTGATGCCCTGCTATCCAGTGCTTCATACTTGCTGGAGCAATATTGTAAGACAGTAAAAGGCAGCAGATGACCTCTCGTCATTAGGTGAAACAAGAGAAACCTTTCCTGAATGATGTACTATGAAAGTACCTGCTTGATGAGGCACAGCTACAAGGTTAATTCTTTTCAATATACTGATGGATTTCAGTTTTTCAAATAGGATATTGATTTATCCTACCACATAGGAAGAAAAGACATTACAGGAAAATAAAAGAAAGAAAACCAAGAACATTTTAATCTATGATCCTGATTCCAATTTAAATGAGGAAAATAACCTTATGAGCAGCTGTTACAGACAATATTTTTAGTTTATGGAAGAAGAGCAATTTCCTCTTCTCCTAGTCCAAATAAAGAGACACAAGGAATAATAAATACAACACAAAATACATAAGTCAAACACCAGTTCACAAACTAGATTGCTAGCTATACAGATGTGTGTATTTTCCATAATATCCTTAGCATACACAGTCAGAACATTGTAAGTACTATAGAAATTAACCTACCTTGTCTCCAGTGGGATGTTACTGTTGAGTAACCAGTTGTCCTGAGCATGGGTTGGCTCTTGAGTAGTGGCTGGTTGTTCTCCAGAGAGAGAGTGGTCCGTAGGAGCTGGGCTGGGGTTGCTGCGTGGAGTGAAGTTCCCTCTGTTTAGGGAATTGATGGAGGCCGCATGATGCTGATTTGGGGTGTGAGCATGAGATATTGGAGGTGGTGGAGTTCGAAGTCTTGAATGATTTTGAAGATTTGGAGGATGATCTAAAACATAAGTAAAATACTTTTAAGGTTAATAATTTGACTGCTTCCATACTGTGTTCATTTATGTGCAGGCACTCCTAAAAAGTATGAGGGTTGAGGTGCCACATAACCAAAATGAAACTCAAAAGGGCAACACAGCCTTGTTCCATATGTTTTAATGAAACAGCATTGATCCCTGAGCCAGCTAGAAAAACAGTTCAGTCTCATGCACAAAAGTTATGAAAGTTTAAAGCACTGCAGAAAGGCTGCCCTGACAGCTAAGTTAACTCCAATGAACAACTGCAGGTTGCAAACTGCAATCTATCTGTAGCACTGATTTGTGATAAAGCATGAAAAATACAACCAGTCTGGATAGATAACATATTAGAGCCATTTTACGATGGATATACAGCTCCCAGAGAAGTTTGTTCTGCCTGTTTTGCCTGAGAACTTTCAATAGTTAAGTCAAGAAGAAGATTGAGAATACATTTAATCATAGATTGGGTTTAGGGAAAGACATAAAAGTGTGTCAGGGTTATACAATTTAACAAAATCCAATAGTTTGTACTGTTAGAAATGTACTCAAACTGAGTAAAAAATGTATGTGGAATAAAAGCTGAAGTGTCAGAAAAATGAAACAACATATGGTGAAGAATTATGTAAAGATCAGTGATATGGCTACTTTGAGTAAAACTCAAAGTATTTTTTAACCAAGAGACTGAGGAAGGTAGATTGAGGAAGACAAACACCCAGGAAAGATGATACTAGTGTGCATTGCGTCTGTATTTTTACCTTTTTTAGCTAACCATAAAGCACTTTTTTCATGTTTTTTTGAAATGAAGAAAAACTAAAATATTTGATGGAACTGGAGGGAGCTTGACAGTTCAGCACACTGCACATGGGACACAGGAAACATAAACCTCTCTGATTTTAGTAGGTTCTTGTTCAAAAGTCATTAATTCTGTGCACTGGAACAGATTGCCCAGAGAGGTTGTGGAGTCTCCCTCACCGGAGATATTCCAGAACAGTCTGGATACCATCCTGTGCAATGTGCTCTAGGAGGACCCTGCTGGAGCAGAGAGGTTGGACCAGGTGACCCACTGTGGTCCCTTCCAACCTCACCCATTCTGTGATTCTGTGATACATAATAATTATGTGATGCATTATCTGGAAAGAATGTCTATCCTATCAATCTAATACTTCCTAGAAAGACTTCCGTATCATGAAAAATTAACACCCATTTACTCTTTAATTAGAAACCTCAGAACTGAACGAACTGCATGTAGTTGTAAATTACAATGAATGGTATCAGACTTTTAACGATACTTTTGACATTCGGATTAGGACTTGGATTCAGGAGTGAAACAGAAAAAGCATTCACATCACCTCTGTAGCTTCTTAGATAGTTAAACACATACGATGAAATACGGAGGTGTGTGACATCCTCTCCTAATCCATTTTATCCTATACCCCCAGAAGGGTCAGATACATAAATTGAAAGTGCTGTTCTGTCTATTTTATGTCAGTTCAACAGGAAACAACAAGCTCCAAAAAAGAGATCTGTACTGGTCATCCACATTGGGACAAGCAGACTCTTCATGGGAATTTAACAAACTATTTTGAAATTTGACTTAGCAAAGCTCAATCAGATTTATTAATGCCATATAATGACAATAATGCCAATAATACTGACCTCTGACTTGCACATCAGCCAGCAAATTAAAGGGAAGAGCAATGAGCATGGACTGCATAGACAAGAAATATCTGAAATAAACCAGGCCTGACCTCAGCTTTGCAGCACCATGTGAATCAAAGTGTCCAGCCATTCTAGGACTGGATATTACTGGGCACTCTTTAATAGAAGCCCTTACCACTGAGGCAACAAAAACAACGGTGGAAGACTCCTTCTTCTGACTTAGTCAAATCAGTGACTCTTTCCCTACTCAACAGACAGGAATCAAGATAGAAATAGTTTATTAAATCCAGGCAGATGAAGGTGAACATAAATAGTGGGTTTCCAGCTTTTAGGGCTGTCAATCTATCAAATCATTAATAAGAACTTCAGTCAGCCCAGAGAAAATAAGTTGTCTATTCAGAAGCAACATACCACAGGTTTCCAAGACCAGCTATTCAAGTTTTCAGTAGAGCTCATGCCTGAGATGAATACTCTGCAAACTAGAAAGGGGCTAAATGGGTGGATCTTGGAATATGCAATAGGCCCTCCGTGAAGTTCTCTTGCTATCAGTTGACTTTGTCTTCTGGAGACACCATTTTCACATTGTGAGTCAGAGCCTGTTTTCAAGATCTGTTATGTAAATTCCAATTTACACCCTATTATTACAGACACATTGCAGATGCTATTACAGATAATGCTTTCAAATCAAGTAAAAATGTGTCATTTTCATTCTCTATTTTCATATCCTTTGTGATTTCTTTGCTAAGTAAAGACAGCATATCTATCTTACTCTGGTCTATGTGATTTTTTCACAGGATTTTATAGCTTGTATTACTTTTTTTTTTGCTGACATTTAGGTAGCTTTTCCTTCCAGAATGTTTCAAATTTAATTCCTATACCGATTCTGAACACTTATGCCATGTCTGAGCATTACTGAACTTAATATACCTTGACTAGAATTAGTAATTATTTCCCTTGCCTTACGATCCCTTTTTTTTATCTTCTTCTCAAGTTAAGGAACATTAGAAATAAGGTGTAGACAAAAGCACAAGCTACAAAATCTTCCTACTGAAAATTACTGCAGCTATGCAGGATTTTCTTTATGCAAAAAAACTGTTAAGGTTCTTGCCCTCTGCTGTGACTAAAGCTCCTGTGGGATTTGCTAAGGATCATGAAAACCCACAAAAAAATTCTTTCTTGATTTCCTAAAATTTCAACTGTTCCCTTATTTGAATATGCTTGGAGAAGGTGCAGATGCCCCACTGCTGGAATTGTTCACAGCCAGTTTGGATGGGGCTTTGAGCAAACCAGTCTAGTAAAAGGTGTCCCTGCCATGGCAGGGGGCTGGAACTAAAGGGTCTTTAAGGTACCTTCCAACCCAAACCTGTCATTCCGGTATTTCCATGATTATTAACTAGACCCACAAAGTTTGACTGATATAAACTGTGTGGTTATATTTCCCCATAGGAAGGAGAACTCAATGCTGGCTGCAATGCCTCTCTTACATCATGTGTGTGCATAGATCTTATATGGTGGGAAGATGCTCTGACCATCCTGCTGTCAATTATACAGGAACACTGTAACAACACTTAATTTTCTCAGATCCAACCATGTAGGTGGGATACAGGGGAAGTCCCATACAGCTCTCTGCATCTATCAACAAGCCTCGACTGGGACAACAGCACCACAGGAAAAGACTTTATAACAGAGTAGACCAGTGCACAGATTGTACACGATTCCCCAAGACCTTTCTTAACCAAGTATAAGATGGCTGAGTATGTCTATCTCTAAGTTATCTTTGCTTTCTCAAAAAGAGGTAATTTTCACCATTTTGCTTCCTGCAATTTGCCTCTTTAGTTTCCAGAAAGACAGACTTTAACATACCTCCTCTACTTGTTGGAATGAAAAACCTGACATTTGCTACTCAGAAGGATCAGCTGAGCTAACAAAAAAATGAGGAATAAAACAAATACCTTGTAGAACACCTCTCTTCCACCCATCCAAATTTCTAATAGATCTCAGAGTCAAGCAACAGAGTTTAAGGGTTGATTTTTACCTTGAAGGGAGAGCAATAGAGACCTGTCAATAGCAAACGAGTCTTAGACAACAGTCCCAGTCTCAGATACCAGGTGTCAGTGAAAGAGTATCCCAGAAATAAAGTTCAACATTTCTAGAAGAAAGGCTGGCAACCGTGGAAGTCTAAATAGCCCAGAACTTAATGAACATGCCAAAAGCATAGTTTTCTCTAATGGGAATCCAAAGTGTATCTAACACAAAATAAGTCTGTATTCAAATGTAAGGAAACTTTGGAAATCTGAATGCAAAAACACAGATAGGAATCGAGTTACTTTTGTGCTGGTTGTTTGGGAGTTTTTTTAACTTGTTTTTTAACATTAAAATGTCACTGATGAAAACTGGTTTGGTAACCACAGATAAAGCAGAGCTGAAAGATAATACAGTTAATGAAGCTTGTACTTGGCACATATTAAAGAGCCTTGACAGAATGCTGTGAATGAAGAACTGAATAAATGTGAAGCATAAAAAATTACCAATGAGGAGCTAATATGACAAAATTTCAGTAAAAGGTCTGAACCTCATGTTCCTTTTCTCTCCCTTAATCTTTAATGACTAGTACTGTTTTGAAATTAGTCTATGTAACAATTACACTTTCTGATTCATTAAGTTTTGGCATTGTGTTCAGGGCAAATGTGCCAACCTCTGAGTGAAAAATATATTCTCATTTTTTCCCCAGCTTTTCCTGTTGCTCTACACATTTGTCATTTTTACGACTGCTCACAATCAGACAGACTGATGCCTAACTGGTGTCTGGATTAGGTACAGGAAATATTTCTCTTTACTCACTGTATATACTGCCAGGTGGAATGAATCACTCCGTGCTCCCTTGAACTTAAACTCCACAGTAGCTGTGATGACTAACTTGGTAGTGTGACTTTGGGCAATTGTGCTTGTACCCACACACAGAGAAATACACCCTGCACTTCCCATTTTGCCACCCCTTGCAGAGGAAACAATCTATTTTAAAATAATGAACTCTGCATCCAACTGACAAGAGCAGCAAAAAGCCTTGCTTCAGTTCCAGGACCACATTTCCATTTGCTGCAGATGTACACTCACAGCACTTGCACCAGCCAGCCAGCTGAAACCACCTGCAGGTCCCTGTTCTGTTGGGTGCCACTGGGTATGGGAACTGGGGTGCTTCACTCATTAATGTGATGAGCCACATAAGATCAGGTGGATTAGGAAAGACTGAACTTTTCAATCACCTCTGTAGGGGAGAAAAGGAGTTTGCTGTTAAAGATGAAACTGCTTACCAGAAGCAGGTTCTCTATCAGACACATGACAAGCAATGATGGCATCTGCAAAATGAAAAGCAAGCAGAGTATTTAACCCCCAATTTGGCAGATAATGCAAAAATGTTAGGAGGAAAACTGAAGTGGGAGGAACTGCCTGCTTGGAGGGTACCTTAGTGGATTTTGGTGACAGCCAGGACCAACTGCAGAGCCAATTTTTCTCCTTTTTGAAGAGAATCCAGCTGAACGTGCAACACCTGGGCTGAGCTGAACCAACGTGCAAAGGTGGCACCTCTGGTGTACCAAGCAGGTCTGTCTCAGTGCTGGTACTGATATTCTGCAACCTAGAGGAGAATTTCCTCCTTCAAGGAGTGTCTGACGAAAGCCTCTTTCTTCATGGGACAGTTGGGTAGTCCAATGCACAGGAGGGTGATAAGAAACGGAGTGGAACAGGTCACTCAGTAGTCAGATATCTGAGTATCTGAGCAGAGATGACTGTTTCCTCTAACACTTAAAAACTAGAATCAGTGTTACAACTTGAGAGGCTGAATCTCTCCTTAAGAAATATATCCATTGAATTTGACTAAAGCTTCTCCTACTAACAAGAGCAGTGTTTGCAGCATACTGTAAAATACAACTTTTCTTTTAACAACACTGTGTGCCACTGGTTTTCAAAATGCTAAGTCACAAAATGACACTGAAACATAAAAGGAAAGCAAAAAACTGATATATAATCTTCATTAAGTAACAAAACAACAGAAGGAAACCTACCTCGATTTTTTTTCTCTATTTTATTTTAAGTAACAGAGTTAATAAGGAGCTGCTGCTCCACGAAGGACTCTCACCAGGAGAAAAGCAGAGTCCTCATCATGTAGTTAGAATCATCAGTGTCTACATCCTGGTTCTGGAGTGCATTCTGGTTCAGAGTCTTCCTGGAGTTGAACTCCTCAAGTTGCAATTTTCAAATCCTTATATCTCACCAGTACTTTACAATGCCATATGCATAAACATGCAACCAATTATGGATAATTAAAGCCTAAAGAAAACCCTTCCTATGCACTCCTGTATTGCAAATCTCATATTCTGCAGTCTCATATTCAGAACAATCCCACAAGCATCGGGAACTATATAATAGAGGAACATTAGCTATACAAATGTAAATAGTTTTGGGTGTTCCTCTAAATGTGCAACTTGGACATTGAATTTGCAATAACAAGTGCTACAATAAGTGAGCACCAAAAAAAGTTGCAGAACATATAACCTGCAGTGAGTTCTCATGACAATGCTTACCAGTGTCCCTGTGAATGTCTTCAGATACTATCCACAGCTATTTTAGATATTGCTAGTAAAGCTGCACATACCAGGACCAGTGCAAAAAGACTCTGTAACTATCAAAATCTAAACCTGACTTCCAGCAGTATACAACATGTAAAAAAGGCAATCATTCTTCATCTCACAAACAGACCATAAGAAGTAGCAAGTGGAAATGGAGGACTTCAAAATCAGGCAGCAGATAAAATGGTACCTTGTTACTGACAGACAGGACTAGACTTTATAAACTATTAAGACTTCATTCTGAAACATTAACAAGTTATACCTGTACTTAAGAAACTTTTTTATGTAGATCAATTATGTCAAAAATCAAGCCAACTTAACTGCTATATGTGCACGTGTAAAATGAGTTGAAGCTCCCCTCCAGCTACACAGATCAACACTTCATTGGCTTTACTGTTCATCAAAAGACATGGGTGCATCAAATCAAGTCCAAATAAATAATCTTTGTGTTTTGTTCATTAGATATGTACAATAAAGCAAACCTTCCTCTCAAGTGTCAAACTGCCTTTACAAAAGCAAGATATTGCCTTTTGGGTTTGAAATCAATTTTTTGTTTGATGCTGGGCTGTCATGCTTTGCCCGTACATAATCAATGAGAGCTCTGGGTGGTTGTTTTTTCATCAGTATGCTTCTGATTTAATTGAATGCCCTAAAAGTAGTGCTTTTAAAAAGGTCTAGGTCACCATTGAAGGATGATATGCAGACTTTTAACCCATGGTATTCATTACTTCATAACAGGGAATCACAATCTAATAAAGTCGAGGTGGAGTATTACTGTTTAGACTCTGACAGTTTATGAAGAATCATTGTCTTTAGCACAGAGGAAAGTGGAAAAAACCCCAGAGTATCTGGCAGAGTGTAAATTTAAATAACATATTTAAGTTGTAAAATAATTTATGGGAAACACAGGAAAGTAGCCTCTACAGTGCCCAACTAAGCAAATTTTCCTGCAGCCCTGGAGACTCTGAATTTTTTGCTGGACTTACTGAAAAGGAACATCTTTAACTACCCTGATACTACACACTGTAGCCTTTGAAGGCTCAAGCTGTTGAACTGCTGGCCTTTCTGGTCTAGGCATATAAACAGACAAATAAACAATGCTTCATTAGAGCTCTCTCCCTCTCAGAAATGCCCCAAACATAAAAACTGACCATGAACCTCACCAGTCTGGTGAGATGCTGCAGTCATCCACACTGTGCTCTCAGCCCCTTAGGTCTGGGTTCTCATGTTTGGAAATTCATAATTGCAACTCTCCTGATTTTCAGGACAATGCTCAAATGACTTTTCTGTGCTATTCTGACAGCACTGATAGCTCCTGTAAGCTCCCTTCCAGCTAAATGACTGAGAAAAACCCACCTCCACTGCATCTTAACATGGTACAGCACCTTAATGTCAGGCAAGAAAATCCACTGGCAGGAGCAAAGGCTAGCCTGTCCATGCTCTGATTTCAAGTTGCTACAAATCACACTCATCGAATGTTTCTAAACATATGTGTCTAAAACTTCAAAACCTCCCTCCAGAAGAACTGGGAGCCCCCAACTGTTCTTTTTTCTAAAGAAGAGATGTAGGAAGTCACTACTTCTGAAGCAATGTGCCTTTTTTGAAGTGTTAAAAAGGTGCATTCAATTCCTCATGTTTTCTATACTGCAAAGTATGCTATATAAACCCTAAAACTCATTTGTAGTCATGATATCCCAGTTGCTGTGGTTTAACCAATGCCTGTGCCACTCGGATGATTACAAGTCTCCTTTCAGAAGTGTCCAACTTGCACAGACTCGACAAAAGCAGCAGGGTGCCACCCCTCATGCATAAAAGGCCTGGAGAAGTGGAAAAAATTCTGATTTGATGCCCCCTCCACTGCACATTCAAGAAACACAATTGTTATTACACCCAAGGTTATTCTTCTTGAAAGAAATGTGGTTCATTTCTCTGATGTCTGCAGTTTATTGACTTGAGGCCCCAAGGAGCTCTTTGATACATAGAGAGTTTTGCTGGTTTCCCTGTGTCTGTTTTGTGATCCTTTCATACAGTAAAATATGGAGATAAACATACATATATATATATATATACACACACACACACATATCTGAAACAGATAACCACACAGTTCACCCTTGTTCAAACCAGATATGATTAGCTGTATAGTTACACAGACAAATTTCTGAATTGTTTGTGTAAAGCAATTCCTGAAACTAAAGTACATCAGCAAAGGGTGCCTCTGGCAGTTGTAATAGCAAATAAACTCAGGATTTTGCCAGCACAGCTCTCAGTTATTGTTGGCTTTTTGTTTTGTCATATACCTGTATTAGAAAAAGCCTTGAAATATAGACCTGATCTTTGTCTGTTTCTCCTTAAAAATAAAATGAACAAACAGTCACTATTTTGCTTACACCCTTCAAAAATCTTATCTAAACTGCAGCACTGTTGTGACTTAGCTGTACACAAACAGATAGGACTGACAGATCCCCAGCTCCATCAGCAAAGCTGGCTATTTATAGCAGTGGAGGAAAGAGCCTGGTTTATATACATTTTTACAATGTTGTTAGCCATAACAATCCAGAGCCCATCCTTTCGCAAATATGAAGCACACAAGTTCCATGCAGTTCAACCACGTATCAGGACCAGGTATGTGCTCTTTAGTGGTCAGGGTGAAAGATTAATATCCTGCAAAAACACTGTAAAAATTTGATGTATTCAATGTTAACTTGCAAGCTTTGAGTCTGGACTCTGAGCTCCAAGGGGCATGTAACTCCCAGTGCCACCAGGGAGTTGCATGGAGCAAAAATCTGAGGTAGGGTTTTTGGTCCCTTTCTTTTTCATTTATACGTGACCCAGACTCGTGAGTGAGTAAGTCTCTGGAAACACACAATTCCACTATTTCACAGCAATGTGCTTATGGAATGTGACATGATGTGGTCCAGCACAATGCCAACAAGCGCTAATGCTTTTAATTATTTACTCTAGAGAAAGAAATGAGGAGATTTCCTGTTGGCAGCAACTGAAATAAACTAATTAAAGTCTTTGCTGGCAAATGGAGATTTTTTTCATGACTTTGGATCAACTGCTGTGCATGCTGCCCTCCAGGTGCCACCAAAAAGAGGCACTGTACAGTACAGAACCTAGTTATCTAGTTCTTCCTTTGTTACCCACTCCTTGCCGCCATCCTAATTTTAATTTTTTTCCTGCCTTTGAAGTTGTAACAAAGCCATTTCTGTTAAACACCTCCAAAGCACAACATAAACTGGTGACAACTCTGTCTGACAGCTGTGACTGACATGATGTCTGTCACAGTGATTAATACCTACATCCCCTGCCCCATCCACAGCACATTCAAAGCTGACTGACTTCCTTTGGCGAAAACCATGGGTGCAGTCGAGTGTAAAATCTCTCTGCACAGGTGGAAAACCTTATTCCCTTTGGCACGGGAATCTCATTTGTGAGACCTGGGCTCCACGACCTTTCCCTTCAGGTTCTATTTGACATTCTTGGAAGCAATATGGCAGACGGCTGCACTCCAAATAATTCTGAAACACACATAAAAATTTTATATTTTTATTAACACTTGAAGAGGCCACTAAAAGAAAATCAAAACTATGAATCTGTCAAGACACCCCTCAGCAATGCTGCACTTTGTTCATGGAAGTACCATGATGGAATGGCAAAGTAGCTTATCCAGTGTATATGGTTTTTTTGACTATTCAAAAAGCTTCCAGCCATAAAAATCTCAATACTAATTGACACAGTCCCTTTGGCAACACGTCTGAGAGGAAATATTTATGATGAGTCTCATTTATCACTTGCTTTTTTTTTTTTTTTTGTTGCTTGTACATTTCATGTTATAAATCTGTAGCACTTAAAATATATCAACAAAGCCATAAATAACTACACCTAAATGTTACTAGATCATAACAACATTTATACGTGCTCTGATGTTAATTTTTCCCCTTATTATTCTGAATGTAGCTTTGTGTATCTCTCTGCCTTGTTTCAGCCAGACAAATGCGTACAAATGTGTACTGTGCTACAGAGACACAAGAAATATGTTATAGTTAAAAGATTGTGACCCTTTCTTAATTCCTCCTCTTAACTTTTTTGTTTCCCTACAAGGAGTTATTGCCTTTACTGGCATCATACATTAAAGTGATGATTGCTGCCCTTCAACTTTCATCTTGGAAAATAGGCCAATTTAAAATGAATAAATAAAAAGGCTTATTGTAGAACAAAAAGGCTATCCTAGCTTTTCTGCAAAAAGAAGTATCAGAATTATTATTTGTTATCCTAGTGCTTATTGTGGTTTTCTTCAGTGCAGGAGAAACAGAGGAAAGCAAGAGTACCAGGCGATACAGCAGTTATTGTCACATGCACGAGACAGAGAAGGTTTCAGAGAGGCAGATCTGTTTCTGCAAGTCATTCATTCTTCATCAACACAAGCCTAAAGACTGCCATGTGTGAAACTTCCACGGGATTACTGGTATCTCTACATACGCCAAGAGAGATCTTCTAAGGTATGAGCTCCCATTTATGCCACTCAGTGACATCAGTGAACTTGAAAAATTCACCATGTAAATTTTAAAATCAAGCCCCAAATTGGAGATGTTAGTGCAGATCCCTGAAGCCAGGTGCTTCGGTTGTTTAATAATGCACTTTGGAAACACACAGTCCTAGCACTAACTGAAGTCCAATATTAGCTGAAGATTCCCTTAGCACGTGGAGTTCAAGAGAGTGACAGTGCACTCAGATAACACTTTGGCATGAAGTGTGAGACTCTAAAGCGCAGATTATCGCAAAAGATGAGTTTTCTAAGGTTCTTTTCATTACTTCCTGTAAGTGCTCTTGACATTCTCTGAAGCAGTTTAGGAGAGCTTCCTAGGAAAAATGTCAAAATAAAGTAATAATTTTCTTACAATATTGTTCAACAAATGTGAGAATGGCATGGTTTAGAAATGAAGATCAGTAGCTTATGAAGATGGTGCACACAGGCACATAAATATATATTATCAAGGGCTCTGGTGTGATCAAAACAATAAACAGTAATTTGGTATGTGCACTGTCAGAGAACTAAAACAACTGTTCAGTGTGGAAACAGGATTTTTTATGACTTTCAAGTATCATGAAAATATACTTTTCAACTATATATGAAACTTCGTTTCAAACACTGCTAGATATTCTCTGAGCAAAACAATTTATACTGGCTTAGTGCGGGAAACATTTGCTATAAAATTTATACCACTTCTATCTCTTTTTAAACAGATCAAATAGAGTTCAGAACGCAGTTGTATTATAATACTGCCTTGCTTTTTCAGTGACAATCTTGTTAAAGCTAGTTTAGTCTCTGTCACAGGCGCCACTGCTACAGCTCCATGAGGGTACAAAATTATTTGGTTTAATTAAACAGATGATCATTAAGATATATTTTATTCTGTAATTCACGAATTACGTGTGATAAAGTAGGTTTATTTAGTTTCCCTTCACAGTCCGAGAGACTCTTTAGCCCTCTAGATGAATGATGTACAGTTTGGAATGGACCCACCACAAACCACAAGTTGTAAACTAAACAGTGAGATGAATAACTGGCTGCAGGGTTTTAGAAATGCTAACAGAACACATCCTAATCAATCTACTGCGAGGGAACTTCTTTCAAAAATAAATTTCTGAAGCAGTTGTAAAATACTCTCACATGATTTAAATTAATAATGACTGGATATTTTAAACTTTCAGGCTTAAATTACACAGAATTTGTTTATGCCTAGAACTTTGAATTGCTCATTTTTAAGTTAAGGGTTCCTGAAGCACTTCAGATATTTACCAAATTGGTATCAAAACTACAGGAAATAATAATTTACTCATCACTGGATTGCTACCACACCTGCTAAAGAACAAGACAGCTGCTGCATGAAGGATGAAGCCTTGACTTTACTGAAAAAAACTGCAAAACTCTGGAAGAGTTTAGTAAGGTTGGAATTTTACAACTAATTTTCTGAAAAAAAAAAACCTTAATACTTGAGGGTAACTTTAATAGTGGAAACCAGGCAGGGCTTTCTTTATTTTCCAGTTCTAGTGACCAAACCATGACAGGGACAGATCTGTGTCTGCTGTTACAAATCCAGCAGCCTACTTCCCTGCTAGCATAACCATTTGGAAAGAAATGTGCAGAAACTCCCACAGAGATCCAATGCCCTTGATCTGCAGCAAAACTTCTGTATTGTCAATACTCACCTTGATCTATAACCTAACTCTTGATGTCAGCAGCAGTTTTGTGCACAGTGTGGGCAGTATCTGGTTCCTAAGGAAAGTTTTAGATGCTAGAGATGCATTGAGATTAATCAGCATTTGATGATGGGTTTGTGGATACAGTGAGTGAGTGAGAAAAATGCAACTGCAGCCAGCAAAAAGCCAGAAAAATTACAAATAAAGACAGAGAAGAAGAGCAAGAGTAAGGCAGGGAAAGATTAGCCTTAAAGAATGATCACTGATGAACCAGATTGTCTTCATCTCTTCTACAGATTTTCTTTTAACCTACCAACTTTCATCTGGACCATCCCTGATCTTCCCTCATCAACCAAATCTGAACTTCACATGCCCTGTCAAACTGTCTTTAAAACCAGGTCTTAGAAGCCACATAAATCAGGTAGATTGGATGTAGATGCTCAAATTTCCCTGTACCCTTCTTCTACCCAGTCCACTCTGTATCTACCGGAAGCTTCATAGGAAAAGCATGAGACTGTTCCCTGAAGTGAACCCAGAGATCCAACCAACTCTGTTGGGATCTTCAGGGCCAAGAGATGGCCTGACCTGATAGAAAGACTCTGGGCAGTGAGGAGTTTACACTCTTCATTTCTTTGAATTCACAGTAGTAATGTCGGCAGTTACAAATCCCCAAAGCTTCTGTGTAATTGCACAGTGTTTATTGGAGGAGAAAAGTGATAGTCTCCCTATTTGGACATGATGCTTTCAAAATAATCTCTCTTGTATACACTGGGAGCCAGAAATATAAATAATAATTTTTATTGCATAGCAACTTTCACCCTAGATTTTTACAGCAATTTACAGCATTAATTAGTTAAGAGCATCTGATAACAGGACTCCATATTCAGATGATTATGACTATAATTAAAGGTATTGAATGATGAAAGGAACAGTGCTCAATTTGTACATTAAAACAGTGAACTCTGAAGTAACAAAAACAAAGTTGAGCACAAAGATTTGTGACTAAGTACACATGGCAGTATGTATTTAATTTCTCAATCCTGCCTCACTCTAGGAATTCGTATGTTTTGGCTGCCCTGTTGGCTGCTGACAAAAAGAATGGGCATCGGTGTAATCCTCCTTATCTTTCCTTTCGCAACAGTATCCATTTCCACAAAACTTGGAGGAATTTGGTATCTTTGAGACCTCTGCTCCCCATCAAGCAGCCCAAACTGGTCAACAGTTTAAAAATACACATACAGGGAGTCAGGCAGACAGGCAGTACAGTTACTTAGGCCTTGTTTTCTTCGGAAATACAGTTAAAAATGAAGGTGATTGCATCGGGGGGACAAATACAGATTGCACCATGTATTACAAAACAATCCTTAACAAGCCTGACAAAATTATTGCTTTTCTTTAGTCATATGAAGACACTAGATGGTCTTCTTTACATAAAATGCTACCTATCTTGAAGAGTTCAAGATATTCTCTTGAGTTCAGGAGCATTCTGGTCTAGTGGAATGTGTCCCTGCCCATGGCAGGGGGGTTGGAGCTTGATGACCTTTAAGGTATCTTCAAATCCAAACCATTCCATGATTCAATGATTTATGGGGAGAAAAAGAAATGAGTGACTATCATCATTCTATCTTGAAGGAAGGTCCACTTCTTCTAGGAATCAGTATAAAAGCTCCAGTGAAGTGACACATCGTCCAAATGTCCTTCAGTGCAAACCCCTCCCTCTTTTACTTCCTTCCTCTATAAAATCTGGAATCTTCCTAAAATAATCTGCAGAAAAACAGCACACAGCTTATGATGAGGGACTTGTCCAGTCAAATGGATTCCTCATAAAGATGAAAGGTGTCAAAATTGTAGATGACACACTGGGAGGCACCAAACTGCATGGAGGGGTGTATCTACTATATGTACACTACAGTCACCAAAGTTTTCAGTAACTCTACACTTCCCAGTCCAGTGGGAATCAATGGATTCTGATAATTTTCATTTATTAAAATGCACCACACCACTGTAATTAGCTATTCAAAACTGAAGGATGGCAGATTAATAACACTTGCAACCAAATAAATCAAGAAACTTTGATTCAAGGGGAAGTTGATAACTTCCTCTCTAGCAAATCAAACAGAAATCCACGAACAAGTATCAACGGTATTTCTATCTCTTAGCTGACTTGGAGTTAGAGATATCTGCTGGAGTTACAGATTCTGCTGACTCCAAAAGAGTTGTACCTATAAAGCATGCCAAATGAACAGGTATGGAAGCAAAAGGAAGGCTCTGGTTGGCATGGAACAGCACTGGGGCTCAAACAGCTGATCTGCTGAGGAAGGCAGCTGTTTGAGCTATGCAAGATGGTCCAGAAACACAGTACGTGGCACAATAAAAGGAACAGAGTGGTTTTCTGCTGGAAAATTAGTAAAGACTCCAGCTCAGTAGTGATCTGAACAGCCTTTCATAAGCTTTCATCTGCTGTACATCTTTCATCTTTCTGATACAGAAACACACAGTGCTCTAAGTGGTAGCGTGCAAGTGTGCAGCTTGACTGGTCTGGTGCCACATACACTCACTTGGCCAAAAGGGATGGATACCGAGGGGTCAGTGCTGTGACAGCTGGGGTCTGGTGTGGGGTACGCTGCCAGGTTGGTATCTGCTGCTCAGACCTCAGCACCAGAAGCAACTGGGGTTTAGTTCTGAGCCAGGGTCAGAGTTATGACAATGTGATTCCTCACTGCTCTAACAAAACACAGCTTGAGCAACAGAGTACTTTGATCAGCAGCAAGAAGGAGATCTGTACTTCTTTATACAGAAAAATCCCAGGGGGGTACTTAATGAGGTTTTTTTTTTATTTATTCTTGTAGCTGTGAAGGCCTCTCTATACATGTACACACAATGTTCTTACGCTTTTCCTTAAGCACGTGACCCCGGGCATTTCTGAAGACCTGCCCAGATACTGCTCTGGTACAATTTAGACAGGCAATACTCTAGGCTGGACAAGTTAAGATAAGACTGGAAGGAGGATCCTAGCAAGATGTAAAGGGGGAGGAAAATGAAGTGGGTGGAGTACTCCAAGACTGCCAGGCAACCTGCACAAAGAATTCTAAAGCAATGAGAGTGCACAAAACCATCTGTGCCAAAATCTGTGTAAGATATTATGGGTCAAGCATGTGCTTCTACGCCAACATCCAGAAAACATGCACGGTTTGCTTCTTTATTTTTCATTGCAAATGCTGATTTACACTATGTGTATTCCCACTAGCTCAGGTTTATGAAACAAATAACCTGACTGGTGGAGAAATTTAAACACATGGAGTAGTCATGTTCTCATTTTTGGCATACTATTTCCTTTTTCTAATTTATGTTACTAAACTTGTCAAGAAGAGAGGGCTCTCTTGACAAATCAGAATGAATGCAAAGGAGCAATCAACAACATACATAGCTCACAAATCTTTGTACCTAGCCTCCCAGAGACTGGAAGCAAGTTCAGATTTAGACAGAATATCCCCAAGGATTTACACCTGCAAATATATTTAATAAACTCAGTAAAAACATGAAGTGTGAAGTAAGCACTTCATCAAAAGCTTATTCTGGTTTTCAACAAATAAAAAAATTAAAACTCCTGCTGCCCGCATGAGTCTGTGTATCTAGATCTTTCTTCACAGATAAAATTATTCATGGCATATTAGACCTTGTCAGTCTGTTTAACTAGGGAAAAAAGACATATCCATCCTAGAGGAGATCCAAACAACTTCATTATGAAAGCTGTGAGGGAGTCACAATACATTAGGAAGAACAAATGTAGTCTGCAGTGGTTTTTCAGCTCTTTCTACACCATTGACTTACCAGAGAAAAGTACTACTAATTACACCTACTTGCATTGATTATTTTTTTTTCTTCAGGATGGATTACCTTGTCCTCCCCTAAATCTAATGATTTAAATTAGAATGAAACCACAATGTGATGGAGGTTGGAAGTTATCTTGAAAGAAAGACATCAAGCATGACATAAAAAAAAAATCCTCTTTCCTTATTAACTGCCCTTCCAAAACAGGCTAACCTTCAAGTGATATGATTTAGCAAATACGACAGTGGCATAATATACCACACATTACAGGAAATGCCAGATACATTTCTCATTGCTATATAAGGTTCAGTGTTCCAGATCTGGATCAGATATGATCCTGTTTACACCAATGTAAATCCAACCTAAATTCCACTGAAGCCAGGGAATTAGTTAGATCAGAATCTAGTTCACTAAATCATAAATTATTCCATTCTTAGGCATACTCTTCTTATCTGTCCCCTCTTTTGCCCCCCTTACAGACCCTCCGGTTTTGCTGCCAGGACCATGAGGATTATCTAAATGAAACTCATATGCTATGGGTCATAGAATATCTCCCAATCATTTCTACATCAGACCCAGTCATTTGCAGTTGTGGTAGAAAAGATCAAACATTTCTGCTGATTTTTTGTTTGTACTATCCCTGTAAGAACTCACTAATTAGGAGACAATTGCCATAGTAACATATTACCCCCAAATCTGACAATAATTCAATTAGTGCCAAAATTTCTACCAGGTTCTTCTGAACAGTCAAACTTTCCCTCTGCTCATATAAGACTGTATCTCATCCACCAGTGTGGGACTTTTGTCCAACCTGATTGTTGTGAGGTCAAGCTAAGATGGATCTTAAAGAAGATTTCCTGACCATTTGTCAGATTATCTGCTTCATCATTTATATGCTAGTATAGCAATTACTACTCCACCTTTTTTTTGCTTTCCATCCCTCTCCTCTTCATGCCTTCTCTCTTGGTAGGCATAGATAATTTTGTAATTAATGTCGAAATACTCTTAATTCTCAGCTCTGTTCTTTGCACAAACAGTTACAGTGCATGCTTTCCCATGGAATAGCTACTATTAATCCATTAAAACTTGAAAACTTTACATTTTCTCATTCAGTTATAATGCAGATGCATACGCCATCAAAAATTCTACGAGAAACCAGGACACTACAATGAATAGTCCAGTATGGATATAAAGAAACTGTTTCAGTGGGTCATCATCCTGTAACCTGACACAAAATAGGCAGTATCAGAAGTGCTAGCAGCATACTGACAGATTTGGAGGGACAGAGGTGGGGAGACATAAAAGCTTATCTGGATATTGCACAGAGCATATACAAAATGACAAGAAAGAGACCTGATAGTCAATACATAGCACAGAGATCAATATATGCCAAGGAAACAAATGATTGTAACTCTGAGATGCCAAAGTGTACTGAATCCTTTGTACACTTAGAGAAGTGTAGATGTACACTCAGGCTGGTGTGGAGTGAATGTCACTGCCTGGATAAACACTTGTTTGAGTACTTTTTTTCCAAGTGCTATAATAGAATTATAGAATGTAGTTTTATATTTTTTCCTGTTTTTCTTTATCCTACTCTATTAAATTGGCAATAAATTAATTTACCCAAGCTGAGTCTGTGTTGCTTAAGACTGTGAATGCTGAGTGATCTCCTTGTCCTTACCTTGACCCATGAGCTTTTCATTGTATTCTCTCCCTGTACCCTGTCAAGGAGGGGAGTGACAGAGTGGCTTGGTGGGCACCTGCCAGCCAGCCAAGATCAGCCCACCACACCATCAAATGCACAGCTCTCCAACTGAGCAACACAGATGCTGTGTGGGACCACAACAGAGGACTTAAAGAATTCAAGACACCTTACATCAGTTACTCTCTCCTCATCCACCAGCGCAGTATCTGCATTACAGAGGGACACTGGATCGGTCAGGTGCAATTTGCCCTCTGTGAAGCCATGTGTTTGTCTCTGATCACCTCTCTGTCATCCATATGTCTTGGCATAGCTTTCAGCAGGATCTCATCCGTGATCTTACCTGACATAGAACTATCTGACTGGTTGGTTGTTCCCAGGGTTCTATTTTCACCCTTTTTAAAAACAGGTGTGATAGTTCCCTTTTTCTAGTGACTGAGGACTTTACTTGACTGTCATGACTTTACAAATACGACAGAGAGAGGCTGAGCAACTACATCTGCCAGTTCCCTCTTACGTATAAGTCATTATCATGTGAATAGTAATGCTCAATATAGTCCTGTTTGATGAAGGAAAGTCCAGGCCTTGAAGATTGGGGGCAGTCTTGGCCTTACAACACAAGTGTTATTTGCCTTGGTTGACCTCATACAGAATTTTTTTGCTTTTTTTTTTCCCCATATATTTCTATTTTCTGCAGCCCTCACCAGCTTAGGCATTATATAACCAGTGCTTTGAAAGCTAGGGGAATTACAGGCTCCTGAAATCTCTTTCCCTGTAGATTATTTTCTTCATCTGCATGATCTTAGTGACATATATAAAACTCATGCCCTAGATTTTAATGATGGTGACCCTTGGGACTTAAAGTTGAGTCAATGCCATTTTAAACATGAGCCTGCTACTGTATTATGTCTTTGCAGCTGTAGCCAAGTGAGAGGATGACAAGTGTAATTAGTAGCTCTTTCTGGGAAGACTCCAATCTGAGAAAATGCAAGAACTTTTATAAAATGAGAGCATGGATATGCCATGGCTCTGTATCACTAGCACAAGTGGAACTATTTATTTTTCATCAAGGCCAGATGCATTTGGTCTAGAAAACAGAAGTGTCTAATACATAGTTAAGAAAATGAGAATGTATTGCCCTATACATTATTCCACGTTTCTGTTCTCTTGGATTTGGAAACGCTTTCAGAGAATAGTTTCCAACTGCTATTTTTGAATACTTGCAACAGTGTTCAGGTAAAAAGTAACATTGTGTTCAATCGTTTCAAATCAAGAATGCCCAGTTTGCAGGTTTAACTTTAAAAACCAGCTGACGGTAACCTTGACAGTGAGAGGTAAACTGACTTGTTTGAACCTCAGGTGTTACCACCAATAAAACATCTGAACCTAAACTGATGCAAAGACAATTTATTGATTTTACTGGGTCTACAGAAACGTATGTGAAAGGAATTTGCTTACTTATTCTACTGAGGCATCCCAAGACAGAACAGAGTCTGCAGAACCTTGAGATGCTATCCCGTCCCTCTTATCTTCTTCACCTTTTCTGCCACTAGCTGGTGATACCCGCTGAAGCTACTCTCAGAACTTCAAAATCCTACTGCTGTCTCTGTGGGAGGCACCTGTTTGCACAGGAATAACTGTGCAGAAAATTTACATTTCCATCTAAACTAAGACAAAGTATTTGAGAATGTATCAAGGTTCAAAAAGTTTCAATAATGAGGACTGCTACTATTTCAGCAATTTTAGAATTTAGAAAATTATATCTATGGCAATAAATATTTTAATATTTTTTTGATTCAGCACTCCAAGTCTCTGATGACAATGACAGAATTATTTTTAGCATTCACTGAGAGACACTTTAAAAGGTAGGCTTTTGTGAAACAGTTTTTCTTAAAAAAACTAGTACAGCATGCACGCACAGGGGAAACTACAACTGAAAAAGAATTTGACAAGTGCTGCTGCAAGGTATTTCTCGGCAATGTTAAACGTCTCCCTTCCTACAGACTCTGGATCTTGTTTCAGCATCCTTTTGCTATTCAGTGTCAATGCACAGACTAATTGTATGTTACCGTAGCAATTTCCACTGTGAAGCTATTTCACACACTGCACCATATTGTATAGTGACTTGTGTAGTCATTACTGGGTCTGACCAGAGGAGGACTTGATGGTATCATGACTTCTGTATGAGAGAGTCTGATCTGTGGTTCACTTAATGTTACTCTAGAATAAATCTGTTAACTTCAGCAGACTTGTGCTGGTATAATTCAGACGTGAGTTAGATCTACACTGTGTATTCATAAAAGACCTCCCTGCTGGAGGGGATCACACCTGCTCATTCATTATGTGTCGCAGAGCCTTCATGGGGAGCAGTCCTATTGCCAGCACTGCCCTTTCTCAGCCAGCTAATAGGAAGATAAACTTACTCATGTGATAGCACTTTGGTGACAGGGGCCACAGAACCACCCATGCAGCAGCAAGAGGCTGAACCATATTGGTGACACCGGGCTACTCTCGCTCAGTATCTCAGCACACAGTGGTTACAGCAGCTCTTCGGGTGCCAGGAACATGTCAGTGGGATGCTCCTGGGAGAGCTCCTCTTTCCTCTTGTTTGCAAAGCACTGTGAAGGTGCTCATGCTGTACCTCCTCTTGAGCCACAAGTCACAAAAGTAACAAAGGTGAGATTCCACGGGACTTCTAGTTAAATTTTAAGTTAGAATTAAGAATCACTAATCACTAATCAACCAGGCATGGAACAGCCACAGTGACATTAATACAACCAAGTGATTCCTCAATGTTACTCACAGGCCACTCTGGTCTCATCCAGTTCCCTAGGTTCCTTCTACAGATGGTAGGAGAGACCTGAACATTATCAGACGCTGTTATAAAATGACATGAATCACCTTGCGTATTTTGACTACAGAAATAACTCCCAACCCATAAACTTGGTGTTTATGAGGTTTTTACTCGGGCAGGAGGATAAGTTAGCTTCTTGGGGACAGGTGGATGAAATGTTTTTCCAGGAAGTATGTGAAGGAGGTAGGTTAGTAAACAAGCAAACCTAGGTGGATACCCTGCAGGGGAAGCAGGCACTGCAGCTGGTATTACTGGCAGACTGGAAGGCTTAAAGGGAGCAAGGCAAAAGACAAGGGTCTGAGCATTACTTTGGGGCTAGAAAAGTAAGCAAAGAAAATACAATGGAAGGAGTTAATGAAGAGCCAGTGTTAAACAATATCAGCCACAGAGCTTTGAGCAGGCAAATGGAATTCTCTGTAAGTTGAGGAGTCCAAACAAAAGAAGGCTAGAAGAAAACAGCAGAGGAACATGAGTAAAGCGAAGCAGCATACACTGGAGAACCCAGATGGTGCATTTGGTCACAGGCACTGAAGAGTTCATGAAAGCTGTACATGTGTAACCACAGGCAACCATCAGCTCTGACATTTGCATTGCCAGATTCCCACACTTTTGGAAGATAAATAACTTGTTTTGAAGGGAACACTTCAAGTAATAGTATAGATATTGCTGTAAATCACAGCCTTATTCCTCAGCTATATTTCATCAACTTTACCTTACGTACCATCTTTCTATCATACGCCAGACACAATGTTCCTCTATTCTACTACCTGCTAACAACCACTCTTAAACTCAGTATTTCACAGTCCTCTAATTCTGCTGTCTTTCACCCCATATATAAACGTCCAGTTCCACAGGCTAGAGGTAATATTTCTGTAATTGTCCCCAGCAGCTCTCGATGCCAACACGAGGGATGAATAGAGAGAAAAAGCTTTGCTGCATAGTGCATCTGAAGCAGGCTTTCAAAGCTCTCCAGACATCAAACAAAATCACCATTCTTATTTAATATTATTGATGTAAGCAACTCTCTGAATGCTGCATTAATAACTAGAAAAGAGGAGCTCCATCTAAACAGTTTTTCATGAGTACCACCTATCCAGTTTGCTTTCAAAGGAGATGTTAATCATCTTTATTAAAATTCAGTGGCACAAGACCACAAACACACACACAACCCCAGTTTAATTACAGGACTGAGCCTCTCACAGGCTAGGTCTCCCACACTGAAGTACAGGACAAGTCAGCTCATGTTGACATTTTTGAGGAACAGGGGTGCTGATCAGTTCCAAATATCAGGCACTTCTTTGTCACCAAAAAAAAAAAAAAAAAAAAAAAAAAAAAAAAAAAAGAATTTGTTTTCAGAAAAAAAAAAAAAAAAAAAAAAGAATGGAATCTGCTTTCAGGTAAAAACATAGAAAATATACAAAGTGTGCTCGTGAGGTGTTTTTGACCTGAAATGTCATTTTCATACTCCCCATTCACTGGTTACTCAATACCTACACAGTAAATACAGACACACAATCCTGTAAATGTATCCTAGTTGGTCTGAAATGCAGCCTTTCCTTTTGCATACTGATTTCAAAACTGCAACAGAGGCACCAGCTTGGCATGAATTTTAGAAAACTTTGGTCCTTGAGCAATCCACCTTCTTACCATGTAAATCCACTATAGCATTTGGACTAATCCTTTTGTCAAAAGGATTCCTGGGAATACCAAGAGGCAGCTAATTTTACTACGTTTTTATTTCGGCAGTGTCTGAAAACTACATATGTGGCTATTAAGAAAGTAAAATTCACTCAGTGAGAGCTCCAAATAAAGAATAATCTTGCACATAATCATTTCTGCAAGTCTGCAGAGTAGGTCTAAGGTTCAGTAGGTGTCCTGGAGCTTACAACCATGTCTCTTTGTTTCCCTTGCTTGAATAAACATTTGATAAAGGAAAGATGAAGAGAAACATTAATCCTGAATTTGTATCTCAAGACATGTAGGGGGGAGAGAGAGAAAAAGAGAGACAGGGATCTGGCTAGATTTTCTTACAAGGTTGTAAGAAAAATAAATCCAAAGATACTAATCAGGGGAATTATCTCTCCTCTTATCTAAACAGCTACTTTAATGTAAAGTCAAGAAATAATTGGCCTTCCAGGAAGACTTATGTTTGCATAAAAAGAAAGATATCCAGGCCTACTCAGTTGGAAAAAAAAAAACCCAAAACCAAACAAAAAACAATAGGGGAGAATGGGTACAGCTTCAGAAACATAAAGAGTCTGGGGACACATCATGGAACAACTGAATGTCTCCAGAGATCTCTCCACCAAATTACCAACCAGAAAAACAGAGGAACATGAGTCCTCATCCCACCACTGACTGTGACTATCCTTGTAGTCCAAGACAATCTATTTAGCCCACATAAATCTTTCCATCTGTGCAATAGGTTAATAATATTTACCTATGCACATCTTTGGGATTAAAACATTATTATTTTCAAAGTACTTTGAAGATGAATCATGCTATGTGATTGCTAAATATTATTATTACTAAAAATGTGACATATTGTTTGAATTAAAGAAAATAGTATATCTTTATCTTAAGAAGCCTGTCAGTGCATAATGAACTGAAATTGTGATTGCTTAATATAGTTACTGCAATTTCTAGTCTGAATGTTCTGTATTTATTATTTGCATTGCACTGACGTATATTAAATTAACAAGATTATACTGTATGATTGCTCTCCTCTTGAGACCCTCAGGAAATGAGGCTGTCCTAGGGACCACAGTGTTTAAATAAATATTATTTTATGCATTAGTTTATGAGCACGGACTGTCGTTTTTCTGCATCTTTGGATGTGTTTTTAATGTTACCTAATTCCACATTATGTTTAAAGGAAATTCATTGCTTTGAAAATTAAAAGCAAAAGAGTAGAAAGTATATAAAATTGGACTGCAGGAAGCAATCCTGTAATGGGAACTGAAGCGACCAACTGTTCTATTTCATCTTTCTTTCCTGAAGGTTTATTCTCTGCTGCACCATTCCTACCTCACAGACAATTAATACACAGTGGAGAAAACAATGTTCTGCTCACTTGTGCACTCACAAAAGCATTTCCTATTCTTCCAGTATCACTGAAAGGAGCACACATTACAAACCCATCACCCAGTCCAGCGTTAACCAGTACAATGTCTGGCTCTGCACATCCACTGGCACAGCACTCCTGTGAGTGGGCTGGACAATACCACCAGCATTTTCTGCCATATTTTGGCCACACGTGATTCAAGAGGTATCAGAATCCAGGAGCCAGGCTCAGTGGCCTACGCACACACAGCCACTCTGCTTTTTAGGCTAACAGATATACTGCCATGGATGTGGGTTATTCCTAGACACCCAGTCTCCCTGACCAGGAAAGTTTCAGTTCCAAGTACAGACACAGCCAGACTGGAACCACTGCAGAGGGCTCCATGAACATCCTGATGGCAACTGTGGCTCTTTGAACACAGACAACACTATTTAGGCACAGCCAGAACCAAGTCAAATACAGCTGGAGTCAAATGCTCAATTTCCTGGCTTAAACAACACTGTTACCACATTCTGGATTTGTCAGAGTATAGAATCATTATTCAAAGTGTCAGCAGTTTTTGTACACCTTCTGAAGCATATTCCATAGCTTTTTACTCTTGTGGAATAGAATTCACCTACCCATATACTCCCAA
This sequence comes from Climacteris rufus, assembly GCA_013398175.1. Lineage (NCBI taxonomy): Eukaryota > Metazoa > Chordata > Aves > Passeriformes > Climacteridae > Climacteris > Climacteris rufus. The sequence goes on along the minus strand of VZRZ01006734.1, from coordinate 399,299 downwards.
ATGAGTACCATACAAGCTGTACTCAAAGCAAAGGTTAGAGGGGCTGGTCCTCAGTATATAAACACAGAAGCCTTGCACCTCCACTCTTCTGTGAGCTTAGAATTATGTTTTGCTCTTGTTTTAGAAGCTTTTAAGGCTGCAAATAAATCAAGACCACCCCGCCAGTCTTCCACTGCACAAGCTATTCATCTAGAATAAATCTGGCTGTCATTTAAAGTTGAACTAGATTGGACAAAGAGGCAGCAATCAAGCCATTTTCATGCGAAGCAGGTAATTACAGAATCTGTTAAACTACAGTGATTAGATGCTGCCAAGAAGAAGCTCCAAGAAATCTCAAGCAACTTTTGAAGGGGGAAAAAATAAGTTAACAGCTGCAGACCTCTTGTGATGGATTTGCTTTTTGCGTCTCCCCCCACCTCCCCTTATAAAAAGCAAGCAGGTTAACAAGAGACAAAAGGCAGATAAGGGAGTGTAAGTGGATCAAGGGGAGCCTTGGGAAATCCTCAAACAGTATGTCTGAACGTGGCATTAAATGGTTCATTTGGTGGTTAAGTGATTAAATGGGAGAGGACTTTCTTTATCATGGAAATTGGTCCTCTATACTGTCGGACCTATGCTAATGATTTGAAACTCAGAAAAAAGGATGACTGTGTTATAATGGTTTATAATACAGCACTTCATGTTGGACTATGAGGAACATTTGCATGAATATGGTCATGCAAGGAATCCAAGCAGCAATAGATTTTTGTTTGGCAGGAATTATTCTCACTGGTGTCCAAAGTTCACAACCTAGAAAACGCTAGGTTTTTTTATACATTAACTTAGAGGAAAAAGTGCCGTTTTTAGTCACAACACTGAGAAAACAATGGCCCTCCTATTTTACTGAGAAGTCTCCATTTCCAAGTCTAATTAAAATTAGCCTGATGATGGGAAAAAATGTACTTCAATCACTGGGGTAAATACAAACCTCTATTTAAACCACTGAAATCTTTTAAAGCCCTAATTTATATTTTGCAAATGTAAGTTATATTCCTTAAAAGAGGGAAGGCTCACTAGCTCAGACCATCAGCTAAGAGTTTCAGAGATTGGAGGTCTTGTTTCCAAATTAATTGTTTAATTCTCTTGCCACTTTGAGTGACTTTAAATTGAGCTCTTACCATATTACCTCAAGTGGCTTGATAAATTCACACAAAATCTGTGAAGGAGACCCAAAATGCCTCTAAAATCTCATTGGTGCAATACCAAAAATACTTCAAACTTTCAAGAGAAGAAAAGGCAGTTTCGTATTATGACCAGAACCTTGGAAAGAACCAAAAAAGCAACACATTCAAACCCTTAAAAAAGTCAGAAAGCATCATTAATAGGTCATTCCTTCCTTCCTTCCTTCCTTTCTCGGCTTCCTTGTCACCAGCAGAATAACAAATGGTTATGGTTTCATTTTACGGTGTAGCAAGGATGATTTGAGAATCTGCAGGGCCTCATCTGCTGCTTCTTAAGCAAACATCTAATGCAATTTTAAATTTCACTTCATCATTGTGATAGCTTGAAGCAAACCTCTCCTGTCTGCCAATCCTCCCTCTCAAAGGCACACAGTCAGTGTTACAGAATGGACAGGAACAGCCTGAAATTATCAGCTCCCCTATGACTGTGATTTGTGACATAAGCTACACTTGTAGGGACACAGCTCCTCATTCTTCTTCATTTGCTTTAAAGCAGTGCCCTATAGTTTGTGAGTACGAAGTGCTGAAGCTACTTATTGTCACAGTGGTAGAATATAAGGTTTGATGGGGTGCAGGGCTGAGTCTACAAGGATATTTAGGTGTGTGAAAGTGCAAGAGAGAAATGATGAGGTCAATACCTTTGAAAGCATCGGAAGTGCATTTTCTAGAAAGCCTTAGGCCCAAGTGAGGCTTCATTTTCAAAAGCACTCCATGCATTTTAGAGTCTAAGTGTTCCCAAAAGTTACTGTGAGTTAGGCTCATATATCATTTGGGCACTCCTGAAGAGCACACCTTTAGTAAACATATAAAAGTGCCTGTAGCAGTGAGGTACCTCTCTGTAAGTGCCAGGAGAGTGAGGCTGCTTGCCTGCTAGGCATTCTTTATAAACCCCTCAGGAATCTTCCTGCATTTTTATGTGTGTAAATAAATCTCACCTTGTCCTCTAGTGTCCTTTAGAAGCAACAGGACGACTCACACAAGGCCACTGCGTGCGTATCAATAAATCCCTGATAATCAAATCTCCCAGTGATTACTGATATGGAATTACTGCTAAGGCTGGAGCAATGCCAGCTCAAACACAGCATACCAGCCTCAATAGCCCAACCCGACCTACAAGCGTTAAAGCAAAGGACACAGACAGATCATCTGTATCTGCAAGGATGAAAATAGCTCTGCTAATGGAGACACCCCAGCCAGCCCATAGCTCTCCCAGTTTTAAGGAACACTTGATATTCAATGGGTGGCAGAAAACAGGGACCTTAGCACTAATTGTCACTCTTGGTGTCCAAGGAGGTCTTCAGGTTTCCTCTTCTGGGCACTAAGCTGGAGAAGTAGAGGCACCATAAAGATAGCATTTTCCTGGTATTGACATTTCTACCACAGAAATTCCCCGTGCTACTCAATCTTCCTGAAATTTCCATTCCTCTACAGCCATAATAAACTGGCCAAAAGCCTTGTCCTTCATCTCAGACTGTAACTGATGGCAATTGTTTGAACATAGGACTGTTGTCTCTACACTGAACCTTACCAAAAATAAAGGAATAAAGTTCTGAACACTGAAAATTATATGTTAATATTCAAAAACCCAGGAAAACTTTTTGCTTACCACTTGTTAACTACATACCATCAGGCCATGCCTGCTCTTTCTTCAGCAAATGAAGCTTTACATTCTGCATAATTTAAAGAGAACAGAGCAGGTAAAAGAGGCGAAACCTCACACATGCCCCATCAGCTCTCCCTTGAAAGAAAAAGTACCCAGTTAAGGCCTTTTTGGTCCCTGTGTCTTTTTTTTGGTGTTTTTAACACTTAAATATGTGGCTTTGAGCAGCAAATGTGGAGGTCAAGAAAACTCCGCCAAGATGAGCTGCAGTCTATAATTGCAGCATGACGTTTCCTCAGAAATGACCAAAGAAATGCCAGCCTCCTCTTTTTTCCCTGGTACTCCCTTAAACAAACAGATATTCAAGTGAATGTGCTGGGCAAAGCCAGTGTTGGTCATGCCCAGGAAGTGCCATTCTGCCCTCAGAGGTTTCCCTCTGCTTACAGACACACAGTAGGAAGGCAGAAAGACAATTATGCAGGCAGACAAATGATTATTGGAAATAATCATCACATTTTTTAATAGAATAGCCGGTGCTGGCTCCAGTTCTGCAGTGGAGGGGAAAGGATCTCTAAATTAAATTCACATGATCCACTCTTGTTCATTCACAAGGTTATATGAACTGCCCACTGGCATAAATCTGGTCATTTGTAAATTAAAAGAAGAAAATGATGTCATTTTAGTACATGCTGGGGCATGACTTCAACCAAACCCTTGTGGAATTTCATCTCTGGATCCACTGGAGCTTCCAGCTCTTTAACAACATATCTGGGGCATGTTGTCCTGCAGAAAGGACAACGAAAACAGAATGTAACGTGTAACTTCTTAATTACATGGTCTATCAGATGCAATGTTCTCCCCAGCAGCAAAATGTCCATTGACTTTTACAAGGTATGGCTGGACAGAGCCAATTTATAGCAATAACTCTGTCCTAATTCATGGAGGGAAATGTCTTCCTTCTCTGATTATCCCAAGTTTGAGCCTTGTCCATTCTTACTGAAGACAACAGGAATTCCACTTTTTACATAAACTTGACTAGAACAGACCCACAAGAACAGCAAGCACTGCAAAAATGCTGATATAGTCCTATATACAGATCTCAGACACCAGCAGGTCATATTGGTGGGTGTTCTGGGCTGAATTCAGCCTTAGAAGAACTACCCAAACCCTCACTATTTCCTAGCAACAAGGTTCCAACCTTTCATGCCTCAAAAGCTATGAAATAAAGCAAGAAAAAAAAAAAGGAGTTAAGTCTAAATGCTGAAAGCTACTTTCCACATCATGTTGGGAGGCCACAGGTTACCCCTTTAACTGTGAGAGGAAGCATTTGGGGCACAGCACGCATAAACACAAATACCCCAAACACAGGCAGTATGATGGCAAGTGGGAGTCTATTATGGAGAATTCATGATTCCCTAACTCAGGCTCCATATGACCGCTGCAGGATATGCACTACAGTCTGATCTCAGTGTTTGTCACTTGTCAAAAAATTGAGAACAAAGAGCCAATTAGCTGTGGTTTGTTTTCTTTTATTTTGCTGGAAATAAAAGCTGAGCTATGATACAAAAAGAGCTCCTGGTGTGTGTATGAGGCAGGGAGAAGGAAAAAACCAATAAACAAACATTTTTACAAAAACTCAGATCATTGGACTTGCAAAATCAGGACAGCTGGGATGCATAATCAAGAGCATTAGAAAGATTTTATTTTACACAACAGAAACTTTCCGATTCTGGCATTTGTTCTTTCAATATACAGTACAACCATGAACTTTCACTGAAAATCTGCAAAGATTTTAAAGGCAGCTTAACTGCAGTGGGAGTGATTTTTGAGGCTATGTGAAAGGCAGTGACTGTCACATAGTGGCCAGGTGCTTTTCAACCATTAAGATAACACTGCTTTGCATTTCGTTAGAGATGGTAATAATGAAGTGTTTTGTGACAATTGAATTAATTGCCTCTCCCCACCCTGTTATGCATCAGGTAAAGAGACACTGGAGACACATCAGCATTTGAGTTCCTCTGCAGTGAAATCCATTGCAGATGCCTAAGATACAGCACTGCAAGATAAAAAAGGACCACCTAGCTTCCTAGTCTCATCTCCTGGGTAACCCAGCCCACTATGTTTCACTCCACTGAACAGTAAACCAGAAGTGCTGAATACAAATCGGAAAAAAAAACCCCAAAAGAATAAAAAAGACTACTTGAATCAATTGCAAAGACAGAGACTATCTGGAGGGGTGGAGTAGAATTACTGAAACTGGAATGTAATTACGACAGAGAAGTCGATATCCGTGTACTACAAAGATGACATGAGATCTTTAAGGAACCACAAAGAGGTGGTCAAGATTTTGGTTTGTGCCTGACTGCTAACAAAAACTGATTGGTCAGGAAGCACCAGCAAGATCCAATTCAAGCAAGATCTGCAAGAATGCCTGCGAGGCTTCCCATTCAAGGATGGATCCAATCCAAAACCTGATAGCATAAAATAATACATGAGTAGTTTATTAGGACAGCCTGGTGTAACTAAAATACATAAACAGTGTTGCTTATGGTGAGGGAGGTAGCATTTAGCAATCTGCTTAACATTCTGCACAGAAAAAAAAAGCAATTAGCAAATTAATTTTTACCCTGATCTGAAATCTAGAAATATTAAGAAATATATTTGTGTATTAATGTCTTGTTTTGTGTAAGGAATTTGCCAGTAACTACTATAAGAATACAACTTCTCCCATTCCTACTGATAGTGATGGGACCATTTTATGACTGACATGCTCAGTGAGCCCTTTCATTCTTTTTTTAGGCTCTATATTGAATGAGGAAAACCTCCAGCTGCCTTTTCTACTATCACAATGCTTTGTCTTTTAATCTGCTGTTCATGAACTACTGAAGCTTATGATATTTAAATAATAATATAATGCAAACCAAGAGAGTGATTCTGTACAAACACAGATCAAAGTTCTTTACCTAGAGCCATGTTTAGGTCACTCCCAAGGGAGGCTGAAGGGAACAGCCTGGGTGCATAGGGGAAAACACATTTCACAGCTTAAGACAAGTGCCTTTCACACTGCTGCCTTTCAAGCAGCAATGGGAATCAAGCAATGCTGATTTCTAAGAAAAAACCTCAAATTTGCTTCCAAGCACAAACAGAGATAATTAAAGTACTTGCTCTAACAGAAAGCTGCATTAGAAAACTACTTTGCACTTTTGAGGATGCACACTGTGTTTCTTGTTATGCCAATTTATTTTAATTAATCAGAAAAACATTTATTTGAGGTATTTGCATTGCTAGTCATTCTGCCTCCCCACTAAATACCCAGAATGACAATTCTAAAGCAGAGCACATCTGGTGCAAGGAGGAATCTCTCCTTCTGGCACGTCGCTGAAAAGCAGCAGTATAAATTCAATGGGCCAAATCTTTGTGGTGTTTTTCACCTGGAGTAAACTATGGAGTAAACTATGAACTATGCTGGAGTTCATTCATCCCTGCACAGAAATATGATCTAACCCTTAGTGGATTGTGAAGTGGTACCCATGGCATTGCAGGAGCCCATTCATGCTTGTGAGGGAGGAAGACTGTGCAGCTGACAGGCTACACCACCTCCCAACAGGCAACCTGTGACTCGAATTTAAGCTTGGAGTGTCACACATGGTGGCAGTAGGCCCAAAGTCCCACTGGGAGACAGAAGGAAACCTGACAGTATAGGGACAGTGGAAGGACCAAACAACTTAGACTGCACCCACATGATAGTCTTGGAATACAAAGGGAAGATGAGATCTTTCAGGGCCACTAAAGACAAAAAGGAAGCAAAGGATGACTCAGTCTCCTTTCATGGTTCTCTACTGCTCCTCTCATTTCAGAAACCACCGCTGAGTTTCAGAATATCTGCATCACAGATGCTTCTCTCCAACAGTATCTGGAAAATGGAAATCAAAAATACCATCTTCCATGCTTGTCTTTGCATGCTTCATTCAAATAATGAGAGTAACTGACCTGCTCTCATCAGCTCTTCTCCGTTACCCTGTCTACCCAACCCAAAAGAGTTGCATAAACTTTCTCAAAAAAAGAGGTGGGCCCCCCAAAAACAAATGACTGACATTTCTGAAGTTTAAAAAGGTAGTAATTTTGATAATATTTAAATAGTTTCCATTATTAAAATTTATTTTAGTAGCATGTTTTAAATTTTTCCTCTTTGGTTTGTTCCTCTGTAGCTGTCCCATGTTCAAAGCTCTTTAAATAAAATAAAGACAGTAGAAATTTTTACTCTTCTTTTAGTTGGACTAAAATTAATGGACAATTGGAAAATTCATGGAGCTGGCATACCAAAATGAACACCAAACATCTCTAGAGGCATCAAAAACAAATGCAGGGTTTGCCCTGACACATGCAGAAAAAAAGTGCTACTAATATCACCAGTAGTATCTCCTAACCGGTACTGTTTGTCTTATCAGAAACATTACCAAGCTGGTGGGAAAAAAAGCAGTTTTGACAGTTGCACGGCAACAAGCAAAAGGCAAGGTGGATCCTCCCTGAGGATGAGTGTGGCACAAACAGGGAGCAGACAGTAACTTGGCTCCAGCTGAGGTTGCTGGGTGGTGCCAACCTGACCTCAGACCAGCTCAAATCCAGCAGGCAGCGATTCCCGCTCTCTGCCAGCTCTCTGCCGGTGCCTCCTGCGAGCAATAGGGCCAGCTTTTACCATCCAAATGGTATGAAAGCTCTCAGGATAAATAAACCAGAAAACCAATTCAAACACTGTGTGTGAAATGGCAGTATCAAGCAAGTTCTCCAGCCCAGGCAGTTTCAGTGCTCAAGTAGTTCTGCAGTACAGCATGTAGGGAGCTGTTGTACACTACAGACTGAGACCAAGAAGGGAACCATCTCAAACTCACAGTGTAACAGCCCACAGCATCATCAGGAGGAAAGCCAGACTTTCCATGAGACACTTAATAAACAGACCTGAAAATAAGTGAGCTTGCATATTTTGCTCACCTTAAACTCCTGTTAAAGTCATTGAGATCAAGCCCTAAGTCCCACTCAATTGCTGATTTACTCAGAGAAGCATTCTCCTGATAACACATGGAAAACTATCACTTGTAACCTCCACAACTTACCACATGTTGCTGTGACAGAGCCTACACTGTCACAGTGTAGTGCCTTTGATACATTACAACCACTACCAGTAAGGGTAATTTATCATATAATAAAAATTACCATACTTTAGCAAAAGAAGGAAAAAATCTGTATGTTAAAACTAATGAAGAGCAAGCCTTTTTAAAAATTACAAACCAGTGAAGACCAAACAACCAGAGAAGCGTAACCAAGGAGAAAAATTTGTCCCTAACTTTTCATCCTCTTTCACAAAAATTTTTTTTTCTCTTTGATTTTTAACCTTTTCTGTCACCACCAGCACTAAAAGCTGCTTTTCCCCCCCCCTCTTTTGCTGGAAGAACAAACAAACAGTTGCCATTTCAGTCAAAGCAATGTTATTCTTCGGCTGGCTAGCACTGGTTTCAGCTCACAGGGCGGTCAGTTCCTCTGGCTCCCATCCAGCGAGCTGAATAAACCAGTCTGGCAGTAAGCACAACTTTGTTTGGGCTCAGAAATCAGCACTTCAGACCTGTTTCCAACCTGAGCGCTTCCAATTTACAGCACTCCAACACTGCAGGAAGTACACCAAGCCAATCTGAAACTCAAATATATTTGAAACAAAGCTTTCTTCCATGCTTTTAGGTCTTTTTCTACACTCTTCTTCTTTCTCTCTTTAATGTTTGCAGGTTGGAATTTAGTGCTCTTTTTTTCTGCCAGAAGTCTTGCCTTCACAACAAATAACTTCATCCAAGTGTGCCATTTCCTTCACAATGCACAGCAGTGGCAGAAATCACAGACAGATCATTACCATCTTTTCTCTGTTTCTCACTTTCCACCTTTTGTAAGGAGCATGATAAGAGTCAGGAAGAATTTTCCTGAAATTACAAAATTCATTTTTTACAGACATGCAGTTGCCCAGTGCAAGACTTTGGACTCTCACAGTGCAAAATGGAAAACACAAGAAAACTTGTAATAAAAGAGAAACTGTGGTTCAGCAAGTGCAAAGGCAAGCTCAAAGGATTATAAGAGCAGAACCAGGCACTTTAGACTCCCCTTTTGCTCCGCTCTCTGGCAGAATAACACTAACAGCAGAATTCCACTTTATGGGGATAAGGGATAGTGCTTGCGAGAAGGGCAGGAGATGTGAATGCAAAGGTTGACAAATTGTATTGAGTGTTGAGTTTCAGAGCTCAGGTTATTATTTTCTCTTTCCTCCTCTCATTTTTCACGCCTTTGAAATTCCACCTCAGACACCAGACTCCAAGTGAACAAACAAACATGTATTGTTCACTATCCAAACCCACCATGCTCACGCCGCTGCTGTTGAGGCTGCAGTGACACTTGAGCTGGGGAGCAGAAACCACTCGGGCAGCTCACAGGGGGAATGCCAGAGTGACAGATTAAGTACAAAACTAATCCACACGTTGTGTTTTCTAGTGCACAGGTGTGTTCAGGGATTATCTTTCTGCCATGCAAGTCACTTATGCCAATCTCTAAAGATCTTTTCTCTTTCCTTCTGTTCCTTGATTTATATGAAATAAGCTTTCCATGGCTACTGTGCTGAAACCCTTCCAGGGAAATTAATTTTGTAAAACTTCAAACATTATCATTACCTCTTGTACACAATAATTTATCAATCACTGCAGCATGCTACAATGCCACATCCTACTCTCTCAACATCTCAGCAGATGGAAGTTACCCACATTATTCGAAAGAATCTTTAAAATTACTTCTAGTTCCTTGCAAAGAACAATTTGGAAAAAAAAAATAAAGTTTTAAGACCAGCTCTAAATTCTGCACATAAATATTATGCTAAGCCAAGGAGACAAATAGTGCAAAAGATGCAAGAGCCCTGAGACATGTTTGAAGTCCACAGATAAAAGTTAGCACATACAAACTCCCATTTAGAAGCAGAAGTAATTTGAAGAAGTTCTGCTTAATGGATGGCACAGCAAATAGGGGTTCTGGTTTCCAACAAAAAGTGACATGCAGTAAAATATTTAGGCAATCTCTTGAGGACTACCTAGCATTTCATAAATTAAAGGGCTTTAGTCAGCTTTCCATGTGACAGCAACCAACCCACAGTTCAGCCAGAGTGTTTGTGTTTTATCCCAAGATGGATCAGAGGAGCTTCTGGCATGAACTGACACTGATATAAACTGCACAAGAGTTTTTACAGAGAAGAAATGGAAGACAAAACAAACTGTTTAAATTGAAGCTACCACAATACTCAGCGGAAGCCTACATTCTCTGTTCAGAAGTTCATGTGACTAAAAACTGGGACTTAATTTTCAGATACTTAATAAAGTTAAGGTGCCTTTACATCTTCCACAATTATGTTTGAAAATCATTTATTTTTCACTCCAGTTGTGTTAGGTGTGTCTCTGTGTAGCTTTTGGAAGAAAACATAGTGTACTGGTTGTTAAAGAAATGGGAGAGCAAGGGAACATGAATCCTGCCACGGTGGTATTGCAGCATGCCTGGGTGACCTCAGGCTAGTCAATTGTGACCTCTGTAAAATGGAGATAATCACACTTATCTGATTCAAGGAGGTACCAGGAGACCTACTGTTTCCTAATTGTTTAGAGATATAAATGGCAAAGGCACAAGACACAGTTACATGGGTTAGGTTTCTGGAAATACCTACTGGTGACACAATAGATTTTACCCATCTGTGTAAAAGTGTCAAGTACTGCTATTATTTTGACCTCATTGATAAAGAAAGGATGGGTGGTCTGGTAGATCGAAGCACATTTTGGCTGGAAGCTATTACCCTTTGAGACGACCTCTTGTTTCAAGTTTCATTGGTGTATCAGAAAAGTTACAGGCAGCAACAATAAGGGTTTCTGTAACTCATGCCACAAAAACACTCGAAACTGCTTTATCTCCTCTGACATGCTACTCCTCTGTATTAGTCCTAATGATATTTCTCCTAATCAAGCATACATTAATGGCAGGAAGCAATGTCACTCCTTTCTGGTTTTTCCTGACCTGTCTTTGGGTACTCACTGAGCATGTGAAACCATACCAAGTTCAGTTGTCCCTCACTATTAGAGAGGTGTAGAAGAACTGACTGCCATACAAAAGGGAAGGGAAGCACAAGTGATGGTAATTTAACAGGAAGACTGATTTTAAAACAAGGTGCCTAAATAAGGGATTATATGGCTTGAGGTAGAATGTAGATCCCTGTGATAGTTTCATGTAGCCATTCAGTTTTAGGCAGAGAAGTTGTTTAACATAATTTGGGCAGGATTTATGTAAACTGAGTACCAAGGAAACAAGATTATTTACATTAAAACATAGAACAAGCAACCATCAAGTGGCAGTAGTTTTACTACTGAAATGTGACTCTGAAGAATTTTTACAAAATCTCCACATTTGACTGGACAGAGTAAGGCAAGAAAGGGGACAGCGTGAAAGTTAGTTTTAACCTGGAGTAATCCATACTGATTTCTATTACATCAGAACAATTTTACACCAGAAATATCCATACCGAATTGCAAATATTGACACCTCTGTCTAAAGTGGTCATTTAGTACAAAGTGCCCTTGTATTACTTAGTGTGTTTGCAAGGATGAACCACTGTCACTTATATCAGTAATGCAACTCCCACCCACATGTGCTTCAACCCCAGACTTGACTAATGCATGAATCTTGATGCTGTGCTCCTTATGAAATGCTGTGTCCTATCATGTTGCCATGATACTGCCACTAGATTTATGGCTCTAACTAAATCATCCCATCATACCACTTCTGTGCTGTGCTTCTTCCATTACCACCTAATGTATCAAAAGCATCGATTTTACACTTGCCAGCTTTCCTGCCGGAGCACTCCAAGGTCCTGCAGCACTTTATTACACCCCATGCCCACTCCCAGAGCTGTCACGCTAATGAGCCATGTGTCGCTACTTTAATTTTTCTGAAGCAGGTCACAAAGCTCAATTCTCCCCTTATGTGGGAGAACCTAGAGTCCAATTCCTGTGCTGTCATGGCTGTCTGATTTTGAATAGTGCATATGATGACACAGGCTCTCATCTTACTGGCCTGGCCACCACAACACCCCTTCCCCTCCAGACGCTGAAAGAAATATGTCCATTTATGGTTTCAGAATGTTTTTTTCCTATTTGCAGTACGTTGTACTTACCAAACACCTAATATCCTGAGGTGTCCAAAATGCTGAAATTATAACTTGCTTAACCCTCAATAATTCTGAGAGGCCAATTTTTATCTCTACAATAGGAGTCTTATTTAGACTCAAAGAAAATTAAACACAGCATGATTAAGAGATTAAATTGGCAGGACATCTAGAAATACCCTGAAAACCTAGAAAAATTTAACACAACAGAAAAAAGCTCAGATCCTCCAGAAAGGACCAATATATTTTACGACAACAGCTAAAAATTACCTGCAGTTATGAATCCCTTCCACCTCCAGGTACTTTATGATTTCTATGAATTTACTGCCTTGCCAGGGCATCTTCAGTTAGGAAAGGTAAGAAAGACAAGATGTGAAGGTAGCAATTTTCAGGTTACCCTGAAAAGCATCTCAAATATACTTGCTATATTTTGTAGGGTTAATTTCTGGGTAATGATGATGTCCTAAGAAGTGAAAGAATAGGAACAATTAGGAGGCAAATAATGAGGGTCAGTCCAGCCTTCTTATTTTGACCACTCTTACCACAAAGACTACTTGGTGTTTGAGACTATTGATGAGCAAAATGGGCAGATTTGGGTCTCAGCAGCTTTGCTTGTTTTAGAGTTTTAAATGGCATGCGAGCTGGAGAGAAATGCATCAACCATCATTCTGTTAGCAATTCTTGCCCAAATGCATTTGTGTCTTAGTGGTAAAAAGTACAAGTAGTAGATTAAGCTATGAGGTCTGTGCCATTTGGCAGAGATTTTCTGGAACCACCATCTCTGGAAGTGTTCAGAAGGTACATGGACGTGGTACCTGAGGACAGGCTTTACGTGGAAAACATGGTGGTGCTGGGTTAATGGTTGGACTTGATGACCTCAGAGTCTTTTCCAACCTCACTGATTCTATGATACTACGAAGTAACATGGAGTCACTGGTCTTTTGGTCCACCATTGTCGTCTTTAGTGAATGGATGCGTATTTTCATGCTACTTTGACATGTCAGTAACAGCTGCTCCCTCATAAACAGAAATGCAATATACTACATCTGAATGTTACCAGCTTTGGTCATAAAGTATTATGATGAACCATTCTGTCTTTTTGCTACACTTTCTCTGCTTTAGACAGAAAAGGTTTTAACCACCAGGCTGCCATTAACAGACCTAATTATTACACGGAAAGATAAAAAATATCTATTAAATCTTCCCTGCTACAAGTGAGGGCAGACTTTGAAGATGTGTTACAAAAACACTGCCTACACCCTGTGGCATCACTATCCCCTAGCTCCAGAGACACGAGGAGGTGGTAAAAGCCAGCAGTAAAGCCCTGCTGGCTTTACTGTGGATTTATCAGCTGAATGAAATGGGAGCACGACAGCAATTCTCATTTTCAATCTGAAATAAAGAATCTGAAAATCTCCAAAGTTTTTACAGAGCAAACAATGATGATTATCCCCCATTTCATTAATGGAAAAGTCAAGCAGCAGCATTTAGGTCACTTGGCCAAAGCCACTGTCACCAGTCTTCTGACTGCTGTTGAGTCCCATTGACTGGTGTTGACTCCAAACTGACTCCCATTTTCAGGCACTACTTACTACAAAATATTGACCCTGTAGTTGTAGATTTTGAGCTAATGCCAATCATGCATTTAAAGCACTATACTAGCTATTCCATCTCTTTTGGGGGCTTTTGTCTCAATTTACATGGCAGGACTTTAAAACAAACAAAACTTTTAACCCTTCAAATTCCGGTGTTTTTCAAATTGCCATCAGAATGAATTCTTACGTGGGGTGTTTATACTGGGGCTTATAGTCCTCAAAGGCTTAACTCCATTGACTCTTAAAGAACTGTGACAGTCTCTCATATAGAGCTCTCCAAATCAAAGGTTTCTTCTGTGCCCTAACTGTTTCTCAAATCAGTTTTACTACCAAGCATGGGCACTAAGGGCTTGGTCCTGCTTCTAAGACACAGAGTTAAGGACTGCCCTCCCTTCAACAAAGCACCCTACTGCTTTGCACCCAGGTACACATGGGAAGTAACTTCAAAGGATGCACCATGGTTCATAGATACACAGCAAGAAGCTGCACGATTCCTCATGTCATACTCCAAATACCATTTTTCAGAAAAATCATGTTGAATCCACAGAAAACACTTTTTCCTCAGAGTTACTGCTTCAAACGTTTTTAACCTGATACTTTCCCTTCTACTGAAAGCCTCAAAAGCTTCCACCCAGAATACCTAAAGCTATCACTGCTTTAGCTAAGAATTTGTTGGGGTCACATGATGGTTTGAAAGCTGTGGTTGAGATTAATAGTGTGCTACAATAAACACAGTGAATAATGCAAAGCACAGAAATGATGGAGCAGGAAGTGGGGGGATATTATCTTCTGAGGCTATGCAGTTATTGGATGTTTAGTTTGAAAGAACATACAGGTCAGAGTGAGACTTCTGGCATCTTCTCCCTTACAAATTAATCACTGGTTCACAGTAACCAGCAAATTTCAGTTTATAAATAAAGTTCAAAGCCCCCAGGTCCTCATTTAAAAATGGAGACATATGGCTTGCAAACAGCTAATGGAATGAGCCTTCCCAAAGTTTGAGCTCATTCCCAACTGAGAGATCCATTTCACAGTAATAACAACGCAGCCATGAGTACATGAGCTTCAGACTTCCTTCCTGTATTTTATAATACCCTGCACTTCCACAGCAGCTTTTATCTGGTGAACGGAAAAAGTTCTGATGAACATCAGCTATGACTTTTCAAAGTGTAGTAGGCACACAGCCCCACAGGAACTGAGAGCACGCACAGTCCCTCAGCCGTACAGGCATCACCTCAGAGATGATACATACTCAACAATAACAAGTTCAATGCTGTGCACCCAGAAATCTGAAAATATTTAGGAAAAAGATTAGCTTGCTCTCTGAAACCTGATTTCTGCAAGTCTGGAGTCCTGGGTCCCTTCTTGTCTAGTTGTTCATCATAGTGTAAACCCTGTCTAGCTCCAGTAATATCATACAGATGAGGAAATGGTTCAGAAGGATACTGAATCCTAAGGCTTGCTATACCTCTCATTTACAATGGAGAAAATTGAGGTTAAATTTTATACCTGAGAAGCCTGTGGCAGAAACCAGAAGGCTGAATTCCTAGTACTCACACCAATCTCCGCACAACTCTGCCTTCAAGGTTTTGTTCCTCTAAACCTGCCCAGAAAGCATTATTTTGACACAGAATCTGCGGCTTTGAGGGCTTTGTTTCATGTTAGTCACAAATCTCTCGGTATAACCTGAGGTAGACCAGAACACTGGCAGTCCTGCAGTGAAAAAGCATCGAATGGGCCATAAATTAATGTTTCGTTTCCTTTAATAGTGTAATGATTAATTCCTTCTTCAGAGCAAGATTTTGTTGTACATTTGATAGTTACACTAGAAAGAAAGAAACGGGGTTTTTTAACATCGAAAAGGATCAAAGCCAGAATGCTGCTATTTTTGTTTGTGCTGTTGTAGTTTGACTCCTCAAACAGTTTTTTTCTCCTCAATTTTGTAAAAAGGTAAAAAAATCCATCTCAGATGAGACCTTGCACAGCTTGTCAAGTTTCAAGCCACAGTGAATTTTTTTCTGCAGATATAAACCTCTGAAAGTAGAGGTTTCTAATGGAAATGCTGACATAACCTTAACTATACCAATGCTGCTGTAATACTCAGGTTACCAGGAATATTTCTGCTGCCAATTCCGTTTAACAAGTCTGAATGCATATAATTTGTTCCAGTTGTCTTTCCTCGGAGTGGGGCTCCTTTGTGCACACTTTCCAATGTGGCTTGCATTAAACAAAAGAAAAAAAACCCCTACTCCTATGTAAATTCATATACACACTGATACGGTTTTATCACAGCTAAAAAGCTATAAATCTGCTTTAACTGATTCGGTGTGTCCCTTAGCCTGGAAAGGTGACTTGTTTCATTGCTGCCCTTCACTGAATGTGACAATCATAACTTTGCTTTATTCTGAGACATTTATTCCTTGTAAAAAAACCAAAAACAAAAAACAAACCACCAGTAAACCCAAAAAGCCCCTGACCTGACTCTCTGTGTATTCATATTATCCTCTCCTGACCAAACACTCCTCTGCTTGAGCCAAAAGGATTTTAGCTGGGTCAGGATTTGACCCTCGCTATGCTCGGAATCTAATCCAAATGCCTCCCACTGATATCAGTGATAAGAATCTAGTCCTACAGCAAATTATTTGCTTCTCACCTTTGGCTCATCCTGAAGCCAAACAATTGCCAGGTTAAACAAATATTCTAAGGATGCAAAGTGAATTCACAAGGCAACAGCTTAAGCGACAGCAAGGTAAGTGGGCACTTCTAGAGCCTCACATCCTCTGGAAGATCTGAAGCTCTCACACTGAAATCTCTCTGATCTTTCCTCCTAGTAGGAAGAGTGAAACAGGAGGAACAAAAACTCAACAGGACGGCTCCACTGCTCAGTGAATAAGAACAGGAATAATTCATGATCTGATCCTCCTCACAGCTGCCAGTTTACAGCTTCTTACTTGATCATCAGGGTCTAAGACGCAGTGGCTGATTCCTGGAAACACAAAACCTAAACCTTGTTGTCATCTTTACATCAGAGATAAATTCAGAGCGATGATGTGAGGACAAATTTTCAAATACATTGGAGAAATTTTGTAAGGTTTCAGTGAGTTCCAGTAGAAGACAAATGTGTAAATCAAGTTAAAATGGCCATCTCCACACTAACTTCTCAGGCTTCTGTGGACTCACAATCAGACACACCTCTTTTCACAGTGAGTGGAAAAAGAGGGCTCTCCTCAGGGTGATTTAAATCCTGGTGGCTTGAAATGTCTCTATCTAAATTTATGGTTAATAAGTCTCTTGTTTAGTTTTCTGACTAAAATTAAAAGAGAGGAATTTAGGTTACAGTTTCTGAGGCTGAATTCTGAACATGTTCCTAAATTAGAGGATTAATTAATTGAAAAATTATGTGAAACTGGTTGTCAAAATACATTTTCCCAAACACCTCCCCTAATCATCACTGCTATTCTAAAAAAAAAAATTTATTAAAGACTATATTTACAACTATTGCTAAAATAAACATCTTTTAAACCTTTCCTCTCCTTAGAATGTTTTCTCCTGAATTTCTGTAATGTTGTGGGGGGGGGACAGTGTGATGATGTTGGAAAAGTTTTAATAGGAAATGCAGTAACAAAGAATATTTTAAATTTTTTAAAAGGCACTTGCAAATTGATTGGCAGTATCTTCCGATTCCTGTTTCCCTTCTGTAATTATGAATTACCATTACGAGTAACACTGACTGCTAATGGACTCTGCAAATTTCTGATAAAGGATGCAGAGATTAATTGCTATTCTTACTTAACACATTTGCTTGAGTAGTAATAAAAGAAGCAATAGAAAGCACTGTGCAAGGACAAAACACAGCAAGAGAATAGATCCTCTGTTCACAAGCTTTTTTGGAAAGAAAAATGAAAGCCTTCCATAAAAGAAAATTGAAATTAATTGGACTTTATTGTTAGTTATTAGATGAGAAAAATATCAATTATTCAGATCACATTATCAAAGGTTCTTTTGCTCTCCTCAGTCAGATCCCTGAAAATTCTCCACTTCTAAGATGCCTTACATGATACTACTATTTCTTCAAACTCCTTTAATATTCAGTGTCTTTTGGGCTCCCTGCTGCAGTTTGATTTCTCGGTACTTTCCATCCCAGTGCTGTAAACACCTAACTCTATGCTTGAGCAGGACTCCTACAGGACAACTCCTGTGTCTGAAGTCAGACCTGAAGATCAGAGGAGTGATGGCTGATGCAAAGCAGGCTGATACTACTTTCAGCCTTTCAGCTGGTCACACTGGGCTGCTGAATTAGTCTGAAAATAGCAGTCACTGTGTGGCAGACTCTGCAGCACGAACCTCATCCAGGACACAAAAGAAATAAACACTGAGCATGCACAGACAGATTAAAAACTGTCAGCAGAAAGTGCCCAGTGTTTCTAGAAGATGACTTCCTTTTAGATCCTGAGGAAATCCAGCTATAGCAGCAGCAGTGGCAGATTATATGGTCAGCTACTGACTGCAAATTGCCAGAAATGCACCATTTATACAAAATTAAACTATTTGACAAAACCCAGACAAGGCTATAGGAGTCCTCAGTAGCCTTTTTATGAAGGATTTATCTTCATAAATCTGGGCCAAATCATTGAATAAAAAAGCAGAAAGTTTTTACAGAGGGATAGGAAAGGGAGGTAAATTACAAACAGTGATTGTCTTCAACAGCTCAAAGCTGCTCTTTAAAGATTTTTAAAAAAACTTTAACAGAAAATAGGTTACAAATCAGGAGGTCTAGACTGGTCCAATATATTTAGAAATTAAAACAAAGACCTTAGGGGCATTTACTGCTTCAAACTGTCCAGTACTCCGAACAAGAAAAAGTGGCAAAGGCAATACAAGAATCTTCACTAACTGCATGACCATGGATTTAATTGGTCAAGAGGCTCATTCACGCAGATCCCACTATGCAGAAGCAGCATGCTGTGGCTTCTGGAGGCAAACTGATCCTGCTGTGGTCTATTTTCCACTGAAATCATAGATCATACAAAAATCTCATTCATTCCCAAGATCTAACCCTAGAATATTCACATATGTGCTCAACACAGTTTTCCCTCCCAGACCACTGGCAATGCAACCTGTACCGAGGTGAGGGCTTCCCGCTCTCCCTCTCTCTCCAGCAGCAAGGTCACTTTGGGTGACTGGCAACACAACCCTCCCACTGCTGCTCCTTTTGTGAATAAATAGTGGTAGAAAAGGTGCAAAACTGGTTAAGCAGTGGTGAGCAACAAGTTTTTATAATAGGGATGTAATTTTTATAGTAGGGATGAGGGAGAAACCAAAGAAATTGGGGCACCTATATTCAGGTGTGGGTGATAAGACTCCAAACCATATAGGATCCTTCCTACAGATAGTTTTGTAGATATTACCTCCAGTGTCATGGAAGTAAAGTAATTTCTAGGACCAGAGAGTCAGTTTTATATATTCTCACAACTTTCTGTTATCTCCTTACTTCTGCTAGAATTACACAATATCCATGCCCTGGTCTCAGAAATTGTTTAAGAATACTACAATGCCCCAAACCAGAAGTGATTTGGGATTTTGTGGCTCCGATCTGCAGAGCCTGTTTCAAGTGACTACATCCAGCTGTCCGCCTGATACAATCAACTTAGAGAAACACACCAGACCCCACAAAATGACAAAAGCACATTTCACATGGAATGCCTGCACACTGATGGAAGAACTGGAAGAAGTCACACACTTCAGCTTAGACTATGAGGCAACACAGTCAACATTCTCAAAGGAATTTAGATGTCAGCTTTCATATATAGATTTCATATATCTTTCCAACTCTGTTCTCTGTCACTGTATAACACCCATTTCCCTACCATATAGCTGTGTTGGGCAGAGATGTATCTGCTAACATCCCCAGCTGTGGATGCTGAGGGCAGTGGGAAGCAATGGTCAGGCTGAAGTGCTCCTCCTAAACACCATTCCCTAAAGATGTTCAATTTTTTTTAATGTACTTTTCATGTTATTTATTGGTCCAGATAGAATAAAGCTGCCACTGACAAGCCAGTCAATATCCTACCCACTAACTTGTGCTTCTTCTCCCATACCCTTGTCAGGGACTACATATTCTGATCCAACAGAGTATTTGACAGTTTCTTAAAACAACCAGATTAAAGACTGGATTGCCTTCAGACAGTTCTGGCTTCTCATGAGTCATGCAAATACATACCAGCACACCAGCATATATCAGAAACCTGAAAAACTAATTAGTGTTTTTTGATACCCCGAGCCTGCCTACTTTACAAACAGTGTTGAAATCATCAAATCAGGAAATTTTAAGTTTTCTGAACTGAAACATCCTGAGATGTTTAAGAGAGGTGGGGCTGTTTAGTCTGCAGAAGGGAATGTCTGTGACCTTTCAATACTTAAAGGAATTATGAGGAAGATGGAGAGAGACTTTTTACAAAGGTATGTGGTCCTAGGACTGGGGGTAATGGTTTTTCACCAGAAGAGGACAGATTTAGATTTCATATAAGAAAGAAATTATTTATTATGAAAGTGATGAACCACTGGCACAGGTTGTCTAGAGAAGCTGTGGATGCTCCAACCCAGGAAGTGTTCAAGGCCAGGTTGGGTGGGGTGTTGAGCAACCTGGTCTAGTGGGAGGTGTCCCTGACCATGGCAGAAGGGTTGGAACAAGATAATCTTTAAAGTCTCTTTCAATCCAAAGCATTCTACAATTGTATGAAACTGAGACATTCACACCCTAGTTACTTTGGGTAATTTTAGGTAAAGTAAAAAGCTTTCTGGACTTGACATATATAAAAATAAAAATTAAAAGGTCCAAGTCTGAAAAGTCTGGTTTTCCCTAAAATTATGTATCTGCTGATATTATAGGTACAATAAAAATTGGGGATTTCAATGTTCTAAATTACTTAGAAGTAAAGTAAATCAAATAATGGCTTGTAAAGCATCTAATACAAAATTAAAGATGCCTATGTATGACATATTAGTTGGTTCCACCCTCCATTTTGAAGTTTTGTTGGACATTTCTCTGGAAGTGCAAAAACAATATTACAGATAATGTTACCTTTCTGGAATGAAAGAAACTTAGATCAAGAATAGCCTACTGTATCTTCAAAAAGTAGCATGTTTCTTAAGTTCCATGTGCATTATATTTGCAATTTACATGGGGATTTGTAACAGCAGTGCTGCTCCCTGGGTGTTACTTACTTTGGATGGACTTCTCTAAGGCTGAGTTTACACAGCTGTGGAAAGAAAACCTAGCCACAATCAATTAAAAAGTGCAACACAAATCCTTTGGACAGCATTCTCAGGCTGTCCTGCTGTTGAGACAGCTACTATTCTCTGAGAATGAGTGCTCTAACTGTATTAAACTTAGTCCTAACCAAAATCAGCTTTTACTAATTTTCACCATTTAAGGAACATAAAGACCTGCCTTTGTCATTTAAAATTTAAGCTGACTAAGCCTCATAGAAACAGAACATTAAGGAACTAAAGCAATTAAATCCATTTACAGAGGTCAGAAGAGTCTCTGGGTTTTAGACATGACAGGCTGGTATGGTCTGTGCTCCTAATTCATGTGAACTCTCAGATTATGGGTTGATAGGTGGCAACAATAAGTGACCTTTGTTTTCCTCTTGATAGCAGAGTGATGCTGAGCTGCTCCTAACAGGTCACCGGTGTCCTGGCATTACCTGCACTTCTGATTGCTGAACAACTACAATAAGCAGGCACATGAGACCCTAGACGCCCTGTCTTTGAGTGGGACATATTTATTACCAACCTGCTGAATGGGAATGTAGTATGTCTACAACTGATGCAAAAAGCACTGAGGAAAAAAAAAAAAAAGAGGATAAATATGCAGGCAGCTGAAAAGCCTGAAGTCTAACTAACTCACCAGCACATCAATAATACAATAATGTGGTCAACCCACTGTGGACTCTGAACAATACTTTTTCTGTTGTTCAGCTAATTAGTAAAAGAAGAGATTAAGGTCTTTAATCTCACTTGCTTTCTCTTTCTTCCCTCTTTTTACCTGGAGGGTGTACGTGTATGTGTACATATGTACTTCCTAAAAGAACAAAGAGAAAGTACATACACTAAGATGTGGAAAACATGAGGTGGAGTGTGAGTTTGGTTTTATTTCCAACAAGAGGGTCATCAACATTATTTCAGATTTCCATATTCTGTGACTGCAAGGAGTCAGATGTGTGCGTGTGTGTTATAGGGTGGGAGGGGAAGGGGGAAGCTGAACAGAGGATATGAATTTTAATCAGTCTCCTGAATGAATACGACACTGTATTTCCCCCTACTCTCCTTAGGATGACAATTCAGAGGAGATAACCTTCTCCTTTGAAAAACCTTGAAGGGAAAGTTTGTTTTTACCATAACAAATGCAACAAAAGAAGAGGAAAGCTGGGAAGGGGGGAGGGCGGACAAATTAAATGTCAAACTTTCTCTCCTTACTTGGAGATAACAGCATACTTGGAAACCTTCTTAGAAGCTTAACATAAATGCAGTTAAGCTGTTGCCAGCTGCAGTAAACCTCTCTCTCACCTTTCTTTCTCTCTTTCAAGATATCTTTGAATGCCTTCTCCTTCATCATAAATCAGACCTGTAAGCAATTATCACTCGAGCCGGATGGCAGCGGCCTGAGTGGCCACTGCTATTCCACTGCTGTAATCTGCACTTCATCAGGTTACACTACCCTTGATGAAATTTCACATTTCTTTGCCAATGAGCATTACCTCTCCATTTATGACTTACTGTCTTTGCAGCAGAGAGCTGTGAATTTCATTCCTTTCCTCGTAATTTGTTTATGCATCATGGACCATCCGGCAGTGCTGAGCACCCTCAACAACCCACCGCGGAGTCTCAGAACATCCCATTAGGATGTGGTTGTGCTGCTGCCTCAAATACTTACCCTGAGGGCATCTCTCAGCGCCTGTGAGGGAGACTGGACGCAGACAACCTCATCTGGGATGGTGCGGATGCCACTGTCATAACTACCAAAGGAACTCTGCGTTTTCGCCATTCCCTTTCCCATATATGCTGCCCGTGGGTGACAGGTTTCTGACAGGTTCCAGCCCCGCCAGTCCACAGGCTGCACCTTGCCGCCTTCACAGAGAAGGTAGGGGGCATTTTGGCGAGACTTTCAGCCGAGAGTTAATTAAATAAAAAAGCCAAACCACCCCCACATTCCACCCCCGCAGAAGAGAGCGGGCTCCAACCCTCAACTCACGCCAGGTTTGTGAGCGCTGCCCAGGTACCATTTGGGGTGACGCGTCCCGCACCGCCGCCACCCAGCAACACGCACAGCACCCAGCACCGACCTTCCCAATGCGAGGAGATTTTTAAGCTCCCCTCCCTAATTTCTTTACTTTTTAAGTAACCCCCCCGAAACCAACCCAACGAGCACACCCGCTCCCCCAACCAGCCTACATCCCCGCGCACAGCTGTCAACACGGGCATGAAAAAGTAGGCAGAAAGAGAAAGAGAAAGAGAAAGAGAAAGAGAAAGAGAAAGAGAGAAAGAGAAAGAGACAGTCACTCACCGTTGGCGGCGACACAGAGGTTTCCAGAGCCACTTTGAACTAAGAACGACTGAGGCACAAACTCTTCCTCAGAGTCCGAGCCCGCGGCCGCCCGGGCAGCGCCGTCGCCCAGCGACCGCCCCGGGCCCTCATTGGCCGGCGGCGAGGGGAGAGGGGAGGGGGACTGCGAGCGGGGGGTGGAGGAGGCGGACGAACAGGGCAGGGGGGGACCTGCGGGCCACAGACACACACACACAGAGAAGGGAGGGGGGAAAAAAACAGAAAGAAATAAAATGAACAAAAAAACCACGGCAAAACACGGACAGAGAGACAATAAAAGTCGAGCGGGACCACGAGGGAAGGCCGCCCCCCCACCCCGCCGCCTGCCCCAGCCGGGCAGCCCTGCCTGGGGGGCGGCCGACTGCACGTATCTGACCCCATCACCTGCTGCCCCTCGGGCTGTCGCTGTCCTTTAAAACTCCTATCCGCCCTGAAAACTCATATCCATCCTTTGTAACTCGTACCCATCAGTTTTTTGTTAGGCTTTGTTGTTGTGTTGTTTTGTTTTATGTGGTTTTCTTTAGTGGTTTGGGTTTTTTTTTTAAAGATTTTGACACTGACGAAAGCCCCTGGTGAGAGGCGCTTGGTGCCACGACGTGGGCGCTCACTGTCAATGAGCCGTACTCATTGACACAGCCTGGCTGCGTCTTACTAAAGGGAGAGCTTTGCCCGACACATTGTGAGGTGAATTATTTCAGACTCCCTGTGAAAAGTGTAAAGTCCTTGTGGGAACTGGTTTAACAATTCCCTTCCCTCTAGTTTATAAAGCAAACAGCCCAAGACCTCCATCATTAAGGTAGGAAGTAGAGGAGAGGTCCGGACATCGCTATGTGGGGTTGAAACACCTCAGCAAACCACCACACTGATACAGGGCAGAAGCACAGCTCAAAGCAGCGTCATTTCATTGATTAAATGATGAAAAATCCAAAATCGAAAATTGGGTTCTAAGATTATATTTACATAGGCTGTGCCTGACTGAGGATGAACTTCTACTGACTGCAAGGAAATTGAATCAGGTACCTGTAGGTTTAGCAGATCCAATTGGAAAAGCATACTGTAAGCAATTAATGGTTATCAGGGTATTATTCCAATCAGATTTTTAAACAAAACTGGGAAGTCAGAAGCCCCAAACTGGTGAAAAAACTATGAGGCAAATGTGGAGGTCAGATATTTGCAGTACATCAATAAAAACAGGGGGAATACGAACACAGACATATAATACAGGACAATGCATTTAAACATGAGCTTTTCCCCTTGCTACATTTGATCTGAAAGTCATAATGATTTATCTCCCACATTTTCCCAAATACTGAAATGTTATCATGCAAAATCCATCAAAATAAAAGAACAGTCACCATAAAAAACGAGCAAACTTAAAAAAATGTTCTGTTTCTAAAAAAAAACCCCACATTTTGAACATAGCAGAGCTCACAACATAGCTGTACAATAATTCTTACCAAACACAACATGAACACTTTAGAAAAGGACACAAACAACGTGAAACAATAAAGTGGGTTTAACATTTAAATCCCCCAAAGCTGTATTTACTATGTTTCCTTCCACCCTTTTTTCTCATTGTAAGCCCTTGGATGTCACCTCGTTGGCATATGCCAGTCTTATAAATTGCTAATTATAATAAGAGCAGAAATTGTGGTGTCAGAAGCAAAGCCTGTGAACCACAAAGTATATAGGAGTGTATCTGTGCTAAGAGACACTTGTCACCCAAAGCACAAAAGCCAGCATTGGTTGAGAGCCTACACTGCCTCGTGTGAACAGCAGCCTTGTGCAGCAAGCAGACTGAGAGCCAAACCCCAGAGTCCTCTGTGTTTTGTTATGATCAGCAGTGGAGTGGTCTGGGTCTCCCTCTTTCTGACAACCCTCCAGACAGAGAAGTTCCTCCTTTAGGAATGCAGCTTTTAAGGAGTCTGCAGCCCACTTCACACTCCCTGACCCTTTTTATGGTGCCAAGGCTGTAACCTTCCCGTTGTGCTAACTACTGGTAGGAGCTGGAAAGAGACAGGAAGAAAGGGGCATGTGCAAGTGGATGAGCACTCCTTTCCTTGTCACTGTCCCTGACATGAAAACTGAGATTCAGCTCTAACTCTGATCTGCTTTTGAAGGAGCAAAGTCTACTCTGCATCATCCTCTTTGTTGCAACAGAGATTTGATGAGCCCTGACATATAACAAAGTTTACATCAGAACTTTGATTTGCTATGCTTTCATTACAAAATACAGTGACATGTATTTCTAACCCTGTGTAGTCAGAGACTGATTTCTATTGTGATGATGACTGAAATGGGAAGAAAGTGTTAAATCAATGTCTTTCTATAGTTTTTCAGTGTACTTTGTAAGGAAAGAACACACTTTTCCAAGCATTGAGAAAGACAATCTAGATTTTAAAATTTAAATTTAAAAATTGTTTCAAGCCTTTGATTAATTTACCCAAACACCAGTAAAAATGCATAAAAAGGAGGTTAATGGTCTGCATACCTGAACAAAAAAAAAAAAAAAAAAAAAAAAAAAAAAAAAAAAAAAAAAAATAAAA
>VZRZ01006734.1:345960-373446 GCA_013398175.1 Climacteris rufus | reverse complement strand
AAAAAAAAAAGCATAGTAAATTACAGTACAGCCTCAAAGCTCTCCCTGTGTTTTATTTAGACAGCACACTTGGCATAACTATACATGAATTCTGTAGTCTGGACATAATGAGCAGGAGCAGAATGAGTTGAATTTTGAATTGTAACCCTAAAAGCAAAATGTCAGTGCTTTTGTCAGTCCACATCAGAAAGTTTCCGCCATTTCCACATGGTTGTAAGTTGTTGGGTTTTTTTTTTTTGGTACAAGCTTTCCTATCTCTCAGTATTGCAGTTTTGGCAAGCATAAAAGAAATGAATACAAATAAAAACATAACCAAAACCTCTATAATGGCAACTTTGGATTTTAATCAGCTACATCGTTGCAGAGTGCACATGAGAAGATCCTGTGGGCTTTCACGGTCGTTACACGAATGAGCTGACCTTTACAAGGGAAGATTCCCTAGGAATTGTGCACACCAACCACGTTACTGAGGGCTGTGCCGCTGTGAAGGGCACCAGTGCACACCACTGTGTTCTCTGGAAAATTGCCTTTTGGGTACGAATGACGGGGTGGATGCAACAGGAGATTTAGCCAACTGCCGGATGGAAGGTGTGCACTGGGCAACTCTGCTGACAACATCCCATTAAAATGCACAGGAAACAAACTGATGCTTCCTCTTTAACAAGCCAACAAGGCTGTTTCTAAGGCAAGAGTATGTTAAGTTGTGGATCCTTTAAGAGAATTGCCTCATTTTTTCCCTGCTTGGACAGAAAACCAAGAATTAAATCTAACCTTTTCACAAAAATTAAACAGGGAGAGAGACGAAAGCTTCAAGTTTGTTTCCTTCTCAGACAAGTATCTCATTGAATTTACTGCAACTGCAGGTCCAAGTAAAACAAGCAGGATTTGGCCCATAAACTTTCATTCCAGCTGCCAGAGCAAAATTTCTAATTGATTAGAGCAAAATGAATTTGCAGCAATACTGGGTTGCCATGGAACTTGAGCAAGTAGGACAAGTTGCTTTGCAGTATGTTCTGTTTCTCCTTCAAAAATACAAAACAGAAGGACTAGATAACACATTCATTATGCACACTCTTGCAATTTGGAAGCTAACTCAAAGAAAAACAAAATGGATTCCAAGTATGGGCCTCTTGGCATCAATTTGTAACAATCTTATATATCCGCTAGCAGTGAACAGTCAAAATTATGTTCTTTGGACTTGAGGCAGGAATAATAGACGTTGAATGTCTCTCTATGAATGATGTGATACTTGCACATATTCAGAGGAAAACAGAACAGAACCTTCTATTTTATCTATGTGCCAGTGTTTCAGATTAAAATTTAGAAAAAAATCAGAGGAAGATATGTTACAGTCTCTGGTAGATTTATGAAAGTACTTAGGAAACACAAACTTTGGAAAAAGGTTAGTACAAAGAATCTGCTTCCCAATCTAACTGAGGAACTCTGCAATATTCAGTCAACTGCTTTAAATTTAGGGAAGAGATAACCAAAGCGGACCCTAAATAGTTAGGGGAAAGTAAGACAAACAATAAACACGCCTTCATTTTATGCTGCACATTTGGCTGTAATATTTCAGAATTACTTTATCTCTCACAGGATTTGGTGTTCAGAGATCAAGAGCTGATTTAAAACGGGTGTATTCATGCTAGAGTGAATAGAAGGCCTGCCAGAAACACAGAACATTCACAGAGATACTTTTAAAGAAGGTCAGTAAATTGTTTCATGGACTATATTCAGTGGATTATAGTCATATGTTTATAATTTGTCCCAAAAGAGGTGAAAAAGAGTGGATATATAAAGGCAGAATTTTCACAGAATTGAAACAACAAGGCAACAGGATTTAACCTTGTTCAATATACCGAGAATGGTATTATCCATGATCAATAGATCAGTAAGATCAGCTTTTTTCACCTAGTAACTTTTGTCAAGCTTCATCCAAGAACCTTGAAGGGCTTTACAAGCATTGGGTATGTAAACTTTGAAATACTGCTATCAGATCTGTTGGGTCTGTTATCAGATTGGCTGATACAATGGTCAGAGGACTGGAACACTTCTGTGAAGACAGCCTGAGAGACCTGGAGTTGTTAAGCTGGGAGAAAAGAAGGCTCTGGGGACAACTTCTAGCAGCTTTCCAGTACTTAAAGGAGACTTGGAAAAAAGAGGGAGAGCGACTTTTTATACAGGCAGATAGTGACAGAACAAGAGGAAAGACACTTGAATTAAAAGAGGAGAGATTTGGATTAGATACTAGGAAGAAATTCTTCCCTGTGAGGGTGGTGAGGCACTGGCACAAATTGGCCCAAGAGGCTGTGGCTGTCCCATCCCTGAAGTGTTCAAGGACAGGCTGGATGGGATGTTGAGCTACCTGGTCTGGCGGATGGTGTGTCCGTCCATGGCAGGGCATGTGGAACTAGATGATCTTTGAGGTCCCTTATAGCCTAAACCATTCTGTGATTCTATAAATTAGATTTTTTGGGAAGCAGACTTACACTTCTGACAAGTAAGGAAACTGAGGCACAAAGATGTGTAATAATTTGATTTAAAATTCTGTCATTTCCTATATCTGCATACTGTAGCCACTGAAACAGTCTAAAAGGCTGTTTGTCACACTCCAAATATTTTAAATTAGCAGAATTCCCACCATAAAGGAACAGCACGTGTGGGCAGAAGTACTGTCATTGCAATTATTTTAGTTCAAAAACTGCAGCAGTTCCCAGGTAAGAACACATGCATTAAGTCATATCAATGACAATGCCTTTGTACCACCTTAAATTAGGAAGGTTTCTAACCAAGGTACTAGTGTGCCAATGATGTCAAGCATCACTACAAACAAACGACATCACAGTACAGATCTGGCCTTTCAGATGTGGCTATGCTTTGTGGATTCACAGGAAAGCTGTGTAAATGGTAGCAGAGTGTATTCTGTAGTGTGCTGACTGGGTTTATTATCCTGTCAAAGGAAAGAGAGTGCAAACAGATGAACTTCTTTTTTTGTCTTCCCCTCACTTTGCACAGAAGTTTTGAGTGATTTATACTGACACAGAAACAAAATCTTTTTGATCAATATTAATTTTTAGCTAGTCCTGTGCTGGAGAAAACCATGACCTGCCTAAACAATCTTTAGGTACCTCTGTCTGATAAAAGAAATAAATTAATAATTAAGTCTAAAACTCAGGCAGCTTCATCTCATAGCATATCTGATTGATTAAAACGCCACAAATATGAAGCAGTCCTGCAGGGCTGAGATCCTGTGTGGGAGCGATCCTTGCAAAGTGGCAACCAGTACATCCCTGGATTGCTGACACACGGGACAAGGTGGAAAGGGCAGCACCCTGCCTACACAGCAGTGTTCAGTTCCCTGCAAAATATAAAAGGCAGTGATTTGCTCCACCATTATTTCAGGGCATCAGAGATCTTGCTGGATTGGGGAGGGCAGTACGAGAATATCAGTCATTTTGCTTTTCAAGGTGAAAAGCAAAGGTATATGAAGTTACATGAAGATGAGCCCTGATTATCACATGCCAGAAGATTGGTTTAGCATCCAGGAACCTCCCTCCTTCAGAGATGGGGAAAAAAAGGAGTTTTCCTAAGGGACAAACAGCATTTATGACTTTCTTATGGCAGCATATCAAGCTTCTCCAGTGGACAGCATAATACACCTCTGGAAAAAGAGCAAGTTGAAGTAGCTGTCTGGCAAAACATGTCAGTGAATCATAGGAGTAAAGAATTGTTGCACAGATTTATTGCTGCTTTTTAACAATAGGTGGTCACAACATTCTTAGTTCAACAGGTAATATATATCTTGTGTTTAGAATTGATTAAAAAAGCAGTCTTGGGAAACTACTCTTAGTTATTTATATTTCCTGAATTTCCACCTGCACTTATGTTTATTTTATTTGATTTAATTTTGTGTATTTGATTTATAGCTTTAAAGCCAGAGGGGAAAATGAATGAAACAAAGGGGACAAATGAATATCATCTTAACAAGAAAAACCTGGGCAGCTGCCATGTCACTAAAATTAAGAAACGAGTAGTTGTGCCTAGAAAATGAGAAAGAATCACATGTCCTGTATGACGACTGGCATATTGGGGAAAAAAGGGCCTTGTGAGGTCAAGAAGGAATGAATAAATTCACCTGGACTGAAGTGGAGTATGAAGAACACATGTTGTATGGACTTCACCTGCCCTGTGGGTGCTACTGTTCCTAATTGTGTTTTTTCCTCTGCTATGCTGTGAAGATAGGCAATGATTTTCTTTAGACATTTACCAGGATAGTGCATTTTCTGTCACAGACATCACAAAGTCACCATCAGCAGGGGCTTGGGAACATTCTTGTTGTATGGGGCAGACCTTGGGTATAGCCTCCTTTGGGTGGAAAATGTCTGGAACAGCAGCAGCTCTGTGAGAAATGAAATGCTGGAATGTATAAAAGCATCACAGCTGAATGCCTGTTACCTGCCTCTGTCCCGGCACAGATCATGGACTGAGCGTTACGGTCTTATGCAGTTATTCCCCAAATGAAGCAGAAGGTAGAAAGGGACAAGAAACAACACAGACCTCAGATCTCCTTTCCCCCAGCTCCTGAGGTTACTAACTTGACCCAAACCAGCAGAAAACAATTATCCATTGAGCAAGACGGAGAGGAGCAGGGAGAAAATTGTTCCCTTCTGAAATTCAGTTCCTCCAGGGCTTGGGGTGCTCTGGAGCAGCACAGCCACACTTACAATTTTTTGCCAACAGAAGAAAATAATACAGCAGATTTTCAGAAAATTACACGGGCAATTGCCTGAGCCGGATACTCAGCTTGCTCATTTGTAGGCACAACAGTACAAACAGATTGTCTAAGTTAGCTACACGATTTTCTACAACATCCGTCTCCAAGGCTCAAATCGTGCTGCTGTTTAAAAGCACAAACAGGTAGTGTAATTTCCAAATGTGTGGGAGATTTCTTGTATCGCTTTCCAAATCAAAGAAGTAAGGATCAAGAAAGAAAGATTTTCTTCTGATAGAGACAGTATAAACAATCCTAATCACCACAGAATATTTATATCATACCTTGTGAAATATTTATGCAAGTAATTCACATAATCTAAAGTTTAAAGGAAAATGCGAGCCCCTAATTATGGATCAGCATTACAAAAGCTTCTGCAGCTTTACTCAAACCCAACTTGTAAAAGAATAATGTAATCAGTAGGCAGTCTGATGAGCTGCCCGTGAAGCGGCCTCTCTCAATCTGACACTAATGCTCTATCTGATCCAAAATACCCAATATAAAGTATGAAGTTCTCTGCAAATGATTACATGCAAATCTCCTAAAAGGTCCATTTTCCTGTATTTGAACACCAAAGTGAAGGCTTTATAGAAATTGCTTTCTCTAAGCTTAGTGCTAACAAAATGGTTTACACTAGCCTTGCAGAACTTTTCCTGATAGTCTAGGTCAAGGCAATGAACTTTTTCATGCTCTTGTTACCCCAGCAGAAAAGAGTTCCTATACATGGGCCACTGTAAGGCTTTTTCACCTGCCCCAGTAAATAAAATTTACACAAATACCTTGCAGGGTGACTGGAAGTAATTTTCTAAAATTAACTTTTAAGTAATGCCAGAGAAGAAAAACTATGGAGCACCAGAAACCAACTAAAATTACATTATGTTAGAGCTCACCTATCAGGGAGCAAAACAAATTCATCCTACAGCCAAAGCAACAAAAAATCCACAAGTTCATAATCACTGATACACTTTGTGACTGTCCTGGCCACTGGGTTATAACACACCTTGTATGTAAAACAGTACATGATGAGGCAAACTATGCTGTTTAGGAAGAAAATGTGTATTTCTACCTGTTAAGCAGACAATCACAAATGAGCATCTCTTGAAAGGAATGAAGGTTGCAGTTGCTAAGAGAAATCCAGGACTTGCTTGGGAAAACAGAAGGATAATGTGGCATTGTGCAGCAGTGACTACAATGTCTCTCTGCAGTCAGGGGAAGTACTGCCTTTATCTTCCAGAAGCCACGTTTTCTGTCTCAAATTTGAGTTGAAGTGTCTCATTTATCTTCATCGACTATACAGGGAGCCTTGGGTGATCCTTACTTGTGCATAAGTGAAAGTATCATGAGCCCTGGGCTTAATGTCTAGAACCTGCCTAAAAGTAAGGCAATCTCACAGAGCTGCTTTTGGCAGTGACATATTGGGTTGCTCCATAATCCTAATCCATAATTATCCCATCATATATGCAGACTTAACACTTCCCTCCCAAAATCATAGACAAAGGTGCTGTACAGTAGCAATGAAATAGGAGACTGAACACAGAGGCAGCTGGAGATAAAAGTTTCAGTGAAGGACAATTCTGATGCAATGATATTTTATGCTTCTCTTGGGAAGAAATGGTGTGAGTAAGTACAGTCCAAAGAAAACATAAAGCTGCAGGTCTCTGGAGTCTGACAAAGGGGTAGCAAAGGTATATTGCTATGAGAACCCTACCTGTTTATGCATAAGTGTTCTGGGGAGGAAATATGGGGTGACAGGAATATTGCCTGAATGAAGACATTGTACCTGTTTCTATTATTGTTAAGATTGCTGTTGACTTTGGATTCCTGCACTGCATAAAGCTAATTAACTTGCTCAGCCTCTTACACTTACTGTGGCAGTTTCCTCCTGATCCCAGCCTTTATCCCCATGAGGATTGGATGCTTGCATTCTTAAAATTGTATGGAAGTTGTTTTCCAGTGACTGTTATTTCTTACATTCTATCCAAGCTCCCTTATTTTTGGGAGGGCCTTTTTTTCAATGCGTGACTTCGCAGAAAGCAAACAGCCTCCCTGCAACATCTAAGAGTCATGGTTCGGGAGATCATTTTCTTTCTTCACCTGAGAAAAGAGATCAAGGCAATTTAGTGCTAAAAGACTCTTCTTAGATCAACTTTTAAAGGGATCTGATTAAGAAGAAATGTTATCCTCCATCACACTGTCTGCCAGCTAGCCCTAGGGCTCTGGACTTGCAGACAGTAGAAAATGTGAGGGTCCTGCAGAAGGGGAAGCAGAATGACTGCACCAGAACGATGCTGAGACTCTGTCTGTGTGCTCCAGTCACCAGCAGCAGAGCATGGTGCTGTGCTCAAGGGACTGCATCCCTACTAGCACTTCTGCTCAATGCTGCGCTGCCACGTGCAGCCTGCAGCACCTCTACCTCTGGATTTCTGCACCCAGGTTGACAGTGGGTGTATTTCCTTTACAGCTTACTCTGAGAGTAACTCCCCACTGTGTAACCTGGGGAAGAACTTTTCAGACCTGTCTGATCTGATCCCTATGCATTGGACTCTCATTTGGCATCCACCTCATGCTCCCCCAGGAATGCATTTGAATCTCATTCATCCCCTGTGCCTGGCACAGCTCATTAAAAACCAGACCTATCCTGCATCTCCCAGTAATTTCAATCAGTTTTGTCTATTTATTCTACAGGCTTTTCAAGACATGGACTGCTTCTCCTTGTGTGCATGTGAAGCATGCAAGCCTGCAGGATTTTGATCTTGTATTTAGCCAATAGGTGTTCTTGCAATGCAAGCTGTAAGAATAGGGAACTTGTTTGTACTCAGGTAGCTGTAATTACTGTGGAGGAGAGCTGTTCACCATGTTCTGTGGGCAGGGAGAGGCTGTGTCCCTTCACTACAATCTACAGGCAGGACAAGTGCTGTGTTTCCAGGGAGGTTCAAGTGGAGACCACACACTTACTGAAAAAGCTGCTAAGAAGATGTGCACCCCTCACTGCTCTATTCCAAAATTTCCCCTTATAAACTTGCACTTCTGCTTTGTGTTCCCAGAAAACTTCCTGAATTCTTGCTGAGGTAAAGAGCCAAACTATGGCTATGCAGCTGTAGGTGATGCTCTTCTCTCCCTGGGAAAGATTGCCATTTAATGGTAATGTAGTAATGTGACAATATTGAGCCAGGAAAAAATGGTGTTGGACCAAAAATTGTGATTTTCTTTACATTGCTGTATTTGTCTTGGAACAACATTAGAAAGTAAACACTAACAGCCGACCACAAGAAGAAAGGAAATGGATAGTGAAAAATTTTCAAGTTATTGAATGACATTTCAAGTCCCAAATAATGGGAACAATCCTTTTTCTTCCAAAATGATTTATGTCTTTTAGCAGACAACAAAAATCTTGCAATGCAATAGCAAAACTTCAGAAAGTTTCAGAGACACTATAGATGTTACTGTTTTTTATCACCAAAGCCTTGATTAGTATGTTTAAATCTGCAATTTAAATACCTTAATCATTGTTTTACTGACTTCTGACCTATAAGAAACTTTACTTTGACTTTTGTTCAGTTCCCTACTCAGTGAAAAATATCGAATTTTTAAGTCACTATAAAAAGATTAATCCCAAATGATAGAGATTTTCTGGGTAGAGGGAAGGTAACAATAATTCAAAACACATTGTAGGCACATAAGAATTATTGAAAAATCCCAGTAGTTCAGAGAAGAGTGGGCTATGAGCAGTAGAGCTAAATACAGGGGAAAGTATATCTGGTCTCATTCACTGAACAGTCTCTCTGTCTCTTCTTTTCCCCAGCCTCTGTTTGTTTTTCTGAGTGATAGTTATAGGAATTGATAGTTAAAGGTATTAATTCATAGTCAAGAAAAAAGCTCTTTTAAAAAGACAAGAGCAGTTTTAGAGAAGAATTCAGTGCTTGAAAATACAGCATCCGAGCCCATGCGAAAGTGTGCTGCAGAACAGAAAGGTTTTGCCAGAACAGAACACACTACTGGTCCATGTCATTGACTATCCCTTCCCCATCACTGGCTAAGTGCTGTCATGCAGTGCTCCCATAAAAGAGTTACTTACACCCAACGATATAGGGGGAAGACTCTTTCTGATACTACATTGTAACCAAAGCTCGGCAAGGAAGCAAGGTGGCTAATACACCTTGCTTTTTCCCTGACTGTTGAAACAGTATATGTATTACAATTCATTGGTAATTACTTTTCTCAGACTAAGGTGTTTTCTCCAAAACTAACATGTCACAGGTAGCTTTGTGGGATAGTGATGAAATATCCCCTGCTTTCCTTTTTCAAATGTAATGATTTCAATAATGGCAAAATGCAAATGGAAGAAGAGAATCCTTATGTTTTGGGTGACAAATAGGCCTTATTGGTTATTTTGTCCATCTCTGAAGTAGTTACGCACTATAGCATACAATCCCTGCTATAATAAGTATGATTTTAAATTCCAGATTAATTAGTCTGGCCAGCACGTTCCAGAGTTTTGGAGGTCTAACATCACGCACTCTCAGATGTGCTTCTGTTACACTGCACTGAACCCTCCTCAGTAGGCTGGTGAGCAGACTAAGTAACATCATGGTCTCTTTTATCTCTAATTTTGATTATTACCTGCCTGACCTCTTTGGCTGACTTGACCCTCTGTACACTATTCAATAGTTTATACAGCTATTTTCTTCCTTATGATTCTTTTTGAACTAAAGACCCTGACCTGCAAGCAGCATGCATACCCAGCTGCCTTTCATCAGTCCACATGTGTGTTGGCTGAGTGGAGAAGCTCTGACTAAACAGCGCTGGAGGCACTTCTGCAGACATTACAGCAGTTCTACCACCCTTTATAAGCAACTCTGGCCTCAGTTTTGTCCTAATTTTTACCTTCTGGCTATCTGTGCATGCATTCATAAGAGCTGTGTTTTCTGCCTACTCTTTTAAGTTTTGGTTGAGCAGCACTTACATGCACAGAAAAGAGGCTTTTTTATCTCCTGGGCAATTTTTCAAGTGATGCTTTCCATTTACAAAAAAAAACCAAAACCAAAACCAAAAAACAAAACACAAGAACAAATGTGGAAAAAAACCCCAAACAACAAACCTTGAAAAGTCTGGAAGTAGAAAAAGCTTTACAAAATGTTAGACTTTTAAATTTTACATTGATCAGTTGCCTTGGGTTCATAAAGTGTTAAAAATCAAAGGAGGCAGCAAAATGAATGTAAATGATTCTGGGGGATTCCTGTAGTTCCAGATGGTCAGCAAACCTGATCACTTCTA
This sequence comes from Climacteris rufus, assembly GCA_013398175.1. Classification (NCBI taxonomy): domain Eukaryota; kingdom Metazoa; phylum Chordata; class Aves; order Passeriformes; family Climacteridae; genus Climacteris; species Climacteris rufus. Next base: position 363,401 of record VZRZ01006734.1, on the reverse strand, counting down.
GGGGCTGCCCAGCCACGGAGGTTTCTGTGCTAAGTGTGTTTCTACCTAATCTGGTGGTTCCCTGATTTCTAACATTAAAGAGAGAGAAACCTGTCTGTTGCACAACCTTGCTGAGATAAAGAGACGCCTTAAATTGTCAGAAGGCCAAAAAGTAGCTAATACCACCTAAACTGAGTGGAGCCTAGAATCAAGGCTTCCCACTTCTTTGGGAAAGGCTCCAATTCCTAAATTATTTTAGAAGGGATCAGTGCTATCATCACACCCTCATTGTCAGAAGATGGCCTGAAAGTCTGACACTTAAATGTTTCCTATTAGCTGCACTGGAACACTTACAGAAATTCATGTAGGAAAACAAACTGGAGACATGCAAGCTTCCTGTGTCCCGTCCAGGTGGGAAGGCATTCCATAGGGTATGTTGACTAGAACTTCCTCTGCTTATCTTCAAGGCCATCTACCTTCCTCCACTTCCACTTCCACAGGCAAAGTATGAAAGGTGAAATTTGGATGGCTTATAGAGTATAGACTGGATTTCTCCCAAACTGCTTGAGATCAGATTTCCCAAATTTCACCAGGTTTCTTAGACTCCTTAGTTGTGTGTGATTAAGTATGCATAAAAGCCACAATTTGCAGTCCTTAGTTCTAAGAGGAAAGAACCAAAATTCACCTTTTCTTTTTTAAACTGAAATGCTAAAGTCATCAAATGCTGAGGCCCTGACACAGAGCACATCAGGGTTTTTTGGTTATTTTGGAGTTGATTTTTTCATGGGTGCAGAGAACCCAGAGCTCATGGTGAAGAAAGTAAGTGCATTTTGATGTGTTTTTTTTTACTATGATCAAAGAAATAAGGTTATGCCTAAGAGGCCATGCTTGAAATTGTTAACAGACATAATCATAAGCACAGGTTATTTCCAAATATATCTTAAACTATCAAGAGTCACCTGCACACAGACTTTGTACAGAAAGAATTAGTTGTATTTTTAGTGTTCTTGGCTGAAAAAAGCTTCTGTCTATCCCTGTGCCTTTGGGCATAAATTAACTCACCACATGCCCATGGGAAAACAACACACATTTGGAGATGCTTGAAGAAAAACAAAAACTCATTGCTCCTTGTCATAGGCTCAGTTTATACAGAAGCTACAATAAAACTCATTTACATTTGGGATTCTAACCATGGACAGGTAAAGGTGCTGCTGACAAACTGTTCTGCATCTGAAGGCTCCTGAAGGCATTCCTTATCTAAGGCTATTTCAAAGGCAGTTCTGCTTGGATCTGTCTGCTGATTCACAGTAACTGTGCTGTCTTCTGATTTTTCTTTTTCTTTTTTTTTCTTTTTCTTTTTCTTTCCCTTTACGTTTTCTTATATGCTGAAGCTGACTCAAAGATAAATGTGAAAAGGCATGACATTTCCTTTTTGTTAGATGCTTTTGATTTTTATTATGCATGTCCCCAAAGGTAGCTTAACCAGCACCTGGTGCTATTTGAGTATTTCTGCCTTCCAGTCAATGAAAGAAGAGTCTCTGGAATCAGGGAGCAATAAAGCTACTTCATAATCAAAATGGTCATTCTGGTGTGAGCATTAAAAGTTCTCTCTCTCTCCCTCACATACATACATGCACACAGACATACAAAAGTGTTCAGATAGCCATTATTTTATGTCATTTACCCTGCAAAAATATATATACTCATACAAGCTCTGCTATAAACTTTTAGCAATTTTTTTTTAAACTTGCACTTAGCTGCAAAGTCTGTTGCTTCTGTTTCTGATTTGAATAAAGCTTGTCTAGTTTTTCCAAGTATATAACTTCTAATAAAAGATTCTACCTGTGCCTGTAAGTGTTTTCTTGACTAACTCGTCAGATTATCACACCTACAAAAGTATTCCACTAGGCTGATATTTCAAGGTCTCAAATGGCATACAGATGTTTGCTGGCTTATTTTGAGAAATAGCTTTCTACTACAATACAGGTTTTATAACTGTTTTGGTAACATAATCATTTAAAGCTCTTCTGGTAGTAAAGCACCAAACTGATTTCTCTACCTCATTCTAGTTTTGGTGGGGAACACTCATATCCAGTAGTACAAAGATGTGAAAACCTGATGTGAATTACATGAAATAAACCTATTATTTAAAACATGAGAAAGACTAACACAGGTCTGAAGCAGTACAGATAAATAGAAAAGATCAGCAATCTGAATGTGTCCATTTATGGACAGATCTATACTCTGTATGCAAATTTAATTTCTGACCTTTGTTGTACCCAATCACTGGTGCCATCCACATGTGCACAAAAACACAGGTAACAGGAGCAAAGGCCATTTGGACTACTTGGAACAAATGAGGAACTGAGGTCTGCAAACACAAATCGCACAGTATTGATAGAAGTTAAATCTGCTGTGAGCAGAGTGGGGAAGACCACCAGGAGCTCTTAGAGAAAACTTACAGGATATGGGGAAGAGATAAAAAGATGGGAGAGTTTTATATGACACTAAAAATAAGATAAGGGAATTGATATACAGAAAGGGAATTGATGAAATAATGGTGACGAACTCAGCCATTGGACCCACAGGATGAGAAAGCATAGCTGTGCAGATGATTTTCCATCTGGTTTACTCAATAAAACATATGTAGGTTCAGAAAATGTTTAATGGGAAAAACCCACAAGCTGGAGGTTGTGAGCTTGTGAGCTAAGTCAGGTAGAAGAACAGACATTGGTCTGTGGCTCAAAATCTCCACAGCAACCAGCATATATGCTGCTTTTGTTAATGCAAGGTGGAAAATGGAAGGGGTAACATTTTATGTAGAGAAAGCAGTTGTGTCTGATTATACGCAAATGCTAGTTTAAAGCTCAAACAAGCATGGATTTTCCCTAACTGTGAAAACAGCTCTTTAAGTCATTAACTTTTGTGTTTTCCATGAAATAGGTATATTTAAAATAATTTCAAAATTCCATGGCCAGCCATTGTAAAAATTTTTGCTGATTTTTAATTCAAGGTCTGCTTTTGTTGTGGACAGAGGTCAGTTGAAGAAACAGGGAAGGTTTTATGATCAATTCTTCTTTCTTACTTGCTGTTGCTGGGATGCTGTGGAGTCAGCCAAGAGATGGATTAATGAGTATCTTCTTTATACTTCCCATTTTATCCTTCCCAGTGGTAAAAGGTGGTTGTTAAACCATGTAATGGAAAACTGAACTGATGGAACTGGAATTATAGTTTTTGGAACAGTGCTTTTCAAACCATTCAATTTTCCCAATCTCATTTGTTCATTAATTCAGCAGTCTCTTTCACCACAGCCAGTGCTAAAATTCATATAGCAATGATACATCCAGCAAATTGCACATTGCTGTGTAGGCAGGAATTGCTCCCTTCAGATCCCTGGCAAGTGATAAGCACATGCCCTTGAGCCTGAGGTTTTTTTGCAAATCCCTGTTGCATTATGCAAATCTCTAGAATTGATTAGAACAGCTCCTGAATAATAGCATCTTCTTCTGCCACCTGTTCACCAAGGCCTTAGGAATCACTGGAAGAAACTAAAAATCCAAACTCAATTTCCAAATCTGTCCAGCAGAACAATATATCTGACAAATTGATTGACAGAAGCAAGTTTGCTTCTTAGAGGAGAAAAATAGATGAGCAATAAAGCTACCAGGCCAAAAACGTCTAGTGTATCAAATAAGAGCACACCACTTCCTTTGATTCCCACCATAGGGCTCTATCCACTTGATCATCCCATTTGCTTAAGAAACTTTAGTATTATTTTTAAAAGTGGCATTGAGACTGAAAAGAAAGCAAATTAAACCAATCTACCCCTCACACTTTGGTGTTTAATAGAAATCTGCAATTAATAGATGTATTTTGTGAAAGGTCTGTTTTAATAAAACCTGCCTTCATCTCAAAACGGACTAGAACTAGAGTGAAATGAACACTAATAATACCAGCTTGTCAGCTACTCAGTAAAATCCTATTTATAAATCTATGGATACTAATTAACAGTCTTGAAATAGAAGACAGAATTGTATATTATTCCCAAATGAAAGCATGGAAAGTGTTAAAGAAGACACCACATTGATTAGTGTCTAGCCAGGTGTTTTGTATACCCAAACTCTCCCTGACAACTTTTTACAATTATTTTCACTTTTCATAAAAGGCTCGTATGAACTCTTTCAACAGCTATTTTAGTTCTTTCTTAAAAGACTGCAACTTGACAATAGAATAATAAAATAATAGAATTATTTGGGTTGGAAGGGACCTTAAAGATCATCTAGTCAAAACCCCCCTGCTATGGACAGGGACACCTTCCACTACAGCAGGTTGTTCAAAGCACCATCCAACCTGGCCTTGAACACTTCCAGGGATGGGGCATCCACAACTTCTCTGGATAACCAGTGCCTCTCCATCCTCACAGTGAGCAATTACTTCCTAATATGTTATCTAAACCTGCCCTCTGTCAGTTTTAGCCATTATCCCTTGTCCTGTCACTCTATGACCTTGTAAAAAGTCCCTCTCCAGCTCTGTTGTAGACCCTTCAGGTAGTGGAAGGTGCTCTAAGGTCTCCTGAAGCCATCTCTTCTCCAGGCTGAGAAATCCCAACTCTCTCAGCCTGTCTCCACAGTAGAGGTGTTCCAGCATTCTGAGTATCTTCCTGGCCTCCTCTGCTCGTGTTCCAACAGATCCATGTACTTCTTCTATTGAGAGGTCCAGAGCTGGAAGTAGCACTGCAGGTAGGGTCTCAGGAGAGTGAAGCAATAGTACAGTGAGCATCTGAGGTTGTCCCAGAGTCTGAACTTACCAGAAATCAAGCAGAAGCCACTGTGAATAATAAAGTGGAATGAGTATATTTATTGACCTCTGAAGAGAGATACTATCTGATATTGGTATTACATAAAAGATGGTCCCTGTAAAAAGACTTGTAGGTAGAAAAGTCCACTATAGGAAATCTATATGTATTTATAAGCCACATGATAAAAATGTGTAGCTACAATGTAAGATTGATGGAGCAGGCTTAGAAATTTTCTGTGAGACTCTCAGAAGGAGATGGAGACACACATAGCTGGTTCCAGACAGGTCAGCTCTGGAAATGAAAAAGTTGCATAGATACAAATGGGATCCTTCCACACAGCCACCTTTCCATGGTATGTCTCTGACGTTAAAAAGCCTTTTTAGGATTGTCGAAGACTAACGAGACTTTCCAGCACAGTCTAGAACCATCACATTCCTGCATGACACATATGAGCCCTTAGGTTTGTCAGGTCTCTAGAGAAGTACAGACCAGACTGAGATTTGGATCCTTCAAGGTGTGCCTACGTATTTTGCTGGATAAGGGCTTAGGAGGGTTTCTGCAATTCTTAGTTTGAAGTCCAGCACTGACAAGGGTGAGCATATGAGCTCTCCTTGCCATGTGCAAAATGTGTATCATGCCTTGACAGAGCTGATTACCAAACGTCATTTTCCACATGGACTCTTCTTATCGATTTTAATTGAATCACTAATAGCATAAGGCACTATTTAATGAGACACAGGGAAAGAGGGGGTTGGAAATCAAAGTATCCCAGATTCTGTTGGCTGTGTTCATGCAGAGGTACATTTATTCTGTGAACAGCTCCACTAACTTCAATGTGTATCCCTGCAGAACAACTCTTTGACCAGCTGGATTAAGAGAAAAACAACCTAGCTTCTTTGGATGAGAAAAGTTGCATAGAACACAGCATTATTTTTACACCCTTTCTTATTAATATATTAAATTACACATAATTCTTCAGGGGAGATGAAGCACAGCAATGCTCAACACAACTATAGGTTGCAGTCACCTGTGTCATTCTGTCAGATAGATGGCTTTTACATGGTGCATCCTGGACAGCCAAAATATCAAGAGGGTAATTTGTCTCTAAATTATGGCTGTTAGTAATTAATCCTCTTTTACTCTGGACTTGAGTGACCTTTATAAAGAAGCAGTTTAAATTAAAAAAAAAAAAAGAAAAAGAAAAAGGGGAAGAAATGAGCCATCCCTCCACAAACATATATGCTTTTGTCTTAAACTTGTAGTAAGACCTATAAAAGGAATAAAAAAAAACCTACAGCTACACAAAATATAGCCCAGAAGATGTATACTAGCTGACTTGCTGTATTTGAGGATAAAAGACTTTCCTGTAGTGGCAATGGGAAGCCTGTGACCTCTCCAAGTCTCGCCCAGAATCAGGTCATCTCTGTGATAAACTGCTCAGTCCTGCATTTCCATCTCGAAAAGTTTCCTGATGAAGTGTGAAGGAAAATGTCCGGCCTCTGTAGATATGGTGTTTCTTAAAATCTTGATCAAAATCAAATGTCTCCCTCCCTTTATTAGGGATATTAAACAGAAGCAGCTGTGCAAGGGACATGCAGTCTGTCAATGTGACCTTCAGAGCTGGTACCTGCTCACTGGTAATTACAAAGCCATAGCTGCTTATCATACAGAGAGTGAATTCAACACCTTGTAGGAAATACCTCTGAGGAAGCAGAGTCATGATGAAATGCTGCCGTGCTTTAATTTTGTGTGTGACTTCTAGCATTTAAATAAATAGTCTACTTCCGTGACAGATAAAAAACAGACATAGTTGTTGTGCAGACTGTTTGGGGTGAGACATCTCTGCCTGTTTGTGTGATTGTTTTACTTGCAAGTTTTTGGTTGAACCTTTAGTTTTGTTAAAAAAGAAAGGAAATGCCATTCCAAAGCTGTCCCAAATGTGTGGAGAAGGGCAATCTGTTAACAGAGTTTTTTTAAAAAAACACATAGGAAAGTAAGTAGAAGGATTTGTGGTGAAAACATCCCTGTATTTGGGCTGCCTTGTTTTTTTGATGTTAGGCAACTTGGGTTTGGCTGGGAAGGTTAAATAGGGAACTTTTTCTTGCAATATTTATTTTTCTCATCTGAAAATCTGCAAGCTTATCTAAAGAACAGTGGTGACTTCTTTTTCAGATACAGCAATCTCTTCCGTCTCAGATTCGTTATATGTGATTTTAAGCTCCATCTAATTGAGACTGCCTTATCTATGTTATTCTTAGAAACCAGAAGTTAATCCATAAGAGCTACAAGTTTATCTCTCCCCTTTCTAGCCACATCTCAACTCGAAAAAGCCCATGCCATCACCCTGTTTTGCCTCATTTATCAAAATAATACAGCAGTTAATCCTTCTGGAAGGACACAATGTGAGATATGCAGGGCAGGACATCCACATTCCCAGGGCTCTTTTGAGGAGTTGAGGCGGCTGTGTGCCCATACTGTGGTTCCTAGGAGGTTTGATTGGCTAGTTGGGACAACTGAATGTGAAACCAGTATGACGGGAAAGGTCACAGGCTGGTAGGACCTTAACCCCCTCCTGATCCCCATCTGAAAGTCTGTGTCTGAGGAGGATGACCAGAAATTCTCACCTCTCCATGGGACGCAAAAGACTAAGATGGTGTCTCCTAGTCCAACACTATCTCATCATAACCTGTCCTGTTTTGTATATTAAGGCAAATCATAAATTTTCAGAGCTGTCAGCTCAGCACCAATTCTCAGACCTGTCTTAGATGCACAAAGAACCCCCATCCTGCTTCTTTTTCAAACCCCAGCATATTCCAACTTGAGCCAAATATCCACATGGAAAATTAGTATATTAGGTGTAAAGGTTCCCTTAGAGAACTGAGACCTGTGTTTATTTGCAGAATAGGTGAGGTCTGCTATTAGGGTTAAATGAGGGAATGGGATGTTTGCAGGAAGATGTTTAAACAGTTCTGGTGGAGTGAGTGCAGATTCCCAGTAAGCACTGTAACAGAGATGGATAAAGAGTGCTGGGAAGTTAACTGTTTGTCCAGGTTTAGGCACAAGTCTAACAACTGCTTTTTTAAGGAATTGTTTGGCTTTCTGATTATAAATTTGGAGCAAAAAATTTTTCTACTTTTTTGAGAGAATGGTCAGTTCTTAAATTTTCTCTTCCAGATGCTTGTGGGGTTTTTTTTGATCACGATGAAGAAACAAAATCTAGCAGTTCACAGGTGCATAAATATAAATATCTAATGCATCCAAAGTTTAGAACAAGTCTCCAAATATGAAAGGACCAATTTATTCCCAACACTCGGGGTTTTCCAATTCAATTATGTCACAGAGCATTATGTTTTAATCTTTAGTGAAACCTACCAAAACACATGGTGGTGGCCCATTGAAAGAGTGGGTTCATGTAGAGAAATGGCAGTGTCGGGCAGTGTGCTCTATTGGCACAGTGGGGAATATGTGAATTTAAGTGTAAGCCAAGTCCTGAAGCACAAAAAGTGTTTTAAAATCAGTGAATTGGACAACGTTGTTGATCCCTGCAGCAAAGAGGGAAGGTTTGAAAGAGCAACAACTGTATGAATGGCCCAAACACGAATACTTAGTCGATGGTTCACAGAGTTGGAGGCATTAGGAATGGAAAAGACCTACAGGGTGAACCATGATTATTCTGCTTCAGTGCTCTGTCCTGTGTTTCAAACTGAACACAGACTTCTCTGACCCAAATGTAGATTTTAATATTCGTATTGTACAATCAGCTTGATTTAGGGTCCTGAGTCAATCTCTTGTAGAAAGAATATTAACCACAAAGCATGGACAGGGATTTAAATAACAAGAAAGGTTTTTTCGTTTGTTTGTTGTTTGTTTCCCCTTCCCTGTTTTATTTTTTCTTTTTAATAGGTTTTGAACACCAGCATGCATTAAACTGTCCGCAAGGTCAAACAAATATTCCTTTCCAGAAGGAAAGCATTTTCTTTCCACAGTGTTTGAAATGGGTACATACAACGCCGGGATTCACAGCAAACAACAATCTGCTAAGCAAAACTGGCTGTTTTACCAGCTGAATGCAAAGTGCAGATCCTTCCCCTGGTACATGACTTTTAGTAGTAGAAATAGCAAGGTATGTAGAAAAAAAGGTGAGATCTTACAAGAACAGGAAATTGCTCCAAGTCATCCTTCTGGAATCAGGGGTAGAGATGAGGGAGGAAGGAATTACAGAGGTATGTGAAGACAGTTTCTGAGAAATTTCAGCTTGTGGCCATGTGTGGCACTCATAAGCTCAATATGTGGCTATTTTATACATGCTGATTTACACAGCCTGCTAGAGAACTTAGGTTTGAAACAAAGCAAGAGAACAATGCCGATCCCAACACATTCCTTATGGCATTTCAAGGCAACATACTTGCCCAACAAGAGATAAATTTCAATAGACGTCACAAGAGCCATTGCTATATGTGAAACAGTGCTAGCAATTTATGCACAAGGGGTCCAGCGTTTCAGCTGCCTTTCAGAAAGCTCATGTAGCTTGCTGTCATTTTGATTCTGAAGACCAACCTCTGATCAAAGTTATCCTCAGCTTTTCTCCTTTTTGACAAGTCCCTTTTCTTCCAGCTCAATTGCTTTATGTAAAAGTTTGCAGGCAGCCTGCAGAAGCCGCAGCCTCCTTGCCTGGCAGCAGTTCAACATTCTCAGAAGTGAAGTGCAAGAAAGAAGCAGAAGTACAATGATGGAGAGTCGGCCTAAATGAGTGGCCATTCCAGCTACACACTTGAAACAGAAAGGAATTAAATAAAATCCAAAAACAGAACACAGAAAGTTTTTATGCTGAGGGTGGTGAAACACTGACACATAGGTTGCCCAAAGAGGTGGTCAATGCCCCATTCCTGGAAACATTCAACATCAGGTTGGATGGGGCTCTGAGCCACCTGATTGAGTTGGACTAGGTGGGCTTTCAAGGCTCCTTGCAACACAATCCATTCTATGATTCTGTGATTTCCACATTTCTACAGATCCTGATTGTGTTATGGCAGCTGCATTCTTCCTGGTGACTCTGCTCTCTTCCCTTCTTATCCTGGCTTAAACTCTCATTGCTTCCTAAACAGACTGGCTTTGCTAGTAGGTTGTAAGGCTCTAGCAGCTAACAACTCTCCAGGTTATTCTGACAACCTCAGGATAAATATGTCAATAAATGCAGTGATTAGTTTTTGCAATAAGACCTGGGCTTGTCTGCCTGTGCACCAAGCTTGTCAGAAAAGGTTTAGTCATGGACTCTTTCAATGTGGTTTAATGGTTGGCCTCTGCACTACTGTATATGACTGCAAGACTTCAAGGTTTACAACAGATGTGCACGGGACTGGCAAAGAACTGGAGTTAAATGAGTTTATGCAACAACCCAGTGTAATGTATTTACTATCTATGAACTGCTTTAGATTTTCTTTTGATGGGAGCCCTTTGAGTGGGAAAGAGACTTGGAAAAGTAACTAATTAGAAACTTGCTAAAAAACCTAACAGATGACAAATGTCTCCAGCAAAAAAACTAGAGGTGAAAAAGACCATTTGCATCTTGTTTACCTCTTCCTACCAAAGATCACTGTGACACTATCCTCATATATTACCATGTACTTTACCCTGATAGACTTAAAATTACTCAAGTGATAAGGTCTATAGACCATGCAATATGCTGTACAGTAATTGCAGTATTTTTTGAATGTAGATTTATATTCTAGGTGGACTGCTAAGAAAAGTGATGTAGCTGAAGGGGTAAAACACTACTCACTTTCTATCAAGATGGCCCTTAGTGAGATGGAACTAATTCTGATTAAGAAAAGCAACAGAATGCTCTACACAAAGTACTTTAATATTACCATTAAAATAAGCATCTATCTGAATGCTCCTGAAATGTGTAACAAAAGATGTTTGTCACCACAGTTAATTTCTATCAAAGGTTGATCTGATTGCTGAAAAAGTTCACTTTGCCTTGAAAATAATCTCCGTAAAAAATCAAGCTTCAGGTGACCAGCAGAAGAGATTACATCAAAAGTATTAAAAATTAGGAATAAACTCTTTCCAAATGTTTTCTTCTCAGTGCTGAAGATATTTCAGTAATATTCACATTTCTGCTATACTGACAATCCAGTAGAGATTACTGCAGAAAGTTGCCATTCTTTGATACTCTGTTGAGAATCTAAAAGTGACTTTAATATAATTCAGGCTTCAAACCCTTCCTGTGAACTTGCTTTAATTATGGTGACCAAGTGCTGCAGGCTAATGCCACCCCTGAAGTAGGCAGCTATATCTGAGGAGCAATCAACCCAAAAATAACAAATCCAAGTTACCCTGTGTTTTCAGGCAAGATGTATAACAGTCAATCCATACCAAAATGGTCCCTCAACTTTCTAATTTCAGGTATTTGACACTCAGCCTGAACTCACACCAGTGATTATTTGCATCGCTTTCCAACCTGCAGGACTCTGTGCTGGTTATCGGGGTTACTGTCACTACTTCTTTGAACAGCACCAAGACCCATATGGCTTGATTTACTGCTTCACGGAATTAAATAAGCAGCACAACATCCACCAAATCACTCTTTTTCAGAAACATCCTAATGATTCTCATGAACTCTGCATCCAGCCCAACAGATCCAGACTTCCCTCCCTGTTAAGCAGTTTTCCCATTACTGAATATACTTGGCATGTACTGAGCCTTTTTCCTTGTCAGATCTCTGAGCTGATCGCCATGCAGCCTAACCCCTGGAAGATGTCCTGTGTGCTTAGTGAATTTTTCATGAATCCCACATTAAATCTGCAGGCTTTGAGGTGCACTAAGGGAACTGACATATTTACCCTTCCAGATCAGCAGCACCATTATCTTTCCTAAGAAAGCACAGGAGCACCTTTGTTTTCCAAAATAGGTGTAGGCAAAGGAAAGACCATGGTCCTCACATGTCACTCAGCTGCCACATCATCATTCTTCCCAAGTGCATTACTTAGGCCATTTATTAGCATTGCTAATACTCAGCACCTCATTTTTATGCCACTAGGAGCAATTGTGAAAGCCATAGTGAACTTTCTAATCCATTTATCTATTAATTTATTATCTAATTAAGGCTCACAATGACAGTGCTATTTGTTTAAAAATGCCCTCAAACTAAACCAATACAAAACACACATGCATTCAAATCAATTAAAATGGTACTCACTAATGTTTTCCTTAATCAGTTGGTAACTGTTCCATTACAGTTTAAAGAAAGGTAAAATTAATTTTAACTTCATTGTAATCGTGCGACCTACTTACATGGTGCCAAACTGATACAAATCGATGTTGCTGTCGTGTCATAAGGGCATGGAATCATACCAGCCATGAATTTTGCAATAGCCATCCTAGGAATAAGGCTTTAATGCATAAAAAGGCCCTAGAACATTCGTTTAAATGCAGTTACGGAAAGACAGGCAGGCAAAAATGGAGATTTCTGAAAAGTTTCTTAAAGTTTACATCATACCTCATGCTGCATCTTGGTGTTTTTTTTTATTCCAAGGACTGTGTCTTTTGTACAACAGCAGAAGAATCTAGTGTCACATGCCTAATGCTTCATGTTCCTTACAGGAAAAAAAGTTAACCCATTTTCCTGTGTTGCTTAAACAAAGCCTGAGCACATTCTTTAGCTACTGAGCTGTGTCAGGGACCCTTTCCATTGTGTCATCCAAGCACAGAGAAATCCTACACAATACCTTAATGCCATTTGTTTTGGCCACTGACTTCAAAAGCAGTTGTCCCTCTTCCTTGGATGCAAAAAGTGCAGGCACTGCACATCTAAACCACGTGCAGATGTTACACTGTCATCTACCTTCCTGATACTGTGATAGATTAAACCTGTTGTTAATTGCTTACTATGGCAAAGGATTTCTGGGGCACAGCTGGGAGACAGGTTTGCTCCCTTCCCTCTTTCCCAGCTGCCAGAGTCGTGGTAGTAACAGCACAGATTATCACGCTGGAGAGCATTGCTCCATTTGGTTATTTAGAAACATTTTAAGAGCATCTTTCAAAGCCCACAGTAATGCATACTGACACCAAGGTCTGAAACACAAATCCCCGCAGATTTAGTCTATCCTGTTCAAGCCTGGAAATGCATGGAGGAACATTCATTCATTCTCCAGATTTGTGTTTGAACATGATTAAACTGCTGCTTTTCCCCTCCTGCATGAAGCATTGCTTTTCCTTCTGCTCATTATTTATAGTACCACATAAGATATTTTTAAGTTGAGGAAAGGCAGAAAAAGCCAGATTGAAGATACATATAGCTGCAGCTTCTTTAACTAAGAATGACTAAATAACATTTCTCAACCTATTTACTTCTTGAATTTTTTTCTTTTCTTTTTTTTTTTAATACCAAACAGGTAACCAAAAGAAAGTGAAATGTAATAAACAGGATATTTATATACACTGCAATTCAGCTCTTGCATTGACAGAGTTTTAAAACTCCAGCTCTCCAGTGACTGAAGCGACACAGCCATACCTGGAATGGAAATCACTCACTATGCCTGAATTTTCTGTAAACCTTTTTAAAATTGAAGAAATACACCTGAAGAGACTTCTTTTCCTTTGTAAGGGAAAACAAGGGAGCAGAAGAGAGTTTTCCGGATCTGATCTTGATCCTTCTGAAGTCCAGAGAAACCTGTATCTGTGAGCTTCAAACCCTCACTGCCTTCCAGCACTAGTGTCAGCCCACAGGCTTGCAAGCTGGTTTTCTAGCAACAGCTAAGCCACCTGAAGAGTTGCTCTGCCTTATCAGTTCCATGGGGATTTTTTTGATCAGGTTTACTGGATGATGTCTTCTTGAGTGACAGCCAGGGGTCGGAGTAGCGGATGTGTGTTGAATAAAGCACATTCCATTCCCTGAGCTTATTTCTTGCCTGTTGTGCTTTATTTACTCTAGCTGACATTATGACACTTAATTAGTCTTAAAATTGGAAATGTTTTCTGGATTAGAGATTTCTGTTTAATAAAGCCTGGGAGGAAGTGCTAGGTCTGATTAGTGATGCCTGACTCAAAGGAAAACAAATTCCCGGAACAGCCTACAGACAGCTAATCTCCAATCCTGACTAATGCTGGACTAGGACAACAAACTACTACTGCCTGCAAAGGATTGGGACCTATCCCTCTCAAATACCCTCAGTGACCAGAATGAATCAGAGTGGCCATGTAAGAGATCTCTTACTCATGTGGTGCATCATGTGAGCAGCCTGAAGGTGAAGTTGCACAGTATGGTTTAGGTAGCAAAAGAGGCTTTGCCAAGGCATGACCAAGCTCTCCCTGATTTCTACTTCTGCATCACAGAATACTTTGGTTTGGAAGGGACCTTAAAGACTATCTAGTTTCAACCCCCTTGCTATGGGCAGGTACACCTTCCACTAGAACAGATTGCTCAAAGTCCCATCCAACATGGCCTTGAACATTTCCAGGGATGGGGAATCCACAGTTTCTCTGGGCAACCTGTGCCAATGCCTCTCCTCTCTCACAGTGATGCATTTCTGGTTCACTGGTCTCTGCTGGCTACAGCAGAGATGCTCTCTGTGGAACAGGGATATTCCCTGCATTACTGAAATAGGTCACTTTCAAATCATGAAAAAAAAATAATTTAACTGTTATCCTGTCCCTTAGGATCTTTTCTGCTGCAGAGAACTCATAAGCAGCATTGCTGCTGTCAGCAGAGAGATGTCTGCTAAAGCCCCTCACCAGAAGAAGAGGAGGAATTGCTGCTGGTCTGCTAGACTGGGACTGGCAGCACCACAATGAGCAGAGAGGGCAGGACACAGTGCAAGGAGAGCAGTTCATGAAGTGGGTGGTGGAAGGAACCATGACTGAAGGAGTAGGCAGAGAAATGCCTGGAGTAAATTATGACAGATAGCTCATGCTAGAAATGGAAGGGTCTCTCCATGAAAGGAAGGTCAGACAACTGGACCTGATCTTTTTGGGGAACTCAGAAGTGGACCTTGTAGGTGCTGTTACAACTCAGCCACGCCATGGTCATGCCACAGTCAACAGCGCTGGCCTTTTTGGCTCTCAATCACAGCTGAACTCCACTAGGCCAGAGGGTGCAGACAGCTGTCCTCCCCCCTCATTGCTACAACATTCCTTTGGATCATGTCACTCTGGCCCCATCCCTACACTCCATGGGGAGCTTCCTTCAGCATACCAAAGTCAAACGCACCTCTGTCCTGGACTTCCCCCTGGCACACTGAAGTCAGCACACATGCCAGCATCCTGCACATGTGAAAGGCGACCGTGGCTGGGCCCATGGCTGTGCTTGCAGATTTGCTCTCAGTGTAGCACACAGGTTTACTTTTGTGGGCAGCCTCAGGGATCAGAAGTGCTTCATGTCCAACTCTGAATATATTTTTGCTGAAACTTAGCAGTAGTAGAGTACAAACCGACTTGGAACAGAGCAACATGGAGGGCCATTATCTGCTCTCCAATGTAGTGAAATAAAATAAGTTTACACCACTGTTCCAATGTAATAATAACATATTAACACTTCATTTAATTTAATAATATGCCGGGGAGACGGTTGGTTAAAAACAAATAATTGCGGTGGCACATCCTGCCTATATTATGACCATTCTGAATATCTATCAATACACAACACCACATCTAATGATACACAGTTATCACAGCTATATCAATATCTTCCTATATCAATATATGGAGTGAGGGCAGTGTGAGAGAATCCTAATATTGATGTGGGATAATTACTGACAAAGAAATCACTGACATTTAAATGGAGTTTCTATACTGCAGATAATTCCAGGAATGTGCTATAAGAAAAGATCTCCTGTTGTTCAGTTTTCAATTTTCAATTAATTTTATAGTATAAAAGACACTGTGCTCTAGAGAAACTGACATAAAACCAGGTTGTTATGGAAATTCCGTACAAAATGTTTAGCTAGTATTGTTAATTCTGTTTTAAAACAACTATCTCCCTATGCAATTATATTTCAATAAGCAAAAGGTTATCTCTTTTGTAAAGACACATAATGGAGAAAACATTCAAACTGTTGCAATGTCATTGCTGGAATTTATCCTCCAGCATGGCTGTGTTACAATTACAGCAGAAAAAATGTATTAAATATCAGTCAGATGGGAACATCATCCAGTAGCTGTATACTTCTGAAAGCCTTTTAGATTCCAAGGAAAGAAGATTTTTTTTCACCTATGTTATGCTCAATTTAGGAAAATAAAATAGAAACCAAATAGAAACAGCTGAGAAAGAATATGAGAAATCACCATGCTATGGCCCAGAAGGAGAATCCGGGATTTCTATTTACTAGAACTATTATTGGTATTGTTATGCTGTCATCTACAGTGTGCCAAAACCCCTTTACTGTGAACTCGTGCAAGTCACCCATCGCCAACGATTCGCTTGCCTCCTCTCTAAAGTGGAAATAAATGTCCTTCCCACAGCTGGGTCTTGTAAAGATGCATTTGCAGGATTAGAATGCCAGTATAAACTGGTTTCTTATTTGGGGCTTTATAAACTGTAATGAAAAAAGGCTGAGTAGTCACCGACAATGTTGATGTCTTATCTGAGATTCTCCCTGAGATCCCTCTAGTCACAGGAAAGTGACAAATTATTTTTCTTGTGTTTCTAATAGAGTCAAAACGAGCATGGTTCTTTGTAATAGTCAGTTCCTTAACAAGTTCATAAACTTTCATTATGTCTTGCTCTGCAGAAATATTTGTGCTGCAGAACCAGACATCAAAGATATAATGTAGCTCTGGACACTGGGACTACTTCACCAACTGCTGCTCGTAGGTTATCTATAAGAGAGCAACATATTGGTTTGTTTTTATGAGATCCTGTAATAGGAAGGGTGGTACTTAGAAAAAATGAAATGCTGCAAGCAATATATTGGCTGGATTAACTTCACATCCAGTACTTAGAATTTCAAGGAATCTCTACCGAGTTTCTGTATAAACACATTGTGACTGCTTACATGGAAAGTAAAAGAGGGCTTAAGCTACAGTACACATTAATTTCATGATTAATGTTGCTGGGGTCACAGAAGTCATGGTTTGACCCCACTGCGTCAATCCATCTCTGTGTCTGGGGCCAAATCCATCCTCCTTCATCTGTGCAGATTTCCAGAAGTTTCCTTACTTCTTTCTTGATGCCCAGTGTGTGCCCACGTTTATAGTTAAGTCAGATCTGGCCACGTTGTTCTGCAAGTTCGTAGCCACTGTTTGGTTAACAAAAGGCAAGTGTACACCATAACTAGAGGAATTTACACCAAACTGCTTGATTGCCATTGTGCCAAATATAGAGCATGGAACACAGTTTTGCTTAGTTTAGAATGTGAGGAAAAATTAAAACCTGCTGGATATTGCCTTTTGTGAGAATGTACTCAGAAATGGTGTTCTGTCAAACAAGTGTCTCTACCTTGAGATGGAAAGAAGATGGATTAATAAGTATCTCATCTCACACCCCACAGACACTACAGATGGTCAGCAGTGCAAGCTGACCAGCACCAAGTGATGGTGACTTGGATGTGACAAAGGCATGCATTACATTGGAGCATATAATCAATAAAAAGTGGGAAGGAGGGAAGGAAGGAGGGAAGGAGGGAAGGAAGGATGGAGGGAAGCAGGGAAGGAAGGAGGGAAGGAG
>VZRZ01006734.1:277561-338252 GCA_013398175.1 Climacteris rufus | reverse complement strand
AGGAAGGGAGGAAGGGAGGAAGGGAGGAAGGGAGGAAGGAAGGGAGGAAGGGAGGAAGGGAGGAAGGGAGGAAGGAAGGAGTAAAAGGAAACAAGAAATTAAAAGAACAAGCAAAACAGAATAAAAGGAAAATGTAAAACAGAGCAGAGAAGGGAAGACAGAAAGAGCAGGAAAGAAAGAAAGAAAGAAGGAAAGAAAAATAAGAAAGAAAGAAAGAAAAGAAAGAAAGAAAGAAAGAGTAATATACCTTTAAACCAAAACCAGCTACACCTAAAGCCCAAATTACTTCAGAGAAGCTGATTTACTAAAGCTTTCTAACGTTTCACATAATCAATTGCATCTCACCATTGCTTGACCATTGTTTAACATACAAGAGCAATATAGTTCCAGACCTTGCTTGGGGCAGGTAATGATGGTGTGTTTGTGTGGGATGGAGTAGTAATTCATTTCAGACATGGAGGTAATTCATTGCAGACACTCTTTAAGAGACTGGGGGGAGAAAATAAAATGACAGATGATTTACAATAGTTCAGTATTATTTTTTTTTAGCTGTTGACCCTGGAACTGGTAATAGCAGGAAATGGAAAGATTAGCATAAAGAATGGTCATTGATACTTGAGGTCTGATAGTAATTTTACTGAGCTCTATACTTATTTTGAAAGGAATGAAGCATTAAAAACAGCTAAGGTTTTCTTTCTTGCACATATACAGTCTTACAGGTCTTATGGAAAGTGTAAAATGGGTGAACAGGAATTATGCCAAAGGGTTTCACAGGAATAACTCTGAACTCACATAAAACATGACAGAGGATTAGGTCTTTTTCTTTTCTAAGTTGAGTAAGACTTCTCAGAGACCTATGGAGAATCCATCTTTTTCCATTAAATTCTTTATTTTTCCATATGAGGAAAAAGGATTGATTTTGTTTACAGTCTGTTTAGTAATAAAAAGTGGTTCTGCACATGACTGAAAAGAGTGGGTATTCATACCGGACAAATAGTCTAAATAATAAGAACATAGAAAGGAGATTGTTGTAGGGAAGTTAGAGATGGAATTTATGGGAGGATACAAGGAATCCACCTAAAACATGGTAAGAATCAAGATGACTGCTTGAGATGTGCCCTTAGAATTCTTTTACTGAGTGGACAAGTGACTGAAAGGATATTGTAGGAATCATGATTTATTAAGTCAGGTTCAGCTCTGCAAAGCTGTCTATGCAGGCAACAGTAAGTCCACCAGAATTATTCTGTATTAAAGAAGAACAGAAGTGGTTTAGGTTCATTCACACTTGATCTGCTCAATTCAGCCAACAGATTCATCTTCCACTTCAACAGACCCTCCTGCTGCTTAACCTCTGGTCTGATAACCTAGCTGGTCCTTTTTCCTGTCACCATTTTGAACTTATTAGGCAACTTTAGTGATGCCACAGGTAATCCACAGCCATTTTAAATAGCTCTGAGAGTTAAATATACAAAACAGGTGATGTGAATTGAAATAGATCCTATATAACCTTCTATTCATCCCCTTTTTCTAACCACAGGTGTGAAAAACACTCAAGGCAGGATGGATGCACCTTAATTTGGAGGGAATATCATCAATTGATGACACAAACTGGATAAGTGGTAACAGTTGCACTGAACCTAGCAGTTGACAAAACTGATGTGATCAGTAATAATAATAATAACAATAACTACTTGCATGACTTTCAGACTTCAGTGCTCTGAGTTCCTAAAGGAGTCAAGGTGAGGAGATACTGGATAAGGAGATGGGAACTCCTGAAAATGGTCACTTTTCTAATCCTGCTATCAAGTCTAGGAAACCCCTACAGCATGCTCACCATAATGTGAAATATAAAGCAGTCAGATGTTATATGACTGTCTTAATTGTGGTAATTGTGCACTTTTTCAGCACAAAGAAGGATGCTGCTGTTTCTACATTAAAGGGAGAGTGAGTTTTATGAGTCATAAAAGAGAAGGAAACACAGGAACATTATCTCACTGGCTGTTTAAAAAAAAACAAGAGAGAGAGAGAGAGAAAAAAAAAAGAAAAGAAAAATGTGAAGACTTTCAGAGCTTATCCTGAAAATAAGCTGGAGGTGTTCAGTAGCTCTCTGGACCTGGCTTCTTGTCAGGGAGTGACATTGATGACAAAGTACTTTGAGCTGAGGATTCATCCCAGCATCCCTAGAAGTGAATAACAGAGGCATTCCTGCACCAGGGCTAACTAGGATGCCACTTAGGATGGGACCCTCTGCAGCAGCAAAGGCATATTACATTTCTCAACAAATGTACAAAAGCATGCGTTCCTGGGAAATTTTTTCCCTTTCTCATATGCTGTTCACTTTAAAGCCTGTTTTTACAAACACTTGCTGCTTGACTTCCTTCCTGACACCATGAGGAGTCCCATTTAATTAACCTGGCAGCCTACAGCGGTGAAAATAGATTGCGGCTTGTAAGTGTGGAGATTGACAGTCTCTGCAAGCTGCCTTGGTCTTCTTAGCTACAGAAGTTATTGTTTCACAATTATTTTGATCGTATGATTCCAGGTTGTACATCCAGTGGCTTGGCTTCAGCTGCTGCAGTAGCTGAGGATGGGGAGGGAGGGGGAAGGGGACTGTGTGTGACATGAAGCATCAGCAGTTCACTCCCCCATGTCTGTGTTATATTGGGTAATGAATTGCCTCTGGCTAATCACAAGCCTTCTTAACATTTTCCTCTGAGAAAACAGATGATCAAATGCAAGAAAGCCTACTCATTAAAACAAGTGCTGGGAAGGTTTTGTTCTTTTCAGACCCATCCCTGTGTTTGAGTACCTAGAGAACCAAGCACTATTAGCTGAACAGCATCTGTTTACCATCAGCTTTGTCTGAAACTTCTTCCCCCCACCTCCCCCTCCCCCCCCGCCAAGTTAATAAAAATGGAGTTTGAAAACTGGTTCTGATTAGGCAGGTCAAATAATGAAAATACTCTCTAAGATCAGACTATAACTGAGGATACCACTGCAGAGCAAAACAGCATATAGAAATCACCAGAAGAAAGTCAGATCAAGGTAGATGGAAGTGGCCTACTGATGCTGGTGGGTTTGGAGGTGCTGCCGTGGTGCTGCAAATGAAGGTGCAAAAATTGTGGGCAAGATTCAGCCAACTGAATTTCTGCATTAGGTGCCCAGGCAGTAGCATTAGACCCTGGGGAAGGCAAACAGAAAAGAAGAAAAAAAAAGCCCCCCCTTTTTATTTTTAAGGAAAATATGGTATACAAGAGCGATGGTGGCCCCAGGAAAAGTTTCTTTTCTGCATTTCTTTCTGCCTACTTCACAGTTAGTAGCTATACACCACTTCCACTAGAGTATTTTCTTTCCCACTGTTATTAGGATAAATTGCCTATTACCGAAGTAGCTATAAGGAAGCAGAAAAAAGTGTCTTTTCCACCACAATGCAGTTAGGTTGCATTGTAATTGGCAGTGTGGTGGGTATGTCACTCCCACCAGGTCCTTTTCCTAGCTGACTGAGTCTGTTTTTTGTGTGAGATGCTCCTATTTGTGTTGATTCATGTGACTTTCTTTTTCAGTCTCTTTTTATGGGTCATCTTTTCTTTCCCTTATAGGAGATAAGCAGCCAGGGGGAGGAAAGTCAGTTGTCATCTCCATTTACTGGAGTTAGCACTGCTGCAGTGAATGTGATTCCTTCTTATGTGTTTGTGCACTTTTGTGGGTGCTGCAGGGTAACACTAGTAAATTCTAGTTATAAAAATAAAACAGGAAGCATAGGATAAGCAGGTGAGACAGAGATGTTAAACACTGGTATTTGGATGGCTGGATGGGCGTCCATATTACACAACCTCGGCAGAGATGTAAACAGATTGCAGTTCTTACTTTGGGGGATCAGAGCAGCATCCAGAATTTCAGATGTCTGGATTTCCGAGCAAAACTATATCAAGAAAATCAAAACTTATAACAAGAGAGCCGAAGAGGGACTTTGTAGTGATGTGACAAGGGGGAATAGCTTTAAACTGACAGAGGGTAGGTTTAGATTAGATATTAGAAAGAAATTCTTCACTGTGAAACTGGTGAGGCACTGGCACAGGTTGCCCAGAGAAGCTGTGGCTGCCCCACCCCTGTAAGTGTTCAAGGCCAAGTTGTAAGGGGCTTTGGGCAACCTGCTCTAGTGGAAGGTGCCACAGCAGGGGGTTTGGAACTGGATGACCTTAAAGGTGTCTTCCAACCCAACCCATTCTATTATTTATTCCAGCTGACATCCCACTGTGACTGGCCTGTCTCTCTGTTACCCTCTCAGGGATGCCTATATCCCAGTCCATACTGCTGTTGACTGCTCCAATACCTTGGCTTCTTGTGTTCATCTGGCACAGTCAGTTTTGCTACTCCAAAGAAGACCTGAAGCCATTCATGGCTCACCAAGAGCCATCCCACACCTTTGCACCTCTTTGCCATGCCTGCCACCAGTCTTGTAATGATTTTGTCTCACTCTTACTACCTTAAGAGCTTAAAAAGGCTGAGGAGCACTTCTATGGATTGTATTTGTATCCCTCACATAGGTGACCAGGAGCATGAATCTCTCCCTGCTCCATACTTCTGGGAAAGCTCAAGGTACACTATTACAGAGTTGTTAAGCACTGTAACAGGCTGACCAGAGAAGTTGTGAAATCACTACCCTTGGAAGTGTTCAAAAGATGTGTAGATGTGGCACTTAGGGACATGGTTTAGTGGTGGGCTTGACAGTGCTGGGTTAATGGTTGGACTCAATGATCTTAGAAGTCTTTTCCAAGCTAAATGATTCTACAATTCTAAGAGTCTTCTGTTCTTTTCACTCCCAGATTCACATCAGATCCACAGGCTGTCCCTTTTAAGTTAAGTAGCCTGGAATTGTTTCTCCTTTCAGAAAGTTGCTTTCAAAGACATGTTTGAATGACAATCTTCCTTCTCACTGTCTACTGTAGTGCAGGCTTCTCCAGAGTTTGTCTGTGAGGAACGTGGGATCCTAGAATCTTTTACTGACATCTGACCAGAGCCAGAATTTGGAAATGCCATGACTAGACCAGAACATGGATTTGAGATGTCATAAGATGTCCATGCCAAGATTTACAGAGAGAGCTAATTCTCAGATTTAAGTATAAAACTTGGGTTTAATCTGTTACTGGCATAGACTTAAAAACGCTGTAACACTTTTTGTATTGCCATACCTCCAACACATGCACACAGAGATTACTGCACTTTATAAGTGTGAAATACTTGAATTTTATTGGAAGCTGCAGAAAAATGCAGAGGTTTATCTGCCACAAAAAAGCAATCAGCATCTCCACGTATCTTTTGGGATTTAAATGCATTTATTTTAACTAGTTTTCATTTGCATCCATAGAAAAATTGAGAGTCACCAGGAAGGATTAGCTTATTGTAATACACAATATGAGATGTGAGGTGGCTGCAAGGCTGGATAATGTAATTTAGATTTTGTAGCGTAAGTGCAAGCATGAGATGGGCAAGCATGAGATGGGCAAATCAAGTCCAATATAAATTGTATAATAGTGCTAGAGAAGAGAGCTGTAGGGATCATAAAATGTAAGGACTTTCTTTGAAAATAATAATGGTAGCTTATTAAGGAAACAGACGTGAATATGAGTATTTGATGTAATATATTAAATAGGATTGGAAAGAGTAAAATAACCGCAAGCTAAGAGCAAGGATTGTTCAGTGTATTGCATGCACAGATTTCAGTTTAGCCACCTCTTGCTTCTGTCCAGCACAAAGCAGGTTACAAAAATTAACCCTTCTTGCAAAGACATGCTTCTACACACAGAGACATAGAAACTGATAGCATTGTTCTGGTCCATGTGTATATTTATGACTAGGCAATCAGGTGTATGCATGTCCTTCATTGCATAGAAATATGATTTTTATTTTGTTTTTGGAAATTAAAGCTGCCATTCACCAGAGTAAAGAGACAAATTCCCAAAGGAAAAAGAGCAATCTTGGTAACGTGTCACACATATGTCTGTTTCCATTCCAGGGAGGTGTCACAACCCCACAGAAAAATTAAAGGGCTAATTTTAAGACCTATAGAAGTCCATGGGAGAAAATGAACCTTCACTGCAATGGATGGAAAATCTTATAGGGCCACAAACAATACAAACTCTCCCTTCTGCAGCCACTTCAAATTTATTTAATGTATTTTTGTAACGTACTAAAAAAACTAATAAGCTTATCTCACATGGAAAAATAAAAGGCATAAACACTGTTACATCCACCAGTAAAAATGCTCTCTCAATCTGCTGTGGTAATTGCCAGCCCCTGCACCCCATGCTGGCAAAAAAAGAGCTACAGGAGAGAAATGCCTTATGCATGGAGGGAGACTGTGCTGAAGGGTCTGCATCTCCTTCTCTGCAAAGTGAAAATGATCATAGGAGGCTCTAATTATCCTGTGGCAAATTAAATGGCAAAAACAGCATGAACCTTTCAGTCTCAGCTGTAGAGCAGAGGTTCTGGTGGGGTTTTTGTTGTTTTGTTTTTATGTTCTGGCTTAATGCACAGCTCATCATTACCAGACACTTGGGTCATGACTGTCTGGGTCAGGAATCACATGGAAGTGATCGATATTTCAGTACTTGAAGGGGTGCTACAAGAAAGCTGGAGAGGAAAGTTTAACAAGGGCATGTAGTGACAGTACAAGGGGGGAATGTCTTTAAACTGATGGAGGGTTGGTTTAGATAAGATGTCAGAAAGAAATTCATTACTGAGACAATGGTAAGGCACTGGCACAGGTTGCACAGAGAAGCTGTGGATGCCCGACCCCTGGAAGGCCAGGTTGGACGGGGCTTTGAGCAACCTGATCTAATGAGTATCCCTGCCCATGGCAGCAGCACTGGAACTAGATGATCTTTAAGGTGCCTTCCAACCCAAACCATTCTGTGAGTCTATGATTCTATGACATATTCACCTTGAAAGAATGGGAAAAGTAGTGTCTTTTCCTAGGCTAAAAAACTGAAACAAACCCAAACAAACTAGTAAAGGAGCAGAAAGTTCCTGAAAATTATATGAATTAAGCCAAATTATCCTCTGTCCCCTCACTGCAACTTTGGTTTGAGATTGGCCAAGGAGTAAAATGTCATGCAGCAAACAGATAGAGTAGTAATGACGAAGCTGGGAATTTACCAAAGCCCACGCATGCAATTTGCTTCTCTTCACTGTTCACAAAGTCCACATTGAATCAGAATCAAATGGATAAGCAAGTTATCTGATCATAAGAAACAAAGCATCTGCAGTTTGGCTCTGTGTTTGGCAGTGGGGTTGTCTTCTCTTCAAGGCTTTGCAGTTCCTTGAGCTATGAGCTACCTGCAGTGCCTGAACTGCTAATGCAACTGTCAAGGATCGAGTAAATACCTTGTCTGCGAGACTTAACTTTTTATAATAATAGGACATGATCCAAACAGTGAGCTTCAAAACTAACAGAAACAGAAAGGTTTGCATGTATATGTCAAGGCACAATTGCCTATCTGTCTTTAGCTGTAAATGCAAATACTCTGTGATGCCCTGGCAGCATGAGCTGCACAGCAGAAGCACAGCATCCCCAAGCAGGGTCCTGCTCTCAGCCTCCTGGCATCAGTAAGAAGCAGTATTGGGCCCTGGTATGTAAGAACAAGAAAATGATACTGGACTGGTCAGTTTGGCTTCACTAATACTGAGATGATATATGATGTATGATATATGATATATACGATACATGATACATGATACATCTTATATCTTATATCTCTTATATCTTATATCTTATATCTTATATATATTAATAATATTATGATACATATTGTGTTATTTCAAATATGAAATACCATTGAAAAGTCCAGTTGGGATTCAGATGGTCTGACATGGAGGAGAGCTGGGCATGTGCGGTTTTAGTCATGGAGCCAAATCTCCACTTGACGTTAATCAATATACACCTTTTCCAATCAGGCACTTAAAAAAAGGTGTGTGTGCTTGCATGTGTGCACACAAGTACATGTTTTTGCTACTGAGGGAATTGGAGTTTTTGAAACTTGGTCAGTATTTTGTATCCAATGCTAGCTTTAGCTCATACATTTAGGGTGGGTGGAAGACTTTGTCCCTTCCTCTCCTCTAGTTTTCCTAATGGTCCAGTATTAAAAGGAATAATTTCTCTGCTTCTGTTGGGGGCCTTATAACTAACACCATGTCTATATTTACCAGCAGTAATACAGAGAAGTAATTTTTGGCAGCTACTGCATCTCTCCTTTATGTTCCTGTCACTTTCCTCCTGCTCCAGGCCAGCTCCCTATGCATGAGATGAGACAGTGCTGTAAACTTGGCAGTTGTGCTGAAAATTTTGGTCTAGGCAAATTTCTTAAAACTTTGGAACTTTCCTCAGTTGTCTGATTTTGTACAGGTTTTTAATTATTTTACAGAAGAAAGCCAGAAAATACATGTTTGGCAAGCTCAAAAACAAAAGATAAAGAAGAAACCTGTATTCTCATTATGTTCAAGTCATTATTACAAAGTGACTTAGATTATTTATTACAGGCTATTCAAGATCTCTGCATGCTGATCTTTGGCAATTCAGGCAATAGACATTTTAACCACTTGTTTGTGAAATGAAAGCAAGATTCTCACCAGAATTTTCAACCTGTGTGTTGCAAAATTTCCTCTGAGGAGTTATTAGTTTCCAAGTTCTTTCCAATCTATACAATAGGCAATAAAGTAAATCCAATAATGCTTACTGCTGTCTTCAGTGCTCTGATCCTCTTCCTTTGCAGTGCATAATTTAACATAAAGCTCCATCTACTACACAATGTAATCTGGGATATCGGGAAAGTGCATTGTAGGATGGCAGTTACACCATATAGTGAAGACTGAGAGAAGTATATATGTTTTCTCCTGCATGGTTAATGGGACTATTTTTATCCATTTTTCTGCAATGCTTCAAGAAGTTTTCTTCTGTAGAATGAGCCTGCAATTTGTCTTCCCCAAGAGCCAAGGGCTGAGCTCCTTAAGATGCCATATGTGCTGTCTAGGGAGGAGGGAGACAAATGACCTCAGTAGCTCTTGTTACCTCCCTCTGGTCAGCTGGCAATGACTCTTGGAAACAAAGCACAGAACAAAACTGATGCGATGTGCCTTCTCTTTAGAGTGGCCAAATTATTTTTCAAAGACATAGGACCATATTTTCTAATGGCACAAGCTGTTCTTGACTCGTTAGAAGTGTAGCCACACAGACCAGTATCAGATGAGGATGTGGCCATCTGTTCTACTGTCCTTGGTGTTCTCCCTGTACTCGCCACTGGTGAGGCTGCACCTTGAATCCTGCATTCAGCTTTGGGCACCTCACTACAAGAAGGACATTGAGGTGCTGGAGCATATCTAGGGAAAAGCTACAGAGCTGGGGAAGTGTCCTGGAGCACAAGACTGATGAGGACCTGCTCAGGAGCTATGAGTGTTTAGACTGGAGAAAAAAGGCTTAAGAGGACCTTATCACTCTCTAAAACTCCCTGAAAGGAAGTTGTAGCCAGGTGGGGGTCAATCTCTTCTGCTAAGTAACATCTGATAAGACAAGGGAAAATGTCCTCAAGTTGTACCAGGGGAGGTTTAGATTGGAGATGAGAAGAAATTTTTTCATGGAAAGGGCTGTCAGGCACTGGAACAGACTGCCCAAGAAAGCAGTGGAGTTACCATCCCTGGAGGTATTTAAAAGACGTGGATGTGGCACCTGGGGACATGGTTTAATGGTGGGCTTGGAAGTGCTGCATTAACGGTTGGACCTGATGATCTTAGGGGTCACCTTTTCCCCCTTTCCATCCTTAAATGGGAATTTCACTAAGATTTCTTTATCTCAAGGTAAAATTCTCTGCTACATAATCACTGCTTAGAGTATGTTGTTCACAGAATTTGGGAAGTGCTACCTCTAACAGGGGTTTCAACTGCAGGATGGGGTGTTGAGTCCTGGGTATTAAATACCCAGCAACTAAGTGATGATTTCTAGCTTTTCACCCACTTTTCTCTTGTGCTGTTGCACCAATCAAGCCTGAATGACAAACATTCATTTCAAGCCTGATTTTGATGTTGACAGAGCAGATTTCCATTTAAATAGGAACCAAAATGGAAACATCCTCTTGATCATGAATCTGTAGGAACAAAGAAAAAGCCATGAGCTCACAGTACTGGTATCCATCTTCGTGCTGTTGAGTATTTGATTCTTTGTTCAGTGCACAGGTGGTGAACTCTGAATTTTGGCTGGTGAGGATAATAAGGCTAATAGGATATGAGGGAGAAGGAGGGGGGAAAAAAGATGAGAAACCCTCCACAAGAAGGTGGCTTAAAATGCCAGGACAGAGTGAAAATTGGTGGGAATTTCTCCCTGTTAATATTTTCATGGTCTAAGGAGGAGGTGGATGCATTTTATGTCACTGTACGTTGTATGTTTCTGCTTTCCTCTGTAACTTGCTCCAACCTTTTAACCATAAGTCATTCTCAATTGTATGTGTGTGTATATATATACACACACACATATATATATGTATTTATGTGCATGTATGTGTATATATATACATGAGCATTGATCTACAGATTCTGAGGTAATTTAGGAAGTGCAATAAATATTCTTAAGGGGAATATAAATTAATTCTTCTGACTCAGAAAAGTTAGCAACATATGGTTTGTAAAAGTCTGCACACTGTTAACGAAAGTAAGTTTTCTGTGCCAAACCTCCCACGTATCTTCCATGTGGAAACAGGGAAGAAGATGTAGTGATCCAAAGACCCTAAACTGACTTCTCTGATGAAAAAGCTTCTCTTAAAGTTTATACAGAACTTTAAGGTTTAAGGTATTTATGTATTAAATATACACATATTGTGTTGTACATTGATATATCTTATAGATACACCTAATATATAAATACACTAAACAGATAATGAATATTTATATATTTAATATATATGTAAACAAAGATCTATTTTGTATTTTTTTCTGCACTTGTTGTCATCAACAGGATTGCCTGGGCTCAGCTGGTCTGATGTTGGCACCTATTAAAATGTACCTTTTAAAGAAAGGTGATTGAATAGCTTTATAAATAAAATGCTGGGCTGGCATCATTGAAATATGATATGTGAACAAGAAAAGTACACAAAGCCCCAGAGTAGGTAGGATCAAATCACAGACAATATATTATCTATGTTTTCAAGTGTTTTGAAAGGGACAAACCAATCAGGATGCTGGGATAAGGCTTTGATCCTCTCTTTGTAACAGTGCTATGCTTTTAAGTCTTTTTTTTGAGTGGTAAACTACTCATGACTTAAGAAAACACCACAGTGCAGTCCAGCATGGAAAAAATCCTACATCCCATAATAAGATACATATAATTCACTGTTGTAGAGAAATGCTGTGGTATTACAGGATAAAGCTGACAGGAGAATGATATAGATATATATAAATATAAATAAATATAAATATATACGTATTATAAATATAAACATGAAGATTTTATTCAGTATTAACAGCGGTGCTAACAAGAGGAAGCATTTCTGCATGTGTTTCATGAGGGTAAAATGACTGTAAAATGCTCTGCAAACACCTGCATGTTTTAGTTAGAAATCCCAGAATACAGCCCAGGAAATCTGGCCTCACTGATTAAAGACGCGTTAGCTGAGAAGAGCTCTTGTGCCACACACACACACACCAGACAAAGGAAAGCACATTCCAGCAGTGTTATTCAAGGACCTTGAAAGGCTGATGAGTAAACAAAGAAAATACAGTGAAGGACAGCAGTGGCTCTTTCACCTTAATGTTAGACTTGACTGAAAGAGAAGAAAAAGCTCTAACATAGACACACCTCTAAGAACTCATTCATCTCTGTGTTATCTGATGAGTTTTGCTAGGATAATTGTGCTTGTGCAGCATCTCCTGCAGCAGGCAAGTGACTGCACACTGCCCTTGCAAAGCAGATGGAACCAAGGCAGTGTCACTAATGGGCTTCAGCGAGGGACAGCTCCAGAGTTAATAATCATAGAATGGTTTGAGTTGGAAGGGACCTTAAAGATCAACCAGTTCTAACACCCCTGCCATGGTCAGTGACACCTTCCACTTGACCAGGTTGCTCCAAGCCCCATCCAACCTGGCCTTGAACACCTCCAGGGATTCAGTATCCACAACTGCTCTGGGAAACCTGTGCCGGTGTCTCACAGCTCACTGAATAAAGAATTTCTTCTTAACATATGATCTAAATCTTTCCACCTTTAATTTAAAGCCATTCCCTCTTTCCTATCACTATCTGCCCATGTAAAAAGACAGGAATTGTTGGAAGTACTGGAAGGTGTTCTAAGGGCTCCTTAGAGCCTTCTATCCTCCAGGCTGAACCATCCCTTTCAGGGAGAACCAGAAACAAATTCCACTAGTCCTGGGCTTTCATTTTAAGACCGTGCATTCTTTCCCCTTGCACAGATAAGTTTAGCTGCCACGTTTTTTATACAGTTTTTAGTCACATCAATGGCTAAAGAAAAACAAAAAAACCCACCCTAAAACCAGCAGCTAGGCTGAGGCAAGCTTCATGGGTACTTAACACTGTATGACCTGATTGATCTTCCCTGTTACCAGAAATATTGTTAGCTGGAACACCAGGAAAGGCAGAATCCTTATTTGCCGCAAAATTTTCAATGATATGAAAACTTTTGGAACTTTACCTCTGTGGTGCAAGACATTAAGCACTTCCCTGTCAGCCCAGCAATGTACTGAATGCAAATCTTTTAATCAGCAGAAGTAGATCATGGCTAATTGATGTGATGAACAGGAATAGAAGAATCTTGCTATTTTTTTTGTTTGTTTAGTGATGTTTCCTTGGAAGCCTGGATTGTGTAACTAGAGAGCAAACTCTCTAGGCTCTGGATTGCCCTTTCTAAGTGAGTGTATCAGAGTCAGCACAGCAGTATCCTAATAATTGCCTGAGGACTTGAGGTGTTACTGAAGGAAAAGCCATCACTGAAGTGCCAAACACAACAATTAACATTTGAATTATTTACAGACTACAGGTGGCCTATCCATATGTGTCTGTCCATATACTTATAATCTGCTTGGTATAACATTCTGAAATAGAGTTCTTTGTAGAGTGGAAATGCAGCATCCATGGAACAGCTTCCCATGTGAGCTGAAATGGTGATTTGAATTTGAAATGGAATTAATGCACAAGGAAATTAGGGATTGGCATTTAGAGTCACACCACCACAGTTAGGGCAGAAAATGACAGACCCTCTCCCTGTGATGAGAGTGGAGAGGATCCCTCTATCCCACAGGCTGAAAACATTGAACCAGCATCTCTGTATCCAGCGTCTGATTTCTGAACAAGAAAACAAAACTGCAACTGAAGGAGCAAAGGCAAGAACGTAAGGATGGTCCAGCAAACTTGTAATCAAAGCAATGTGGTGCCATTTCTAAACCCTTAATAAACAAAAAGTGGAGTGGAAAACACCCAAAAGCAGTTGAGGGTAACTGTGCAGTGAAAAGCATTCAGCTATTTATGTTTCAAGGGCTTTTGATCTAGGGTAGCAGCTCAAGAGGTGATTTCACTCTAATTTATAGTCTAGTGATATCAAAATCTTCAGAGCATTAAAAGTATAGAGAGAAGCAAGGTCTATACATCTGTGTTTGCAACACATGTCCATCATCCATCTGTGGTTTTATCAGCCTCCAATCACCATAGTAACCCCATAAATCCCCTAACACACCCTCAGAACCATCCGGATCTGCAAAAAAAGTAACATCACAACCTTCATTTCCCGGCCCAGATCACAAAGCTCTGCATCATTAACCATCAGGTAACTACCAAGTCATAACTGCTTCATCCCCCTTAAGTATACGAAGGTTGTTTCAAACAGCTAAAACAAAAGCCCCACTGAAACGACCTGTTAATGAATGATTTATTAGACTGATGGCAGCAGCTTTCACTGGGATAATTTCTTAATTAACAGACACTAACTAGCTGATGTCTGTGTAAAAAGAAAAAAGGCCTAAATATGTTGATTTTGATTGTTTTTCCTGAGATTTTAAATGTCTGTTGATGTAACAGTTCTCCTTCCATATTGGAGCCATCCCAGCACCAACTGATGTGAACAATGTGGGATGTGATCTGTGTTGCTTTCTCCTTCCACATTTTCATGGAGGCACAGTGCTGCTAAAAGGCTTCTGTGTTCAGTCCCTCCATTGTCCCGCTGGGATCCCTCTGCCATCATTTGCTGTGAGGACCTGCCTCACACACCCATTGCCCAGCCTGCCTTGCTGTGTGAGGGCACAAAGAAAACTTGGTTATTTATTTTCTCTCCTCTGAATTGCATTTTACCCTATTTTTTTTCCCTCTGGAAGTTATTGATCAAAGAGCCACAACAGGGAAATATTCTTGTGCAGGGGCCACTAACAGCCACATTCCATGGGCAAGCCTATTTTAAAGCATTTTGGTGTTCACATGTGGCTTCTTGTACAAACTCTGGAGTGATACAAAGGGAGAGATTTGCTGCAGAAGGAGAATTTTAAGAGTTGTTTTTGCTTCAGTCTTCTCCTTTTTCTATTGCCATGTGGGTCATGTGTGGTGGAAGCAGCTCTACAGCCCCTCATCCACTGTGTGCAGCTTTAGTGCATCTAGATCTGAATGCAAGTGATTTTTACAGGGTCATGCCATGATGCAGGAGCAAAGGAAGGAAACAACTGAGAATTCCTGATATGTCTTTCATGACCTAGCTAGATATAAATCCCTTCACTTCCTGGGAAAGGGCAAAAGGGGATCTAAATTCCTCTTCATACCTAGGGAGAAGGAAAGATAATACACAAGAAGGGTTGTTGAACAATGGACTATTGAGGAATAACAGGACTAAAACTAGAGGCACCTTGCAATCCTCTGAAAGCAGGTGAAAGATTTTGGAGCTGGGACAGTAATGTAGGATTTCCCTACCTGAAGGGCAGCAAAGTTTAATGTAGGCTGGGGAAACTGCAAACTGAAACTGGAGCAAAGTGTGTCTTGACGCAAAGAAGGAGGTTTGGATGTGTGTGAGTCTGGGTTTTCAGGTGTGACTCCACTCTGCAGCATCAGCAGAGTGCTGGGAATGAATGGCATGCTGCTGCTCTCCTTCAGACACAACCTAAATATGCTCAGCAGAAAACACTGATCTTGCTGTAACTGTGACACTTTTTGACTTAAAATAATGCTTCTTTTCTTTTTTTTTGTCTTGGGTGTGAAACCAACTTCAGTTCTTGCCCGGACCTTGCTCCAACACAAATGAAAAATGTCTGGCAGACTTACCAGTTTACATATGGTAGTAAGATGAATTTTCAATATGCTCCAGGTGAGGCAAGTTTTGTAATACAAAAAAAAAAAAAAAATCATTTTCAATAACATAGGAAAATAATTTTCCCCTGTAATAAAGACACAAGGCCATAAATACACTCTATTTCACTGTTCTGATCTGTCATGTTGCATAGAGTTATGCAAATGCCAGGACATTTGAAGCACAGCATTTACTAATTGTGTGAAACCAGTACAGATCTGAAGGTACTTTTTCTCTTTATTGCTTCATCATCCTCACAACGGCATTTGGATGGGGAGGGATATGAGTGTCTTGGCCATGTCAAATAACTTAGAAAACTTAATTCTTAATAGTTTTGGTTTATGTGCCTTAAACTTTTCAAAGCCTCAGATGCCAGACAACTTCATAGTGAGTGCTTTCATCAAGTTTCAACTTACACTGGCAATGAGATAATGAACAATTTAAACAAAAAGAATGAGAAAATTAAAATTAACAGTCCAGAAAACTCTAAGTAATGAGGGAAGAGCCTCTGATGGGTTAGAAATAGTCAAGCTTTTTGAAAGATTTTGAGTATTTGCCTGTATGTGTGTGTATAAAAATTCATAACCTTGTTTCTAATAACCATTATTGCTCAATAATCTTGAGAGCTGACAGACCCTATGCCACATACTGGCAATAATCTCTCTTCTGTTTATGGTTGCTCACTAAAATAACATTCATGGAGACATGGGAAAATTATTTGCATTAACTGAATGAATCCAACAACCTTTTATATCTTCTGCAGAAGCAAATATTTTTCATTCCTTGTCATTTACTGACTCATGCTGGAGTCTGAGGATGAAGACAGGGTCATTAAATCCCTTCACATATGACTGAATGCTCTGAAAGAGTCTCTTTGAAGTGACATAGGAGGGCCTAAGAGACAAATCATTACCCATGCAGCTACTTCTGGAGTTGAACAAAGTGTCTGGAACAAGCAGTGCTCAAGATAAGAATAAAAAGTCAAGAACAATGTGTGTTCAGTGGAAAGGAAATAAAGAAACACTGAAACAACATAGGGAAATGTCATCTACATTCTCACATAACTTATTTCATCTACTGTCATCTCACTGGAGAACACAAGAAATATCCAGCATTTTTTGTTCCCTGGCTATCTCTAGCAATGTCAGATGTAGCGGATACCAGAATGTGGATATAATAAGCCTAGTTTACAGCTCCCCTATCAACTGAACAACATTATGAGCTGGGACGGTGTCCAAGACTCAAATGCTCCTTGCAATTAAGCGGTGAGAGATACCAGCTCCTATAGACAGTGCCATGGCTTGAATCCTATTGTTCTGAAGCTTTTAAAATAGATTTATGACTCTAAAAATTTCATGCACACCAAAAACACAAGAAAAGGTGATTATCAGGCAGACCTAGCATATGTTTGTGAAAACATTTAGTTGCAACCCCAGGACTCAGATAGGGCCTGCCAAAAATTGCTCAGAGGTTTAAGAATGCAGACGGAATCTGGACTAAGTCACAGGGTCTATGGCTATGGAGGCAAATAATTCAAACAGGGTGTTTTCATCTAATTTCAACAAAAGGTAGCATAACCTTACGAAAGCTGAATGACTGCAAATCTGATACGTGATTTTTCCTTCCATGACACCCTGGGTCTGCAAAACAAGTCTGAGTTTACAAATTCTCCATTTTCTCCCCCATAACCTGTGCTCCTTGAGCCAGATCCTCAGCTGATTTGGCAGGACACAAGGTATCCCAAGAGCTGTTAACTTAAAAATAAAAATGGTTCAGATTTGATTCTCTGCTTCTTTGTAACATGAGAAATCATTTATATTGGTGCAAAGTGAGCTAAAATTGTAAAAGAATACTATCAAATGAACTTTTTATACCAACTCTGAACCTTATTTTTACTAATACACAGCTTGTTAAAGTACGGGGTAATGAAAAGTTTGCTCCTGTATGTTTTTTTTTAGGTTCCAGCTGGTAGCACCAGAAGAGTTTTTTAGAAACAAAGCTGCTTCCTATTCAATGTTAACTTTACACACGGGAAGCCTGATCATGTGCTATTAAAGTCAATAAGACTTTTATCACTGACTGTAATGAGCAAGCCATCAGACTAAAAGCTTTCTTCTCTCCCCTCCACGCTGATCCTAAGTTTCTCATTATCTTTATTCAAATGACTTTTCCCTGCTTTTCTGTACTTTCTTTCCCTTCAAGTTTCCTGCCATCAATGCCCCACATGCAAAACCAGTGGTTCAATAGAAACAGTTGTGATTCTGTCCTTTAAAAATGCAGTTAAAATATTATTTTGCCACGTTTACAGACAGAACCGGATAGGTTGTGGAGCTCTCAGCAGAGTCCCTTTGGAGGCTTGGTTTCCATTCAAATCAAACTGAATGGGGCACGAACATGAGTGAACTAAAAGCAATCAAACCAAATATAACACAGCTGGAGAGGCCAGCTTGGCAAAATGCTGAATATCCTACGCTCTTGATGATTAAATGAACCATAAAGGTTTTTGGCACCTTTTAGCATTATGCTTTGAGGTCCTGATCTTGCAGAGGGCTTCAGCTATGCCTAACTTTAAGCTCTTGCTTATATCCCAGAGACATTATCAAGTTTTTGTTCCAGATTCATGCCGTCTAACTAGAGACACTGAACTGAAGCAGAGTAGAGATGAGCAGTGGTCCTCAGCTTCACTGGAGAAGGACAGGCAGCTCCAGGATGTTTTCTCAGTTTTGTATGAAAACTGTTCAAGTGCTTTACATGGTGTGAATACTTATAAAAAATGATGACAGTAAAAGGACAAACCCAGACGATCTGGAACAACATCTCAGGGTCCATAAAGAAAACTTTTCTGCCTCTGCTGTTGTACAAGCACTAGATCTCAAAGCACATAAAGCCACCAATATATCAAGAACTCAGAAAGTTACTTCAGCATTACAGAATAAAGCACTGCAGTGTCAGGTAGCTACATACAAAGAAATTGTATAAATCTGGCATAAACTGAGTGAAAATTCTTTGTAATTAAGAAAAAGAAGTATTTTGGCACAGAAATGAAAAAAACAGAAACCGAAGCATTCGTGCAATCTCATTTTATGGCAGGTTGTTCATATCAGTGGAAGGAAATGATCTGATTAGTTTATGGACAGTGTCTGTCCCTGAAGACCACAGCCTGGAACTTGGGGGAAGAAAAGTCTATCTGAAGCAGCTCATGTTTTTGATACACTAAGTGAATTCTGGTATCAGTGAAATGAGTTATGCAAAGTAAAAATAATGCTTACCAAGGCTGATATGTACCCAAAACCTAGCTGCCGCAGAGGAAATGAGGACAATCAGTTCCAGAGACTCTAAAAATAGGGTTTTTTCCAGGTATTCATAGGAACTTGCATAGATGAAAAGTAATTAGTCCCCTAAAGCCCTTTTATTTTGTGTTCAGTGAATGATAAGACATACCTCTTTTTGGATATGTATTCTTGGGGGGACTCAGAAACTCGGTTCTGCACTTTTAAACAGTTTTCATGTGCTCAAAAAGGGCAGCCAGAGGCCACATTTTTCTAGTGTTCTTGGCAAAAACAGAGCTGAAGTTTGACAAGAACATGAGAACCCAACATAAGGGGTGGACTAGTCTCTGGCTGCTTTTACCTCTTGCTCTCTTTCAAATTTCCCAGTAGATTTACCTTTATCACTCAATTAAAGTGTCTAAATCCTCATTTCCTTATTTTTGCTCATCAGGGCTTCCAACAGTTCTAGGAATGGAGATGACTGATGAAATGACAAGCACTGTGTATCATTGTCTCTTAGCCTTGAAGGATAAGGTAACAATAATTTTCAAAGGAGTGGAAAAACACCAGGTTTTTTTTTTTTTCTTTTTTACATTTTTCTTTTTGATTGTTCTAACTGGAACCTGAAAACCACTGCAGTGCAATTTGTGGACTGTCATGAATCATGGATGGTTCTTGTTCCGATTTCAGCTTTCTATGATGCTTTGAAAGCTTGTTCTATCTTAGAAACTTGTGCACATCCCTCTTTTGTGTTTTCTGCTCTCTTGTTCTGCCTGCACTCTGACTGATCATTTTAGCAGAGAAATTGGTATTTGTAGGGTATGGAGAGCATGGGATTGCATCAAACAGGTTTAGGTTGTAGTGTCAAATCTGGCACTGTAGAAATCACTGGAAATGAGATGAGACTTCGCTAAGTTCTCCAAGAACTGAAATTAAGGATATTTGTGCTTTCTCTGATAAAAATAAGCAGCTGATCTCTGACATACATATATGAAAGGAGTTTCCTTTAGTCCCTATTCATTTGTGCTAGCATTTACAGAGTAAGACTTCAACAAAATAACTTCATTGTTTTTCAGCCACTCATACCTTGTATTTATTACAACTTCTTTCATTCTGCCTTTCAAAGTCTTGACAAATACTTGCATATTTAGCTTCACATTGATTGTTTGGGTATTATTAGAGCAAATTTAACACTGAATAAAATAAAATGAACTCCAGAGCATCTAGTAAGTCAGCTTCACAGCTTGGATGAGACGGCAGGAGTCCTGACTGCTCGGCTGTTATTCTAACCACTAAACCACATTCTCTTTTTTTGCCTTATGTCTTCTGGGAATCATCCATCAAATAACTTTCCTGCATTTCCTTTTATTGCTTCCCAGGTAATGTTTATTGCTCTGAAAGTAACTAATCATTGGTTGGGCTGTGCTTAGATGCAATTAAAAGAATATTCCACACCCTCCTCTTAAAATGCAGAGCATCTTGAGATTCCTAATCATCTGAGTTTTATAACTCTGTTTTATTACTTTCCAAATATACAATGCTCATAAAAAAGGTAATTGGATATTTACCATAATGCCATTTCCTAATCTTCACCAATGAAGGAAAATTATCATAATGTAGCTGAATATTATGTTTCAATTGTTTTGCTCTCTTATCCCATGTCAAAAGTTTTGAGGGCAAATGCAAGGTATAAATACTAAGCCATCACTGCTGAACAAAATGGTCGTTAGGGGTGATGATAATTCTGTTAAGCACGAAGCATCAAGGATGAAGGGATAAGGTAAGAATATAGAGACTGGATAACTTGAAGGAATACAGAAAAATTACACAATAGCAAGTGTTTAGCTTAAAGCCTTATTAGATAGGAAAACTGAGAACCATGTTTTGCCTCAGTTCTTAAAGTACAAAAAATCTTAAAGTACATAAAAATCTTAAAGTACATATAATCACAGAAATATTTGGGTTGGAAAAGACCTCTAAGGTCATCAAGCCCAACCAGTAACCCAGCACTGCCAAGCCCACCACTAAACTATGTCTTTAAGTGCCATATCTCCATGTCTTTTAAATACTTCCAGGGACAGGGACTGCACCACTTCCCTGGGCAGCCTGTTCCAGTGTAACAACACTTTTGGGGGAGAAATTTTGCCTAATATCCAATCTCAATCTCCCATATCACAGACTGATGTCATTTCCCTCTGTCCTACCAGTTGTTACCTGGGAAAAGAGACTCACCTCCATCTCACTACAGCTTCCTTTTAGATAGTTGTGCATGCCTAGGCAGCTCTGCCTCATGGAAGCACATTGGAATACTTTACTTGGTTCAGTCCTGGACTAGGTTGAAAGTGGCTTTGACAGCCACCAAACACAAGAAGAAACACACCACATCGGGGCAGTAGTTTGGTCTAAGAGGCAAAAGGTGTAAGAAGAACAATAACAATGTGTTTACTGAAAAAAAAAAATTAGCAGTTTTGGTGTCAGGCTTCATCCTCAATTGCTCTCATTTTCAGAGAAGCTGAAAGTAAGATCGAGCCTGCAGGGGCTCAAACTGAGGTCATTTCTAGAAACATACCTAATGAAGCCCCTGTTGCATTTCCCTATGTGTGAGGTGGGGACAATAACCTCCTTCTCTGGCAAGTCTAGCAATTCCTTTAGGACGAGGATTGTTCCTTAAAGTGAAATGAGCAGCGCTTTGCCCAGCAGGGCTCTGACTTTTCATTGAATGGTTTGAATTTGCAGTGAGTCAAAAATACACAAGCTGAAGAGATAACAGTACTTGCGTAGATTAATTTCAAGCTACTTTCAAAATTCCCTTATTCCTGTATTCCTGTGGTGAATGCAGAGATATTGTTTCTGTCTGGGATAGTTTGCAATTAAAAAAGCCCTCTGCTCTCCTGCATGGGAAGCAAACATTCAAATGTGGCTTGTCTTTGATCCATTTCCACTGCCATGGCTCTCAGACCTGTGAAGTGGCAGTGCATTAAGAGGGGCTACTGATTTGAAGAAATGACCTGACACAGGTTTCTTTGGCATGTTATACAGGACACTGCAGGCATTGGATGAGACAGAAATGAAAGACAAACATGGGATTAAGAAGGATGTTCAAGGTCACCAACACTATTCCTCAAATAGGGGGCACATCCCATGCAAGCCTGCTCATGATTTTATAAAAATTAGTTATTTTCTTGTTTAATCTTCTAACCTGGAAGGAATTCCAGAACTCATTCTCTAAACCATTGGAAAATTTCTAGTTTCCTGTCTAAATTTATTTTTGCTGTATTTGTAGTCATCTGTTCTTGTGCCAACATCATCTTTTAGCTTAAAGACCTCTGCTCTCTCCCTGGTATTTACCTGGCTGATATAGAGTCTGCAATTGTATCCTTTCTCTGCCCTCCTCTTCCAACCCTTCCTGTGAGAAATGAAACCCAGACAGGCTTTGCAGTAATCCCAGGCCTCCCTGTACTGTAGCCATCCCAATTGCCTTTTTTTTTTTTTCAGTTAAAATTCTTCTTTCTTGAACATCCTCATCAGAATATGGATGGGAGGAGGGAGGGGGAAAAAAGGTGTTATAGTCAGTATTGCTGTGAACAAAATGAAAAGTCCAGAGAGAAAAAGATATTTGAAAAAGTTGGCACAAGAAGTGATGGAAGCAAGAGGAGAATCTGAGTTTCCTGATGCCAAGACCACTACCTTCAAACACTTTTATTCTTGGCATACCTCCATCATAGCTAAGGGTTATTAAGCTGTGAGACACGTGGTTCTCAAAACCAGCATTTCACCCTGTGATCTTCCAAATCTCATCCAATTTGGTCATGAAATGAAAATCTATCAGGAAAGGTCTGCTGTCTGTGCATATTAATATCAGCTAAAACTAGAGCTTTCATTATCATCTTCCTTGCTTCTCCCTTTTGCCACAAAGGCAGTGGTGAAGGTTACATTTAAGGTCAGCTGCCATCCACATTTATTGGTTTATTCCCAGATTCTGAGTTATTGATATTGAGCTTGTCCAGGAAATCAGTGCAGTACAACATAAGGCTCATTGATAGCCTGCTGCTCTTTGTGCGTTTAAAAAAAATAACCTTATAAAGTAAAATAAATTTTTCAAAGAGAACTTCAATGTCTTTCCACTGCCAAATCAAAGCTTCACAAACCATTCAGCAGCTGTTTTAATTTATTTTTACCCTGTCTTTACCCTAAAGCTGTCTTTAATGGTCAAAGCAGGTTTCATTCTTTTCTCTTAGTTTTTTTCCATTTCTTCTGAAGAAGAAACAAATGCCCACTGCACAGGTATTCAGACAGTTGACCCACTCGGATTTGTTCCATGTGTATTGCTAGACTGTCTTTTAGCTTGCTGGGCCCCAAGAATGAAAACACTATTGCGGGCTCGTGGTATCAGCAGGGCTGTGACCTCTGTCTGAATCCTGATTCCCCCAGCCATCTCACTGGTGGCCTCTGTTTATTGCCCTTTGCTTAAAATTCACGTCGGGGACACAAGTATGTCCCTTGACTTTGTTTTTCAGAACACCCACAAATTCACCAATGCCTTGCTTTTCATTCTCCTGCCTGCCCATTTCGCCTCCTGCCTGTATGTTTGGTTGCTGTGCTGCTCCCCTCCTTTTCTTGTCCTAATACTGTTACAGGATATTGCTGTTTGCTAAGAAATGAAAGATGATATTTAAAAGGAGGCTAGTACTAGGTTGACTGCTGTTGAATTTCAGAGTCACTGGTACAAATACTGAATTGTATTACTTTCATGGTAACGCTCTCCCCAAAGGATTCTCCTCTTGCCTCATATGTTCAGTCCCTGGTCAGTTCAGATCTGATTGCTCATCTGTTAGATGTAATAATAGTATTGTGCTGTAGCTCTACGGAGCCTTTCATCTGATGTGTTTTGCAGAGTCTGGGCAGCTGTTCTAGAGAAACAGGTGGAAAGCTGAGTGCTGAGGCTCTTTCTAAAGTAATTTCAGTAACACATATTTAGCAAACCCATCCTGCTGATAAAGAGGTATAATGTGTATTATATGTGTACATATACACACAGCTCATTAAAATGACAACACTGGCACCAGTGGCCAGCTGGGACAGATCTCTCTCCACAGCACCTTTCTTCATCAGCTCCCCACCTTCCTAGGCTGGTCACCAGTCCCTAAGGTGTACCCATCATTGCTGCTGTTTCAGAACACGATTTTTGTAGTCTCATGATGACTGAGGGCATCTGTCTGGACACAATTTGGGAATTTGGTTGTGGTTTTTGAAGCTGCCATTTCTCTGTCTGCTCTGATGTATTGTCAGCAAACCAAGCCCAAGTCATAAAAGGAAGGATCCTGTTTACCCAGATATAAGTTGCAAATGTGGCAACTGCAATAGTCATGTTACTGGAACTGTAAAAGAAGATAGTAACTGGAGAGAAGGAGATGTGATTTTGGAGGGTAAACTGTTAACTCAGAGAACTAGCCAGAAACTCTGTATCTGCTTTGTTTAGCGCAGCTGAACTTGGGACACCTCTAGGAACTGAGCCAAAACACACACACTCATGACATAGCACAGTATCCTACCAGGATATTATCTGAGATCTTAAAAGCAAAACTCACTGGTCTGGGCACTACTTGTGTCTGTTATTCTGCTGAACTGCTCTGTTGACACCAAAGTCATCTCATGGGCACTGGATGCAACAGTTCACTAGCTCAAGACCAATGCCCCAAGCACATCTTTGATTTTCTCAAACCCAAAGAAGCAAGTTGTTGTCCAAGCAGACACATCCTGAAACCTGATGAGCAAGAAAGGAAATTCAGGTGAAACTATGACAGTGGTGAGTAACTGTACAAGGAAGAAGGTTGGCTTTTTTCAGTGCTGAAGTTGTACCAACACAGTCCCCAGTACAGATGCAATGGTCTCCATGGACTGTGATTTCCTCTTCCTGTAGAGAAATTGGCTGTATTGGACTGGTTTGTGATGCATAAGTAGGAACTGAATATTGGAGAGCCATTGCCTGCATGGATGTGTCCTGCGTGAATGTGGCTGCGAGTGGATGAGATGGGGAGGCCAGAGGGAAAGAGCAACAGAAAGTGAGAATGGTAGTGACCTTGCCAAATGCTGAATGGCAAATTCATGTTTTCTACAAATAGTAACTTGCTTTTCTCACAACACTAACCTGCACTGCAGCTTCAGATTTGCATGTAAATCTCCTCTTGGTCGCACACCAAACCACTTGACTCAAACATGGCAGTTCAATAAATTTGAAGGCATCTGCTCAGAAGTATATATGAGATGAAACCCAGAGCAGCATGACAGACCAACTTCTGGCATCCATTTGTGCCTCTCAAGTAATGCTTGTCATCTGACACCTTCCCACAATTCCCCCGTACATTTTTTTTTACCGTTTCTTCAAGAATTTAGAGTGAAGATGAGCTCTATGGCAGTGCTAAAAACCAAAAGGTTTTCCCCCTAGTATTCCTGAAGCCATGCACATATGATGCCCCTGGGAATATGGGCACCAGGAGTTGAGTTATATTACAGTAGTACCACTCTTACTCCAGCTTGACTACTTCCAGTTGAAATACAGTTCTTCAGTGAAGACAGATGCCAAGAGCGAGAGACCCTTCTGTTGTGTGTGTGGGGGGGTGACCAGCGTGACTATATATTCATGGAAACAGATGGAACAGTTTATACTACAGTACTCATGCATATTTGGTTTGTATTTGAATGAAGAATAACAGATGCAATGTGCTTTCTTATTTTTTAGGAAATATATGATTAGATATGGTTAATTTGCAGAGGGTAATGAGCTACATGCCCTTATTAAAAAGTCATATATTTATGTACATTTCTAGCAGAAACATCTTTCTCTTGAAAAAGAAGGCTCTCTGTTAAAAACAGAAAAGTTGACCTTTTCAGTTTGGTACCTCTATTGTGTACCTGCTCCTTCTTTAGAGCTTCTTACAGATGTTTATTAAGAAATGGAGACAGGAGGATATTGACGATTGAATCGTGAGCCTCCATAAATTTGCTCTCTGCACCTGGTTAGATTGTTTTCATATGTGCATACCTCACATATTGATTGCTCTCTACAACTACCTGAAATGAGGTTGTAGCGAGGCGATAGTCAGTCTGTTCTTCCAGGTAACAAGAGACAGGACAACAGGAAATGACCTCAAGTGGCACCAAGGGAGGTTTAGATTGGGTATTAGGAAAAGCTTCTTGATCAAAAGGGTTGTCAGGCATTGGCACAGCCTGTTCAGAGCAGCTGTGGAGTCATCATCTCTGGAGTGATTTAAAAGATATACAGATCTGACACTTGGGGACATGGTTTAGTGGTGGCTTGGCAGTGCTGCATTAATGTTTGGACTCGATGACATCAGAGGGCTTTTCCAACCTAAACTATTCTATGATTCTATATCTAAATAATATTATTTGTTTTTGAGCACATCTCCAGGAAAA
Source organism: Climacteris rufus (assembly GCA_013398175.1). Lineage (NCBI taxonomy): Eukaryota > Metazoa > Chordata > Aves > Passeriformes > Climacteridae > Climacteris > Climacteris rufus. The sequence goes on along the minus strand of VZRZ01006734.1, from coordinate 312,235 downwards.
CTGCATTTCATTCTCACCATGTTGACAAGGTCTTCAGCATCTTAAACTTGACTGACCTTGATATTTCAATCATTGTAAAATGAGACATTAAGTGAAATATATCTAGGTGGGCTGTCGCTTACTTGGGCATTAAGCAATTAATAGCCACTTTGGAGTACTTTTTCTTTTTGCCTTTGTAAAAAAGAGAATTGATATACGGATCAATTAATTAATAAGTGAAATTAATAAGTAATACATTGTCCTAAGGTCAGAAAGCTTTGTTTTAGTCCCATAAATGCAGTGGACTGACGATGCTAGAGGTGTATACCATAATTTCTTGAGTGTTTCAAAGGGCTGGAGTCAGTAATGGCAGACCAATTCCTATTCCTTGAGACCTCGGATATTGGGTAGACTCAGCGGACTGAGTGTCAGAGTCCTGGGATCTAGTCCCAGCCTTGCCAACGACAGAGCATGCAACATCAAGCAGATATAATTAACATGGATAGAAATACATTCCAAGGAACCACCTTGCCTTCCAGCTCATCCTGCACACACACACGTTTTGCAGGCTTGCACATTGTTGCCCATTTTCACTGTTAAGGATAGCTAGCTGTGCTAGATAGCTTTCAAGGACGAGAATTCTGTAAACATAGCTATGTTGTTGTAAAATTATTTTGTTTTACATTCCTTTCCCATGGACACAGATCCTTTGATGGACATTTCTTTTAACCACTGTAGTTAAAGACAGAAGTGTTAATTTTCTCCAATGAACTGTGATTTCTAAAAGTGGATATAAGAATTAAAAGAAGGTGGGTTCGCCCCCTTCCGCCCTTTGCTCTGAACACGACAACTGGCTCGGCTCTCCTTTATTCTGCGTCTCCTTACATCCGCGGCTGATAAGCCGTATAAGCCGTAATAAGCAGTAATAGCACATCATCAATTTGCGGACTTATACATTGCCATTTTACAGCGGTTTCATGAGGTTTACTTCTCTTAACTTTTAGCAACAGGGAGTTATTACTCTAGGATGTGGATGCCTGTAGTGTTGAGGATGGTAACCAGTTGTTCTAATGCTAACTACACAATACTGATGAGAAAGACACCGTAGCACAAAAACCTGGGTCACCCTTTCCATTAAAACACTCTAATATTTTTAACATCCCTGCAGAGCAGATGAAATCAAAGTCTCCTTCAAAGCAATGACCCACAGTGCCACGTAGCTGTGTTTTCCTGTCCTAGTGTGATGAAAAGCCAAGCATATTCAGTAGATGAGTTCAGTCCAGTGGGAGTGTGAGTCTCCCAACATCTGGCCCAGGCTTTACTGATGTTGCTCAGCCACAGAAACAGCCCTCTCACCAATTTATTAAGCGGAAGCAACATGGCTTTTTTCATGTTGTGTATTATCAGATCAGGTCTATCTCAAATAAATCATATCAGCCCACACTGTCATCTCCTTCCACCCACTTTTTGTGTAAAACTTCCATCAGCCAAGTTTACATGCACTAAATTTGCACAATGGGTAGTTTGCCAAAAAAAAAAAAAAGTACAAGACTTGGCCTTTATATGAGAGATAACTTCCTTTGTAGGACTGGGAAAGGAGGAAAGATTGTGATAAACATCATTACTAGCAAGTAATTTTTCCTTTTCTGATACAGCTCTGCAGTGAGTTTGTTATCTGCCTGCATGAAAGATCTTTTCAAGATGTTTCTAGTCCCCAAGGAAGTGAGAGACTAACAGAGTCTTCCCAATGATAATAAAAGAGGGATGTCAGGGGGGAGAAGATGTCTCTCTTGTTCCTCTAACACTTGACAAAGCACTTTGCCCTCCCCTCCCAGCACTACTTTCCTAAGCAGTTCAGGAGGGAAATGAGCTTGCTTGCAGATATTTTTGTTCTTTAGCTAAAGAAACAAATGCGCTCACTGAATATAGCTCTGCCAAGAAAATAAGAACATGGGCAGGACTTTGAATGAAGTCACTGATGGGAATGAAGGAGAGGAACAGTTTGCTGTTTGAATTGCTCATCAGGAAGAAATAAAGGTGAAGAAAGGGAGGGAGGAAATGGAGTTGTTTGAGTTAGGATGCTGAATGCAAAATCTGAGTGGAAGAAATAGTAAATGCTGAGAAGAAGCTGGATGAGTCTGAGTCATGCAACAGATTTTTTTTCCCCCTGAAGCTGTGTAAAACAGACGCTGTAACAACCCACCTCAAAAACCTTTCATGCAATCGTTATAGGAAAAATGACCCCAGGGCAAGGTCGTGCCTTCAACAGATGGACAAAACCACACTCTTTTGCTCATTTTCTTGCCCGAGTGGGCTAGGATCTCAATGCTTTTGAGTGGCATCTCAGAAATTTTATGGCATGTTGTGATACAGGGAATTACTGACTGCTTCCTAATTCCCTGCATAGCTACATAGAACCTCAAAAAATCCTAACTCCTGGTCTTCCCATACCAACTTTCCTAGGACAGTGATATTTTTGAAATACTCCCTGCTAGTGCCCTTCTAAATTCCCTGTAATGTAAATTAAACCCTTACTTTAAAATATTAGAAACCAGAGTCACTAACCAGTTTTCAGACAGCATTTTTGCAAGGGAAGGTATGTCTGCATATTTCCAAAAATTTGCAGCTAAAGGATCAGATAATTTTAATTTATTTATTTTTAATCCTAGTCTGGACTCCTCTGCATAGGCTTATCTAGACTTGAAAATGTACTAATATAATTATACTTGGAATATCTTTTGGAATTATTAATTTCAAAGTAATCCTCTATGTGGAATCAGAATGATCAGATACTTGTGCCAAAAGAAACAATGATGAAATAATTATTTCATAACAGCCACATTAGTACATTTCCAATTGGAGAGAAGCTGGTATGAACAGGAAGGAAGAAAACTCTATTGTCTCCCTCCTTCCTTACAGCCTTGTTTTACAGCCGAATAAGCAATAATGAGGCTGTAGATCTATGTCTTCGTCTTAGAATCCAAAAGGCTTTACAGTGTCTGTTGGATGAATTTCAACACCCTGTTCAAGTCCAAGAAGGAAATAAGCTCTTCCAGAAATTCACCAATCTTCCTTTTTCTTCTCTGAGTCTGGCTGTATCTCAAAGGAACCTTATGGACCATCTGTCCCTCCTATCCTCTCAACCCCCACATGCCACCAATCGATAAGACATCAATCTGTGAAGCAGCTCTGGGAGAGATTTTTTTAGTAGTTTCTCTAGGAAAGCATCTGAGTGATTCCTCTGCAGAAACTATTTGCTCTCTGTGCCTGCTGGGGAAACAGGGTATTGACCTCTCCCCATCTCTAACCTGCTCTGGATGTTCTTCTCTTGAAGGATGCAAATGTATTGGCAAGAACTTTAGACTAAGCCAAGAATGAATTAACCAAATCCAATTCAGGGAGGACATTGATAAACAGTGCATGGCTCATGAGAGCATTAAAGTTTTGGAAAACAGTACTTACAGTGAGAAACTCCAGAAGAAAAGAACTAAAAGAAGGTTAAGGACTCAGTTCATCACTGTCTTTGTGGAAATGAATCTACCAGAGTACTGTTCAGGGGCAATAATCAATGTTAAGATCTAGGGTGTCTTTGGGAACCCTTCCTGAGTATCTCCTCTTCGTGCTTATGTGGGACTAATCATGATCTTATGCAGACAATGCAAAACTCTGGTGCCAATGACTGAGATTTGGGGGTTTGCATTTGCTTCAGAGTTCAGACTTCGGCTCTTTCTAAAAGTCTTCAAAAAATCTTCTGTTCTAAGGTGGTAAAATATCTCCCTAGGAAAAAGCACTAATCCCTTTCAAAATATTCCTTTAGGAACTGATCATCTCCTTAGTCATGCAGTTTATAGCAAGAAGTTAGATTGAATTCTTCTGTTCTAGTTTTCCACCAGCTGTCCACTAAAATGTTGAGAAGCATCATACTGAATTCCAGTACTTACAGCCTCAATATCTACCCTTTTAGCCCCAGAAACTCTCTATCCAACAATCCAACAATTAACATAACAATGTCTTTTTTTTTTTTCTGTCAAAATTTTAATAGTTTTTGACCAAGTAAGGAGTGGATTCATCCATTTACACTGAAGTGATGTGACTGTACACTGATGTTTCACCAGGTTTCTGCTTCAATTTACATGCATCACAGGATCTAACAGCTCACACACATGACTCCCATTGAAGGGAGCTGTGAAAGTATGCCATTCAGCCTTAGGACCCATGTAGTTTTTGTGAGTTGATCTCTGCTTTCTGCTTTCTCCATTCACAGAAGGAAAATAACCAAAGAAGGAAATTTGTCCTGATTTGAGAGCAGTGCACATATCAGTGGAAGGAGTCCTGTGCAGATGGAATGGCAAGGACTCCTCTCAGGTGGAACCTCACTTGATGGACAAGCAACAGCCAAAAATATTCAGGTGGGGTTGAGGGACACTGTGGCTTGACAGGGGACAAGGAGAGCACATTCCCCCTGCTGCTGTGTGTCACAGCAAGTCTGGTTTAGGCATTTACAAATACATAGATCTATATTCTGTTTGCATAAATGTTTAAATGAACGTTTACCAACCAAATTGTCTTTATCAATCAAACTTCTAATATGCACATCAGGTGGCATTCCTTTAAGCCCTTTACCTATTCTGCTTTGTAGACTGATCCCATGCCAGTTTTCTACTCCTCTGACACCAGGACTAAATATCTGTAGTGCCCAAGGTCATTACCTTCCTTTTCCTGAGAAGGGGGCCAGGATTAACACTTCCTCAAACTTCTACAAACACAACACTCATTTCATGGCAGTCCCCCAACATGTGATGGGTCAAATCACCAGTCTGGGAAACAGGCTTCTTTAAGGACAGCTGACGAATGCATCCAGAAAACTGCATGTGTTCCGGAGGAATGCCTGGTATTAAATGCCAAGGAGGAGTAGAAACAGCTACAGGTAAAGTTTGCTTTGTTGAGCGCTAATGAAACTAATGGTGTATGTTTATGTCACACCTTTCATTCCAAATGATCAAGTGCCTTTTGAGCCTTAATCATTTCACCCATCACTGAACTACAGACACCTCTGGGGTGGAACATTAACAGCTGTTTCGTAGAGCACAGCAGCAAACAAGAGCAATTAATGAAGGAGAAACACCCCATCCAACTACAGAAGCAAAGGGAATTTTGTTAAGTGGAATGTAATTATCCAAAGGAGAGAGAGGGAGACATTTCCCTTCATACTCTAACTTGGGGTTATAGCTGCTTTTCCAGTCTTTGTGTTACTGGGAGTCAGCATTCTGGACTGTCTCTGAGGTTGCAGTGGAATCTCATTTTAATTTCCATCCTATGAAAGAAGCAAAATTCCCAAAGAAAGAAGCATCTTGAAGTTTTTTTGTCGGTTACCAGATTCGTGCTCTTTCAAATGAGGATTACCATTTGCCTCCTTCAAACAACTAAATCAAACTAGAACCAAACTAAGAATGTGGCTGGAAATGAGGGCTCATTACATAAATGTTCCATACAAGCAACATGACCCTTTCCCAGCTATAAAATTTTCACATTATCTAAGTGGGAAAAATCATTGTCTCTAAACTATTTGCGGCAGGGTGGCTTGATTTAAATTGTAATCATGGTTTAAACCAGGAAGCAGAGACTCTTGATTTAAATAATCAGTTTTAATCTTGTTTTGCATGTGTGCTTTTCAGTTATTTTCTTTTAAAACTGGTTGATTCTCACTGATTGGTATAATTTGCTGCTTCTTTATGCTAAATCAAAATGTATCCTATATCTATACATATTTATTTAAGCAATTAGATATTTTAGCATGCATTTATTCAGATTTCAAATTTTTTACATTTTTTATGAAGAGAAAATGGTGAACAACAGATTTCTTATTCAGTAGACGATGACTGGCTTTTGTTGTTGTTGTTGTTTTACATTTATTTGAAATCCACGTCAAAACTTCATTTAAAAAGAAACTGGAATTTGGTCATCATTTCAACCCCTCCTCCCAAACTAAGGGAAATACAAGTACTTGAACATGCTGGAGATTGAAGAAGAAAATGTCTTGCACAGAAAATAAATTGGTAGGAACAAAGACTGACCATTTGCTGGGGAGCTGGAGCAGGGGTGCATTTCCATGAGAGCTCAGCAATGCTCCTTCCTTGCTGGCAGTGCTGGTTTAAATAGCTCCCAGGTGCTCCCAGTCACTGGCCCTTATTTGACCCAAATCAGGAGGACTTTCTGTTGGATGGGATTTCTGCTGCTCTACCCTGTGTCAAAGTGGTCTCTCTGTGGGACAGGAGCAGAGTGGAAACTGTGAAGTCAGAGCTCTGTGTGTTAGCACCCTTGAGGAAAGGCTTTAAAACACATGGTTTTGGGGGATATAACAGAGTTGGACTTGGATGGAGAACCCCTGAAAAGGCATAGAAATGGGAACCCAGGGTGGCAACCTCAGACATAGTCATAGATTCACAGAATTATGTGGGTTGGAAGGAATCTTAAAAATCAATGAGTTCCAGCTCCTCTGCCACTGGCAGGGACACTTTCTACTGGGCCAAGTTGTTCAGAACCTCATCCAACCTTGCCTTGAACACTTCCTGAGATGAGTCATCCAGAACTTCCCTGGACAACCTGTGGCAGTGCCTCAGCATTTCCACATTAAAGAATTCATTTATATTATGTAATCTTGTGTGTTAGTTTAAAATGATTCCCTCTTGTCCTGTCATGATCTGCCCGTGTAAAAAGCTAGGAATTATTGGGTTTTTTTATACACATGATTCAATAAGATCTTTGCTGTGGTGGAGAAAACGAAACAACAACTTGCCCTAGAGCATATAATTACAGTTTTCAGGGGCAGTCCAAAGAAGCACTGAAAACTTTGCAGAATTAGGGCAGTAACGCATTTTCAATCACTGCCCTTGATTGAATAAAGTTGCTAAAAGTTAATCAAAATCCTCTGAGAAATAAAGCAATGAGATTTTAATGAATAAATTCTCATGGCAGAAGTTATGCTTTCCTTTATTTGGAGCTCAGTGTGCACCTCTGGGCATAGGTAAACCAAAAATAACGTGCTCTTTCCTCTCACTTTGTTCTGCTTACGGATGAAGACGCATCTTCACTGAAAGAAGCAAAGCCAGATATCTCAAGGGGCATTAGAGGAGACTGAACCAGATGTGGAATAATACTGTTTGCTGAACTCAGAAGCAGATCCGATGGCCCAGATGGGAATTCAGAAATACAAACATGAGCATCTGGAAATGCCCAGTTGAGAAGACAGCCTGGTGCACCATGCTTTATATACCCTATATTCCTGAAGGGAATTGTGGGTATATAAAGCCATGTGGACCAGACTTTCTTTCCAATTTCTTCCACTCTTCAGGGAATCATCCTGTATGTCTTTGAAAGGCTGGGGTGGTGTATGGATATGTCCTGCCCACTGCAGCTATATGTGACCCCTACACATCCAGGATAAAGGAAGAAAATGGAGAAAACGCAAAGGGGAAACAAGCCTTGGCTCTCTGCTCCATGCTTAACCAGATGGTTAACTCTGGAGGTTAGGAGTCTGTTGGCCACAGAGATAGATATCCAACCATTTCAGTCCTCAACCATCACCCCATCATTGTTGATTGGATATTTATTGTCTCCTAATTCTTTGTTTTTCTCCATGTTGCATCTCTTTCGTCTATCCCTTGAGGGATCAATTATTTGCCTAGAACAGAGTTTGTGTCTGGCCCTAAAAGCAAAATTCTGCTCCAAATGATCTTTGAGATGAAGGTCCACCCTGATTTAAGTACTGATGTCCAGTGCCATGACAGGTCTCACGGCCCTCAGTGTCCTGACATTAAGCCTCAGTCTGTGGCATTAGCCATTCCCCATTGGCAATGACACACAAATCCCATCCCATACCAGGCTGGAAGCAAAGTATTGCTATCAAAAGAGTAATAGGTTTCATGCTGCTGAACATAGATTTATTCCCCTTGGGGTGTATCACACCAAAAGAAATTATTTATGGCACTCAGAAATAATCTAAAAAATGCACAGATTTGCTACCAGAATAATTGGCAGTTTGCCTGCAATATTAATATATGCAATTATTTTCCTGAAGAAAAAAACAACTTCATGACAAGGCAGTTTAAAGTGGCAAACGAAAGGACAAAAATTAATGGCATAATTGCAAAGGACAGTAAATTCTTACCTCTTAATGTTGTTTCTATATGTCCTCTCCCCCAAAATCCAGGCTATTAATGAGTTTCCAGAGTTTGGAGCTTTTTTCCCTGCATCATGGCTTCACCATCATCACAATAATAATGTGAAACCTACACACTAACATATATTGAACTGTAGTTCATTGCAGCAAAATAACATTGAGAAGGATTCCAATGTCAGCATCCTTTCACATGAAGATTACAATAATGCAGAAAATATATTTTCTATGGAAGTAAAAATAATAACAAAAGAAAACAGAAAGACTTCTTTTCTTAGAGACCAAGAGGCCAGCAATGAGATAAATTAGCCCTAGAAATCAGCAGGAATTCCTTCACTGTGAAACAAAATCTAGATGCTGATCACTAATGCTGCACTTGAACTATGAAACTCAGATCAATCTCAGGTGCTTTCACCTCTTAAATGGGGAGCAAAGATGCTGCTGGCTCCCTCTGTGGTGCAACCAAAGAGACAACCTGCTCTTGAGTGGGTTGTATCCTGTCTGAGAGACAGTGACATCCTAATTTGAAAAACTTTTACACCCAGTGGGCAGGGACTTGGTTGAACGTAGAGGGAGGTAAAGGTCTGTTGTCCTAAAACGCATCAATTTACTGCACTATCCAGGTAAAACTTTCTCTGAGACTCTTGTGAAGAAGTGAGATGGTGAACCACCTATTCACTTTCAAGAAGCATCTTAGGACTAATATCTAAAAAGGACAAAAAAGATAAGAGGACAGAAAATATGAGGAATCCATCATCAAGAATGTCAGTGATTAGAAAGTTGGATCACAAGTAAGGAAGATGTAACAGCCTTCAAGGGATCCATTTTTCAGTGGAAAATGTAGCATTTGATGGTCATGCAGTTAAAAGTCTCCTTTTTAGGACTAATATTCTTCATAGGAATATTGGTATCTTTATGGTTGGAAAGCCTGAAGGCACATTTCTTCCTCTGACCTTCACATTTCAAGTGATCATCAAATCTCTGAATATCTCTATAAGGTGGCTTCAGGAAATTGCCATATCCCAACAACACCCACATACCTTTAAAATGGGGATTTTTTTTGCAAATCCTAGCTGGAAAGGAGCAGTGTAAGTTTTGAGAAGCTGAACCAAGGAAAGGTATTAGTGAAAATTCCCTTCTGGATGCACTACTACTTTACGTAGTTCTTCACTAACTTCAGCAATCAATGATGGATCTTTAGTGGTAAGGGTTCTGGCTAATTTTTATTTCAGACTGAAATATCTTGTTAATATTAAGGTTACAGCTGATGGGAGACAAGTGAAAGATGACAGCCAGCAGATGCCTGATCTTGACTGGGTAATTCTAATTTATTCTTGTCTTTCCCTACTAAAAAGTCATAAGGGAAACTTAGTAAAGTATAGCTCACAGCACATTCTTTTTATTATTATTATTTATTCTGAAAAATGTTTGGTTTTGTAAAAAATTTCCTTTCTGAATTCTCCAGAGGCTGAATATCACATTTTTGCCTTCTGCTTTTGGAGAAAGAAGCATGTCTGAAGCACACACTCATTTACTGGAAGTACTTTATAAGACACTGCTTAATTCAAAGGAGAAAAGAATCAGATGATGTTGCTGCAACCACGGTAACAATATTAACAACAGAGTGTATGAAGCTTGAAAGGAAATTACTCAGAAAAACACGGTAATAAAAAGAAAAGTCACCATGGATTATCAACTGGGGCATTAACAAATAATTTGTAACGCTAAGATTACACAGTAATTCTGGCACTGCTAATTGCACTGATATATTGAACTGCACTTTGGGACAGTGATTTGGGTCATCATGATTTGGGAAATAGGAAAGTGAATGTAAAGAAAACTGAGTAAAAATCCTTCCTCTGCAGAGGGTTAAGGCTATTTAGAAGAATCCTGCAAGGCACCTGGTAGCAAATACAGACAACACTAGGAGATGAGTTCTCAACAACTAAAGGGAACAAGGAAAACACACAGAAATAATTACTTTTTGCCTAAAGCCCTCTTAGCTATTATAAAACAGCTCTGAGGAGAAAACACTTGGAAAAAGCTGATGAAATGTGGCTTGATCATTTTCAATGGGACAGCTTTCTAATTTAATAAGAAACCAAAATGGATATCAGAAACATAGCAGCAGCATGTTGTGATGTATTAAACCAAAAGTACTGGGATTTATACCACTTGGGCATGCTGTTTTGAAAAATTAGATAGTTACCACCATGCACCTGGTGTAACACTGCTGATGGCAAGAGGAGCCTTCAAAGGCTTTGGTGAGTTCTGTATCAGTCACCACTGAATAAATGAAAGAATCAGTTAGATTTCTTAACTACCCTGGAGAACTAAAATCATAATTTCTTTGGTGTTCCTTGTTTGAATACTCGTCTTTAATTATTTCCTGCTTTAATGTGCCCCTGTGTTTCTCACACGTTCTATAAGCATTCAGTTCTTTTGAGTCCTAATACACTATACAGTTTCTAATGCGCTCTTTCCAGCAGCAGTAATGGCTTAAGCAGTGTGGAAGCAGAGAATGTGGTGGTTACTGCACAAAATGCTCTGTAAATCATGTATTATGTCAATTAAAATGGCTAAGCATTGAGTCTGGGATAGCAGAACAGGCAGAGCTATCATGTGAGTTTAAAGCTCCTGATTGCCACTATGTGTCAGTTTTACAAAAGCCTATGAGAATTTACCAGAAAGGCAGTTTATTTGATGAGAAAGGAAAAGTTAATTGTAACACACCCACTACCTTTCTGGTTAAGTTGGTAAGGTTTGGAGAGCATGTTTAGTTATGAGTTGGTTGTTTGCTTGACAGTTTTAAAGTTCATCCAAATGCATGTAAGAATAATAGTGACTAAAGGAAAAAATCACAGAATGTTTTGGGTTGGAAGGGACTTTAAAGACCATCTAGTTTCAACTACTCTGCCATGGACAGGGACATCTTCCACTAGAACAGGTTGCTCTGATCAGCATCCAGCCTGGCCGTGAACTATTCCAGGGATGGGACAGAAGGGGAAATTATTAGTCTTCGTAGAATGTGGGTCTGAAACAAATTGGTGTCTTAATCTTGTCCCCAGTAAGTGTCTGTATTACTATAGTCACCATATCACTTTTGGCACTGACTTATCCTTTCAGAGGTGCAGCTAAAGGTAAAAGAACCCTGAGATGAAACTGTTATTCCTAAACAGAGATGATCAACAGATGTGTGATGGAAGTGTTGGGGTGATCATACCCGCATCCAATTTATCATTAAATGGGTGATCTGAGTCCAGTAGTATCATTTTCAACCCTTTTTCAAACATGAAAAACGTGCAGATGTTTTTGGAGGATGATGTTTCCTACATGGTTTTGAATTGTGAAGATGGAAACAAGTTGCACAGTGCAATTTGACAGGAAAGGTCCTGCAGCCTGAATTTTGGCTTCCAGGGTGGTTAGATCTGGAATTTTAGTTCATGTCTGCTAATCTCTCTGTGTGCTGAAATCACACTTCAGCAACACTTCTGCCACGAGAATATTTTTACATGATAGATCACAGCTGAGCATCTTCAGCTCAACTGTAGTTGAACTGTCTTGAGCCATCTGATGTTGATCATCCTGTCCGTGAGATCCTTCTGGCCTTTTGATACTGCCCACATTCTTCCAAAGAAGAGATGATGACAGAGAGAAACATCACTCCACTCCTCACAGCATTAATCACTGCTAACTTGGCCTGCTAAAACTGCTTCCCCTCTCTTGTTCCTTTTCATATTTAACCAAGTACATGCCTTGGTGGTTATGAACACTGAGACCAGATTACAAATAAAGTGAATCCTTAGTTTGTCACAACTTCTTTGGAATAGTTGAAAGTTAACATATACTTTTTTTTTGTTTGTTTGATTGTTTTTTTCAAAGGGCAGAAACTCCACCTTCACAATGACAATTTAAAAAATGCAGTTGACCCAGGTCGACAGTAATCCTTTAATGATTGTACTGAGTAAAACAGTAAGCTCATTATCACACCGAAGGTAGAGAAAAAGTGGTTTGATTTTGGTGGTGGTGGTGGTTTTTTTTGGTTGGTTTGTTGTTTGTTTTTGGCTTTTTCTTTTTTTTTTTTTTTCTTGTGGGAAGGGATTTTGTGTTGGAATATCTACCTATTTTCTGCCCATCTCTTAAATTCAAATCTCTCCAGGGATTACCAGCATGATTCATAACACTTTGGGTGGACCTGGGTTAAGATTGCCATCACAGACCCAAAGGAAATATTCACGGGCCATTTCATGGGTGCTTAGACACAAACACTGTCCATCCACACATCTGTCAGGCATGCCCTAGGCTCTACAAACGCCTGAGGTACTCAAAGCCCAGCCTGCACAGTCCTGTATAGACCCAAAGGAAGAAAGCACAGCTGCAAACAATGAAACTGGAGAAAGAGGGAGGCTTAAGAGGTCAACATGGAAAGCCACTCTGACGGAGCCAGCATCTAGTCTAGACTATTGTCAGCAGCTATTTGTCTAGTTTACACTTTGAAACATTTAGCGCTGAAGTTCCTCAGACTCCTGTGACTATCTCCTCCAGTGCCTAACTGCCTACAAACTGTTTTTGAGGAGAGGAGAATCTAAGTGAATTTGTTCAGCTATCAGAAGAGATTGCCAAAGGGAGACCTAGATGCTGTCTTTTAACTGTTTTAGATATGGGTGATGTTCAGAAGATGGAGTTAGTCTGTTCCTGGAGATGCTCAGGGGTTGCAATGGACATGAGTTGCAGTGGAAATTCATATTAGCTCTTAGGAGAAGAGTTGTTCTCAGCAAGTGTGGTCAGCACCGGAACCAGCATATAGAGGTTCTGCCCTCTCCATCCTGAGAGATACTTAAAATGTAACTGAACAAGGTCCTGAACGACCTGATCTGAGCTCAAACTTAGCCCTGCTTTAAGCAGGAGAGGGACAAAAGACTTTCAGCAATGCCTTCTAGTGTAAATTATCCTGTGGTACTGTATTTTTATGATGATGTTCTTACAATTATAAGTGTTGGTTTTTTTTTTTTTTTTAGTATGTGACTAAATTTCTGCAAAGTAAGTCAATTTCTGGAAGGCTATTACCTTGTTCTTCTATGTGCTCTTCTCTATAGTAAACAATTGCTGGCTCAGTACAAAGACTGCTCAGGGTTACCTAAGGTACCGCCAGTAAACTCCAGGCTTTGATCCAAATGACCACTTCAGGAACTTCTTTTGCTTGAATCATTCTTGCTGAGAAATAGGGTGAACTACTACAGGAAAGAGGGTCTCCTGATATCATTGCTAGACTTCCAGGAACCAAACTCCCCTCTATGCTTGGTTCTGAAATGGTAGTGGGAGTTCACTGTTCCTGTTCAGCCTACATGATGATGCTGCAGAAATATCCTTGAACCCTATAATGTGCCTGCTACATCAGCAGCACAGAATGATTGCGTTGTCCCCAGACAAGGTGCAGCAACTTGAGCTGTGCCCTCTGTCCCCTCTCTCTGCAAAGTGACTATCCAGGTCAAGTGAAATGCACTGTCCACTCTTGGGGAAGCCATTGTGGCTGTCTGAGTGCATAGGATCTGAACTCAAGGCAATGCCAGAGTTATAACTCAACCCTTTGGTGGCAACAAATTCTTGACCTAGAAAAAGCATTCAGCCTCCTGGAAGTGTTCAACCTTCTACTGGACAGTGTCCCTGGTCATACCAGGGGGTTGGATCTTTAAGTTTCCTTCCAACCCAAACCATTCTGAGATTCTATGAAAGCCTTGGAACAGTTTAGATAAAGCTGCATACGGCTTTCCATGCCAGCTACTTGTGCAACTGATTTATGTACTGCAATATGCCATGGAACCAGAGCACTTCATAGGTTTCCTTAATGACAGGGGTGGATTGTGACTGCACTTTCTGAGCTGCATATCTGTTCCTTCAAGGCGTCATCATTCCTGAAATAAAAACAAACTTGCTTTTCAAGGGAGCCAAACCTCTCCTTTTCTAGGAACACAATAAATGTCTTAGCAGAATCATGCTTCAACAGCTTTGGATTTACAAACATCAGAAGTAAATTCTGATTATTTATTTTGGATAAATAATGAACAACATAAAAAATTGCTGACTTTGACCTTCATTGGATAAGTTGGTTTAATGGGCCCCATAAACTCTTCTATTGATGGCAGGTTCATAAAGTCCATATTGACTTCAGCTAAAGGCTATAACTTCTATCAATACTGTCAACAATTAATATTGACTCATAAAAGTATCCTGTAAACTGAGTCATAGTATTATGTTACTTTACGTTGCCATTAGCAAAATCTCATGTCTTCTTGAAAATGTTTCTCCTATAAATCTGTGTTTTCTCAAAATAGCCTGTGTGATAGCTAGCAGCCCAGAGAAACACTGCTTATGTGCAGAGGGAGACAGCACAGAGCAAAACCTTTGTGTTTGCCAGACAAAGCTTGTGAGAAGATCTCAGGCTTAATTTGCACCTATAGCAGGTCTCAGGCTGTGAGGGGGTTTGTGCACAAAGGTTTCTCATACCTTTATCTGTGCCAAGCAATTACAAAATGAAAATGCTCAAATTTTGTGTGCATTGAAGACTTTTCCATATTCCTTCACTTTTTCCTCCCTTGCAGCCTTTGTTTGGATACGTTTATACCACTAATTCAATGCCAGTGGCTATATTAGAATTATCTTTTTCTCAGTTTTGAACTAGTTTTTCTGACTTGAACTTGTCTGATGTGTACGATATCTTCCCAGGGAAGTCAAAGCATCAGAAGAAGCTCACCACCAGCACAGTTTCAATCTTAATATTTTCCCTCAAGTTACACAAACCCTTTTTTTTGTCAATATGAACAATATAATTACATACTGGACACCACAGCAATCTAGGTTTTATTTGTGCTACACAGACTTTGTATTTTTGGGTATGATATTGCCTTTCTCATTCAAAACACCCAAAATCTAAGACTGCAAATGCCTAGAGCACAAAGAAATTCCTACATTTATACAGCACTGTATGTTCTCCACCTCTTGTTTCCCTTTTTCTAATTGCTATGAAGTGATGGTTCAATGAATGGTTAGTGTGTCATTAAATGTAAGAGAGGAGGAATTGAAGGTAGTCTCCATCCTGACATGAGTACTACTGCCTCTGTCATTACTTTCTGTAAAGCCTTTCAAGCCACGTGAAGTTGCTAATGTGTTAGTGGTAAGATAATTTCATTTGTAAGTGATCTGTAGGTACAAAGTTGCTGTTGCAGGTGTAGAGATAGCATTACAGAAACCAATGTAAAACACTCCAGCAGATAATGCAATTCTTCTCGCTTAAGACCAAAGGGAAAAAAAAAAAAAAGAAGACTAGAATTCTGTGTTTTGTGTTTCTTACACACCACCATGGAAAGCATAAGAGAGAGCTTTTAAGAGAGGAGAATGGGCTGAAAGCCCAAGGTGTTTACTTTTGCGGTTTTCTAGTAATTTCTTCTGAATGTGCATAACTGTAATTGACCCTGGTGATCCCTCTTGTTTTTTCATCAAAACACAAGGATCAGAAGGAAAACAATATAGCCTGGCACTGTGTGTCTGCTTATAAAATACTACTCTAAGAAACTTGAAAATATATGGTAAAGATAATTTAAAAATACTCTTCTGTACATCCTTTGAACAGAAGGCCATTTATCTTTGAACTCTGCCTAATATATCATTATCTCCAAGCAGAAACTTAATAAGCTTCAACTGTAATTTTGTTGGAGTTAAACATAAAATCATGTGGGTGGTGCATGTCTCACCATGTCATGGCTTCCAGAGGAAAACTTATCATCATTTGTCACTATAATACTGTGGCAAAAAGCATGAAAAGAATGAGTGATAAAGTCATTTCACATGAGCTTTCTGCACTGAGCACAAGTGCCCGATGACTTGTACGCAGCAGCTATATTAAGAAGCAGGCTGTGCTATAATTGAATTAAAGGTGCAAAGGCAAATAGGACTGCATGAACTCCTGGGTCAAGTTGCAATTGAATCAAAATCCTCTCTCCTTCCTACACTGCTTGGCAGAACTGCTGACCAAAAGGTTCGCAGACCTACAAAGCGCATGCAGGAATCCCAGCAGCTGGGGACACAAAGTTACAGAGATAAAAAAATCTGTGACCTTCAGCTTTTATTTCGCACAAAGAAAAAGGCTTCTAAAAATATTTTGCCATCGTTTCCCTTCAGAGAGCAGTCAGCCAATTTACATAAATGAAATGGCTCCTGTCAAGGAACCAGCAAGGAAAAGAAGAAAATGATCTGCCCAGAAAATCTGTAGCAAAGATAACAGTAGCACTGGCCAGGGGAGGGGAGATTTAAATGCCTTCCCTCTGAAAAGTTGCTGCAAAAACAGGGAGAGTATTACAGCTATTTAATGATCTCTGTCGCGGTGATTAATAAGTAGGAGCTTCTCCAGCAGTTCATTAACAAACACTCTGTAGGACAGTACAAAAAGCCATGACATGGGACTCTTAGAAGAGTGTTTTCACTGAGTCTGATAAAAAAACCCCAACACAAACCTAAGGAAGATTAAGGTGGAGTGGTAGGAAGAGTCATTCCTGGCAGAGCTTTAGGTTGACACTGCCATGTGCTGTCACCACTTACCGGTTTCAGTATTCTCATGCTCCGTGTCGGTGAGGGTGAGGTTGGAGTTGGCCCGGCTTGACAAGCAGGAGCTGCGTCCGGACTTGGTGTTGCGTCCCCAGAGCCTCACTGGGTGCTCAGGCGACATGACCACGTCTGCTTCTGTGTCGGCATCCGAGCCAGCGCTGATAGAGTAGCCACAGTGAGGCAGCCCGATGTCGGTCCGGTACAAAGTCCCGTGGGTGGGTGTCACGTCTTCAAGACCCAGTTCTCGCAAAGAGAAGTTGGCTCCTGCGAGAAAACACATCAGCCTGGTTGTTCTGTAACAGGGCATGGTGTCAAGTAGCACAAGTCAATAGGAAAAGTGTTCAGCCTCTATCTTCACGTGGGGCACAACAGCTCCAGAATCCTAACATTACATCACAGATCCCCCTCCTCTGTAGTCTTGCTCAAAGTGAGACCAAGAGACCACAGAATCATAGAATCATTAAGGTTTTAAGATCAAATCCAACCATTAGCCAGCACTTCCAAGTCCACCACTAGACCATGTCTCTAAGCACTACATCTGTACTTTTCTTTTTATAACACTTCCAGAGACAGTGATTCCTCCGCTTTGGTAGGCAGTCTGTTCCAATCCTTCACCACTCTTTCAGTGAAGAGAGTTTTCCTAATACCCAGTCTCAACCACCAGTGGTGACAGTTAAGGCCTTTTCCTGTTGTCCCATTGCTTGCTACCCAGGAGAAGACACAAGCCTTCACCTCACAACAACCTCTTTTCAGGTATGCCAAGACCAAAAAGCAGCTGCTTTCTGCTTCTGGAATCTGACAAAACTCAGGGCACGTTCCATGAAATAATCCAATTTGAAAGCAAAGATGGATGTAGAAATGGTGGAATTCTTTAGGAGAGGCAAAAAAGTAATCTTCTTGGGAGAAAAGCAAAATGAGGCGTGCAATGATCCAAAGTCCCACCATACACCTGACAACTTTTCTACAATAGGCAATTTGAGTGAGTTTTGCTCATTGAAATTCCTGAAATTATATACTGAGGATTTAAATTTCCTTTGGTGATTTAACTTTCCCCTTGCTGACCACTCACACCTTGACTCACTTTAGCTATTCATTCTGATACAGTCACAGCAGAGGTTATTTGGCTTCAAATAGATGCAATTGTTTAGCTGACTAAAAATATGACCTGAAAAGTGACTCCTGCCTTCATGTCTAGTTACCTGCAGGGCTTCAAAATCAGGCTGAATTGATGCGAATGAAGCTTCAAATATTAGTACACTTTGTTTGGAAAGTTTCACAAGGACGCTGGGGTGAGCAATTTTAATCCACATTTCTTTATTAATGAATGTATTTATTTTCCAACCCTGAATATCTTGAAAAGATTTTGGCCACCCATGAGTGCCTTTAGCTGCACACTGCATTTATACAGCTCAATGCACCCCTGCTTCTGTTATGCTATGCCTTGGACGGATTAACGAACTGAGCAGTATTTGCAGCTCAGTCATATTTCAACAAGAAAAATCTGAATGCACTATCTTCAGGAAAGTTCAGGCACTATCTTCAGGAAAGTTCAGGAACAAACCTACCTTTGAACACTGAAGTTCATTACTGAAATCTGTTCATCAGTTCTGGATCTCAAGGTTGTAGCCAAAACTGAATTATCATTTTCTCCTTTCTCAATCGTGTGGTTTTTCTCACATTTCTATTTGTTGATGTTAAATAGCATATGGTGGAAAATGTGCATCCAATAGAAACAGTCAGATTTCTACTTTTCCAGAGTATGGTTTCACACTTGTGGAAACACCCTGGCTTGTCCGTGAATTCTGCTGCTTGGGGAAGGTCTCCCATATTAAAGCACAAATGCATCAAATGACAGCTGGCCAAAAGTGGGTGCTATTTGACTATATTTTTCATTCAGTTGACTTTACAGCTCATAGTGAACAGAGGGGATGCAATGTGAATAATGGGACTGGACAACATTTTCACATAAAGCTCAGAGAGGAAGTGTTTGATGGCAGAAGGAAATAACTCTGCTTCAGCTGGTTACAGAACTGCAGCTGACAACACTCAAGCTACATAAAGGATTCATGAACTTCAGACCTTTTTAATTGACCAAAAAATATTAAAGCTTTCAGACAGAGTGGACAGAAAAGGTAGCTTGGGGCTCACACCTCTGTCCAAACCCTAGGGCCTTGCTTAGGAAGCACAATGCAAACTTGTGGCAAAGTAATCCATTTCACTTCATTGCAAAGTGGTTTGAGAGACTGTCCTCTATGACTTCATGGCAGGAGGTACCAAATAAACTTGACCTAAATTATAAACATGAGGAAGCAGTATCTCCCCAGAGACCTTGTTCTTCTTTTCCAGTTGTGACTTCTGTGCAAGGCCAGGATTTTTTAACCCATCCCTTGTGGAGTACTGGAAATCATCATTGTTTGGTTTTGCTTGTGTGTTTGAGTCATCAATGGCTAGTTCCACCTTCCCCTGAAAGAAGCCACACTCAGCATCATCAGGCACATCAATGTGCAGCATAACTGATACTCTCCAGTAACAGGAGCTCATAAATTATGAAAAATGACTGCTACAATTAACTGAAAATCAAATTTATTTGCAATAAACAGCAGCAGATGCATTGATTTTCATATTCTGTGCTCACTGTTGCCTTTTAGGCTGGAAGAACTCAAGTCAATAAAAGGAAGATAATAAATATCCAAGACTTTTTAATTCAGATCTGGTCTATTTTCTCCTGTGCTGACTTGCACATTTGCTGACACTCACTCTAGCTAAAACCATTTAAATGCTGACTTGTTTATTTACTGAATTTATTTGGTCAATTTGAAATGTTTCCCTCCTCTGCCTTCCAAACCAATGCAGGAGAGAAATTCACTTTGCCTTGTTGATGTCAAGCATGCTAAGGCTTGGTTTCAGTTGGCATGAGGCCAAGCAGCATCACAAAGTGAGGTCCATTCATGGCTTACTGCCAGTGGAAAATGTGGCACAGAAAGTCTGGGATTATTGTTAACACTCTTCAGGCCAGTTTGGGACTATCAGGATAAACTGGGAGAAAGCTTTAAATTGAATGAACTGTGAGTGTTAGAAGCAGAACTGGTGTTCTGATACTGTTAACTTTTCAATTAATTTCAACTATTTAGACCAGTCATTTTTACTATTTCTCAGTACCCTCCAGAATTTTCCTAGGGATGTATGAACTTGTGTATAGCAGATTCATACTCCCTGTCAAAAGATTGGTTTTTCAAGAAAAGTAATCTTTTGTGGGCTTCTTAGGAGAAGTCTGTGGACCTGCATGTCCTCATAGACCTCCAAGTTGAAAACCACTGACCTGGACTAATTCAGGTCTATCCTGCATGGTGAATATATTGTATAAAGTGAGAAAATGTAATGACCTAAGAAGTTTCCTTTTCTTTATAACATCGGAGGTTCCTTAGAGAGGATGAAGTACTTTAGAGTTGCTAAGAGGGAAACTGCTTTTATGATGTCTCAATATTATTTACAACAACTATTGGCCCTTTTTTTGATTACTGCCTGTTGCAGCTATCCTGAAATACAAACACCAAAGCCGTGTGCACAAAGATACTTCTGCAAATCATTTTGCTTGTGTGTGTCTTAAAAATGAGTCTTGCACCAAAACCACAAGTGCATGATGTTTAAGGAGTGAAATTAAGCAGCCCCCAAGTTAAATGAGTGCAATTTTATGCATTCTGTTTGGGGAATCAGCTTCTCTAAATCGGAGAGGATGTGCTTGGAGTATTCAAGGTTGGCTAGTTTACGTTAATTTTCTGGAATGCTGCCTATTCTATTGACTCACTTTGCCATTTTATGCTTTTCTTGATGGACTTCTAAAAACAATTTATGTGAAGTCCTCCTTGGCTTCTGAAGATGAGACTTACAGTGGGGGCCAAAAATCTACCTCCCATAGGCAACAGCAGCAGTGAAAATGTAACTTCACAGGGTAGCAAAAAAAAAGAGAATATCTGGAATCTCTGTTAGAACTGTGGTGACTCTTGAAACTCCACATCTTCACAGATGCTGTGACCCAGATTCACTAAATGGGCTTCTATAAGTTCTGAAGTGGTTCCTTACTGCTCTAATATTGGAGCATGCCCCCAAGGCAAACATAAAGCCTGCAGGCCATGTACAATGTCAAGAAGGTTTATTCCCTCTGGAGCTCAGTTGCCTCCTTTCTTCCAGGCTTCTTGGGTTTTGCTGTAGACCAGATGGAGAGTGGACAGTGACACTCTTGCCTCATTGTCTTTGGCCTCAGCATCCTCCTTGACTTAGGATAGACCCAACATACTGTTGCCTTAGGTTTTAACCTTTATATTTTTTCGAATTCTGTATTGCCTAATGTGTAATTCTGAGATGCTTCATAGCCTGTTAGCTGCTGTTCTCTCGTGCTAAGATAGACATAACAGTGCCTCTCTGGACTCGCTCTTCAAGGACACTNGGTGGCAAGCGAGCTAGGGGAGCTAAGGGGAAATTGCAAAGTGTTAATTGGTGAATTTATGCTGATATACAAATGGACCAAACCTATAAAGGTGTGGAGAACTCATGACTCGTCGTCCATTTTGGGTGATGCCCCTAGGGGAGCTTTGTCTGCCCTAAATGTACCTTTGAAGGCCTTTTGAATAAATACTCACCTTTATTCCCTTACTCTTTTTAGGCACCCTTTTTAGGCAACAATACAACATAGTGAAAGGTCTCCTGAGCAGGCAGGAACTTTCCATACCATGTCAGTACCGTACAGCAGGTGCACAAAGCATCTAGTCTCGTGGTGGGAAGTGGTAAAGTGCTTTTGGAGACAGAAAGACTAAGACACAGCAAATATGTCACTGTAAGTGCTAATGGACATGTGGTATGAGTATGCCACTTAGGGACATTGGGCTGCACACAATGTCTGTGCAATACAATGAAGATGAACCCTGCTGCTCTCTTTAAGTCTCTCTCTAATATCTCACTTTTGGCCTCAGAGTCTTTCAAAGGTAGCCTCCCACCAGCTCCAGCTCTCAGCTGATTCTGTCACACTGCTTACAGCTGCATCTGCTGAAAAGTACCCACCTGCTCGACAGAACTCATCGGCCTCCTGATGCACCATGTCTTTGACCCGATTGCTGTAGGTCAACCTGGAGTCTTGATCATAAGCCTTCAGGGTCTCGCTGGAGCTGTAGGACTTCTGGGGTGCCTTGCTGTCCTCACTCTCAGCTGAAGAGCTGGTGTAGCGGCGCTCAGTGTCGCGGCGCCGAGTCAGAGATCTATACGGTTTCCTTTCTTTTACATCCATGGCACCCTTGTCTGAGTATTCAACATTAAAATAATGACGTCCGTGTGGTGGTCAGATTGGAATAATCTGAAAGAGAGAATAAAAAAATTCAGGTTTTTGGGCACTCAGCAGCTAATTTACCTTCTTTATACATTATTGCACTGAAGAAAAGGGATGCTACTACTTAATGGTTTGCAGGAAAACCCTTTTAGAACAATTACCAATAAAAAGAAAGTTTCAATTATATGTGACTCATTTAATAATTTCCACTGCTAACAGGACACATGCATGCAGCAACTCACCTCTGTCTGAACTAGGAATGCACATGGGAATTTTATACTGTGATATTGTGTGTCTTCTTTCCATGGGAAGTGATTCAGATACCTCCAGGAAGCACATATTCATCAGTCACCTAATCTCTGGGAAATCAGGTAATGCTGAAATGTCTCTATTTGGGCAACCAGAGGACTTTGGAAAAATGCTGCCCTGTGGTTTTAAAAGTGTTTTGATAGTTCTCAAGGTTAGAATGGATGAACAAAAAACTGAGACAGATTAAGAAGGCAAGTGGGAAGAAGAGGGAAAAAGGAATAATGAAGGAGTGAGATATGGATAGAAATTGCATTAAAATGTCTTCGTATTCAGAGGGCTCATCTTTATTCAGCTGGAAATATATTAGAACTCAAGCAGAGCTGAGAAAGTGTAAATAAATGATAGTGTTCTGCTTCATGTAACAACATGGTCTGGGATTTATGTCTGTGGGAAAACTAATGTATATATGCACTGCTATGCAAGCACACATATCTGCACACAGAAAAATCAGACAGCATAAATAAAAGATGTATTAAAAGTATTTTTGTCAAAAAATTAATAAATAGTATTTTTATTTCAAGTTTATTAAATGTAACAGATGTCACAGAAAAAAAAGGCAGTGACATACATCAAGACGGTAAAATATGTTTTTTAATATCTAAACTGGTTTATGAGGAAAAATAATGATAAAACCCACAAACCAAACATTGAAGTTCTGTAATTATGGGCTGAACTTCTCAGAAATTGAGTCCTCCTGACCACTAAAGAACAAAAGTTGAGTATCTAAATGCCACCCCAGGATATTGTTGTTTATCATCAGCATTTAAAAACAGAAAGGAAGAGTTTTAGAATGCACTTATCAGCTCTTGGCCTTTTTCATATCAAATACATATGGAAATGTATGGCAAGGACTGAATCACATTCTGCTGGCATTTCTTTCTTGAAAGGCTAAACCTTGAATATACTAATGAAATCTTACTCCTCCATGATTCAGCCCCCAGCCTTGATTCAGATGCTGTCCCCTGGATTTCAGAGAACCATAGAATCCCAGAAAGGTTTAGGTGGGAAGGGAGCTTGAAGATTTTCTAGTTCAAATCCCTTGCCATGGGCAGGGACATCTTCCACTAGACCAGTTTTCTTGGAGCTCCATCCAGCCTGGCCTTGAACACTGCCAGGGATGGGGCAGCCACAGCTCCTCTGGACAACCTGTGCAAGTGCCTCACCACCCTCACAGTAAAGAATTTCTTCCTAATACCTCATCTACACCTGCCCTCACACAGTTATGGTGCAGCAGTTGAGGATGGACATGCTGTGAGCTTTGCAGATCGGTTTATAGGGATGTGGTGTAACATAACATTTGTGAGTTTCAAAACTGAGTGTGTGAAGGACTCAGGAGTCACACTCCTCTCTTAGCACAGGTTCTGATCACCTACAAATCATAATACTGTGCTGAAGCCTGAAGACAACATTTTATTATTAATTCCTTGCTTGCCAAGCTGTCTGGCACAAGCACAACTAAAAAAATACTGGCATTGAAGAGAGACTGCAAGAGCAAGCAAGAGCTGCAGGAAGGCTGTGAGATGAACTGGCGCTGGGCAAAGAAGAGGAGAGTTACGCTCTTGGGACTCTCATGGGTTTGAACCATGACACAGTCCTATTTCTACAATTCTGATTTTGCTAAAACTGCTCACTGGGTTTTGTCACCTAAACCTCAAAAATGAACTTTGCAATGACAGATCCTCATTCCAATACCTTGTATAGTTTCTGTGGCATTCTTTCTCGAAATTAAGACACTATTACAAAAAAAAAAAATCCATTCTCTCCCAATCTATTCCAGTGAGGGTAGCAGACCAAATTCATACCTCTATTTGTCAGCAAAATGCATAGAAACTATTAAAGGCTAATGGAGGATGAGGAGAGGGGAAAGGAGGAGTGTTTTATAACAAATTTTACCTAGGTCATCCACAGAGATTTGAGCACCACTTTGATTTTAAAAGTGTTTTTAAAACCACTGAATTCAATGACTTAAATTAATTAATGTTAATGCAATACAATGAATGCAAATGGGATTACTCACCAGCCAAAACTGATGCATGTTAAATGTATTGCAGAGTCAGGGGACAACACTAAGGCCTGAATGTAGAAGCAATAGAGAAGGAGACTGTGTTGTGCCATGTAAGACATCTACCAAATATTGGTAGATGTTGTTTTGCATTGAATCAAACATATTGGTGCTTTCATGCTGGAGAGAGCTAAAAGAAATAGAGCATCTGATTGCCTTTCAATGCACTGCCATCTTCCCTCAAAAAAAAAAAAAAAGCTTTTTTGGCTTGAAAAATTGTAACTTTTTTACACTTGTTATTGAATCCGTTTATCTCCTTTATAGCATCTCTGTTTGAAAACCTTAGAAGGAGCAAATTTGTTATATTTTTGCATAAAACACCTTAAAACAGGCTCCTTCACAACAGCCCTGTATAGAGAGCTGTTATAATGAACAATGAAATTGTGGTTTATTGTTATGGGGGATGGAAATAGCAAAATGTGAGTGAGAAGTGGTTACTCTCTGAGAAGGAAATGAGAAAAGGTGGCTTCTGTCTGTCTCTGAGCATTGTAGTAATTCCTACCAAGGGCCAGTCATTTAAAAACTCTCTAGTGAGAGAGGCACATGTGCCAAGAAAACCTTTCTGCACTGTTAGAGCCACAAGGTACAAACAGGGTCTGTAATTACCATTAGTAACCTTGCAACTTAGGAAATGACAAAAAAACCATGAGGAAATTGACTGACTTCCCACCAGATGAAGGGTTTTCTTTTTGTAAGGAAAGGTGCTGAAAAACTGAAATTTCTCCCACAGTTCTTCAAAAATAGTCCTGTAAATTTGCACCATCCATATGCACATTCCTCTGTAACAGTGTTTCTATTCCCAACTCATTCATGTCTTTGTAAATTTAACTCTTCTTTTTATTTCTCTCTCCTTCTCAGCTTGGCTTGACTTTCCAACTAGAAAGATTACCTCCATAAAACATAAAGAGGGTTTTAAAAAAATGATTTTTAAAGGAACTTTTGCATTTACCTAACTTAAGTAAGTTTCCAGCACCTCTCCATGGACATGCAAATCTTGTCATCTCAATTTTATGGCCCTGTTCCCAGATGGTTTAGATACTTTACTTCCAATGGAGTTGTGTTGTCAGAGAATTTGCCTCATAGTTTTTCTGTGATAGATTATTATTTTTTTTATCTGCTAGTCCTTGTGTCTAGATTTCACTTTGCTACAATCTCATCAGTGCCATCAACACTTCACATTTTGCTTGACTTCTCTGGCATACAAAGAATCATGTTCATCTCAGTTTCATAGTCAACCACCAGTTTCATTCCATCATGATTGCTCATGATTGCTCCTTAAAATTTTAAAAGATTCCATAAACTTGCAGGACCAGATGTAAAAAAATAAGACTTCTAATATGGACCTTTCCGTCACTGTGTTCCTTCTCCCTCCACAAAAGCACAAAACCCTCTTGTTCATTTCTGCTCCAAATAATTTCTATTTTGAAAGGACTTTCTTGTCCTATAACACAGTGTTTCTAGCTCTGTTTGATTCTTTCGTCATATGCAGTCTCCATAATGAAACCAAATTTCACCTTTCTTTTCAGGTTTGTTTGTTTGTTTGTTGTTGTTGGTTTTTTGTTTTTTTTTTGTTTTTTTTTGTTTTGTTTTGGTTTGGTTTTTTTTTGGTTTTTGGTTTGGTTTGGTTTGGTTTTTTTAAGGCAAATTAGTTGCAATAGATATTCTTGTTTTTTGCAGCACCCTGTGTATGCAGTATCAACTGGACCACAGGCTGGTCTGGAGGACAATTCACAACAGAAGCATCCTTCTGGCTTTACTTATTTTACTTAGAAAAGTCCCACGGATTCTGGGGTAACCAAAGGGTTACCTACATGTAAAAGCCTATAAAATCAGACACCTTGAAATAGTTATATTTTTCAGAGGTGTAAGACTCTTCTTGCATCCTTACATATATGTCAGGGAGCAAAACAAAAAAATCAGCTTTCTGCTTCTGGTGCAGTAGTGCAGCAAATGCAATGCTTATTTGCAGCTCTTTTTATTTTGCTTTTGCTTTGGTTGGCTCCCAAATAATCCTTTTTATGATGTTTTATCCTTTATATCTCTCCTCATTCTCGGTTTTGTTGGTTTTTGTTGCTCTTTAGAGCTTTGATTAACCACACTGGCTTTGTGCTGCAGAATCGCACTCAATGAATGGCAAGGGGAATGATTTATTTTCTGAGTCACTGCTTAAAAGACAAACTTGCATCAATCAAAAACCAGACAAGGGAGTGTGACACCACAAAGTGATGTGCTAGGAGGTGCTTACAGCAAAAAGGACAGGTGGTCTTCAATAGCTGACTTACATTGCAGGTCACTAATCACAGAGATTAACAGCAAGGTGATAGACAGCGCCTGTTCTGGGAAGCAGCATGTCATATCATCCAATTCTCTGTCAAAATTTGAGGGTTTAAACAGTAGAGATAGCTTTATGTACTTCTCATACACTTATGGCAACAGGGTGATGAGAAAGCTGAAAAAGTGAAATATTTGTCTCCGTGAAAACGTGAGCATGAATTCTGGTGGGTTGATTCCACGTCCACCTGTGTGCTGAAGGAAGCAAAAGGACTACTTCTCATAGTCATTTGTTCTCCTCTACAAAACTGCCTATGCAAAAATGGCATGACCTTAATTTGGTAGGGCATGCTTTCTGTCTTCTTGAACTAGTTCTTCTCATTTCACTGCTTAGGGCAATATTTTTTCCTATTTTTTATGGTTTCTGCCCTTTGCAGAATGAGCACAGCCATCGAATGCTGAGCAGCAAGCTGGATTTTATTTTCCCTCCTTTGGGCTCCACAAATTGAATTGATAACTAAGACCTAATGCTGCGATGTAGTGAGCAAGTATCCTTTCCTTCACTTTATAGAGGAAGACATGAGCCGTGGGAAGTCCCAGGGAATTGCTTAAGGTGGTACAAAAAGAAAACCACACAACTGAGAGAAGCAACTTATGTCCAAGGCTGAGTCTGATAGTGAGTCCTGGATATTTTTGAGAACCAAGTGACATAAGCACAGTATAATACTTAATTTAAAAAATTTTGGCCAATGCATAAGTGAAGTCTTTGTTAGAGAGGAACAGCATGAACCTCAGGTATTATGAATAAGATGCTCTTTCATGTTTGGATAGTGTCCTTCAGTCAGAGGGACTGTGGAGCATGGACAATTGCAGTTGTGTGTCACCAGTGAAATCACATGGTGAATGATGAAAACCTCGCTCAGAGTCAAAAGAGAGACAGATTTTCACCTTGTTGTACATTAATCTTCTCAAAGATACCAACAGATATTGGGGGCAGAACAACAATGCTACTTGGGGAATTAGTTCCAAATCAGGATCCTGAGCTGCAACCAAAGAAATTGTGGGTTCAGATAACTAAATGACTTTGTGTCTGTTGTTCTTAATATTCTACAGCAAATTTAGTCATTGCCTAATGTTTTGCATCTTATTTGAAAGAATGCAGTCCACTGTGACAATCCCACCACACTTCCATGAGGATGCAAGTGTCTGATTCAAGGCTCCATATTCTGATTTCGTAGACTCTTGGATAGGCTTGGGTTGGAAGGCACCTTAAAGATCATCTAGTTCCAACCCCACTGACATGGGCCGGATCCCACTCACTAGTTCAGGTTGCTTAAAGCCCCATCCAGCCTGACCTTGAAAAAACCTGACCTTCTTTACACAAAATGTTGAACCTGGGAAATCTTATTTGGTCATTTTCATCTGTCAAGAATTGTTTGTGATAGTGCCTTTCACTTCACACCACATCTAAAACACAAAGCTGGCATAAATATAGTGGTGAATGTTCTGATGCATTCAGCAAATACTTAGGCATGTACTCAGGGGTTATTCAAAAGAAATTTGTATTGCCTGGTGATCAGAGTCAGCAATGATCTGATCTTAGCAAATACTCAACTATGGCTTAAACAGTGTGATGCCATTTACCAGGTTTGCAGGAGATCCTTCTATAACATAAAGGATTCCTGTGTTTTTATTAGACTTTAAGCTTCTGATTTATAACAGAGGTTCAAATCCCATGAGATATTTGTAGGAAATAAATTAATCTACAGGTATAACATCCTCTCACATTTTTGGCAAAGGCTTTGGAAAGAAGCAGGCACAACAGAGGAGAATGAAGAGTTGAATTAATACTGCTTGGCTTCAACCCAGTACTCACACAAAGTAACAAAATCTCCCTTTTCTGGTCTCAACCACTAAGGCTTTCTTCTGGTGGTAAGAGACTTGCTGGGAAGTTGGTAATGTCCTGGTCAAAAGATGTGGTTTGTGACCTTTTCATGAATAAATCTGACACTGCAATAAGCTGGAGGCCCAGAAAGCTTGAAACAGTAGTTGTGGAAAAGCATGAAGGAGGCTGGAATACAATTATTTCTATTACTGCTGGTTTGCAACCCCCTAAGTCTTCGTTCAT
Source organism: Climacteris rufus (assembly GCA_013398175.1). Lineage (NCBI taxonomy): Eukaryota > Metazoa > Chordata > Aves > Passeriformes > Climacteridae > Climacteris > Climacteris rufus. The sequence continues at coordinate 283,395 of VZRZ01006734.1, read as the reverse complement.
GGGCTGGAATCTTAACCTGTGCTAGGGGAAGATGTCGGGGCCTGAAGTAAAAAATGCCTTTGAATAATTTCTGACTAGTTTAAGCAGTTTGCAGCTGCAGTCATCAGAACCATACTCTGGCTTATGCCAAAATGGAAATTATTTTGGAAACAATCTTAGTTTTATATTGAAAGTCTCATGGTAAGTCTACTAGCCATTCTTGGATAAAGTGGGTTTTCTTCAGAACCTCAATTTAATAAACAATGCATAATGGTATTTAAATAGTAAATGTCAAAAGAAACAGCCTGACCATGTACACTGTTTTAGGTTCAACCTGCAAATTTTTCCTGACTCTGTTATACTCAAGATTTGGGTATATGATGTGCCAAACATCCAGCCCATTTATTAGCAAATCTCAGACTGAGAAAGAACTGGTGACACAAAATGCAAGTAGTCACTGCAAACACACCCATTTTTTCCTCTATCACCCACCATCTGCTAATCTGGGCTTTTACTGGGGATAAAGGAGGCTATAATTTATGTCCTTAAATCTTAGTCATACAGGATGAAGTTTTGATTGTGTCTTAAACATCCTAGGAGAAAGTCCTTGACAGAGGTTTCCTCAATCTGCCTGGGAGAATCCTTTTTCTTCCAGAAAAGAAAAACAGAGCCAAACCAGGATTTTTGTTGTTTGTCATTTTGTTGTTGTTACATTTTGGTTTCTTGTTTTAACAACAAATTTTATTTGATAGTCTTTAGTCATAGAACTGTAGAATGGATTCTATGACAACAAAGAAGGTGGCTTTGTGTTAGAAGGGACCTTAAAGATCACCTAGGTTCAATTCCCTGCCATAGCAAGGGAACCTTCCACTAGACCAGGTTGCTCAAAACCCTTTCCAACCTGACCTTGAATGCTTGAATGCTTGAATGCTTGACGGGGCATCTACAGTTCCCCAGGGCAACCTGGGCCAGTGTCTCATGTCCTAGACAATAAGAAAAGGTTGCACAGGGCTTGCTCAGGGTGCTGAGCTTTGTACCCAGTCTTGGGTAAGGTTTGTTTCTAATTCTCAGTAGTCTGTTGTGGCCTACAGGAAGCCTTTGTGATAAAATGGTGAGCCATATGAAAATGTTGCAAGAATTCCAAGACAGTTCCCATGTACACTTTGTGTCATTCAACCTCTTTATTCCACAATTAGGTAAGTGAATTCCCATTCTTAAATACACTACGTCTGTATCCCTGTTCCCATGCACACTTTGTGTCATTCAACCTCTTTATTCCACAATTAGGTAAGTGAATTCCCATTCTTAAATACACTACGTCTGTTTCTCTGTCAATAAATTGAACAAGGAAACTATCCATCTTTATTGCTTGTGTATGGATTGGGTGCAGTCAATTTGAAAAAGAAGAAAGGGAAAGTGGTGTGAACACTGATTTAAGGATTCAGGTTGGTCCTTCCCCTCCATCCACTTCAGCAAATTTCTTTGCAGGATCACTGGGTTTAACAGTCCTTCATGAATCTGTCCTCTGAGAATTCACCTCATCCCATTTGACTCTTGACCTTTGCAACATCCTGGGTGTATCCCCACATGTGATTATGTATTGTGTGAACAAGTACTTGTCTCATTTAAAGTCAATGTGTACAGTCTTGTCTTTCATGGGAATACTGATGAACCCTCAGCCTTTTTCATAAGAGAAGAGGCCTTGAACTCATAGCCACTCTCAGATGTAACTTACTTTTTGCTATTACTCATTATTTCTGGTCCCACAGAAAAGAAGCGAATGGAGGATGGGGCTCTTTTAGGAAAGAAATCATGTCTGCCTTTTCTCCCTGCAGCCACCATGATGTATCCTGTATCATCATCAAAAGTATCATGTAGGTGTGCACCTCCTGTGTGAAACAGAGTTCAGAGCATGTCCTGTCCTACACCTTGCAGAGGCAGCCTGGGCTCTGAGCAGCTCACAAGGTGGGTGATGGCTTGAATTGAAGGACATTTGTAGTGCAAAACTTGCAAGATCTGAATTCCCCCCCCCCTCCTTTTTCTCATTGGCTTGACTGTGAACACAATAGTTTATGCGTGGATTGGCTTTCACTGCTGCCATTGAATACCAGGGGATGCCATATGCTCGAATGAATTTGGAGGAATATACTCAGAATTATGCTCAAAAAGCATTGCTAGGGATACATTTATTTTGTATCTGCCTATTTATTAACACTATTTATAAGACACTCTGCCGAACAGTAAGATGGAAAACTTTCTGCGGCAGAGGGAAGCTCTCACCTAATTGGCAAGATACAGAGCATAGGGAAAAAGTATTATCATCCCTCTTCTGCAGGCAACTATCTTGCCCAGTTACTTGGAGTCATGTAACTAACACACAAAACTCCTGCAGGATTAGTCACAAAGCCAACCTGTCCTTGTCTTACTACAGTGTCACGTGTAAGATTGTCCACGCTCTTGTCACAGCTGCTGCGTTACTTCCCTTCAGCAGGGAGAGAAACCAACCTGTTTTCTTGTTCAGATAAAATTCCCTAAAGGGTCAAATTTCAAACTAAGTTTATTAAAATATGAATTACCTGTAAAAAAGACTGCAAAGGCCCATGAACTGATTTATTTTAGGGCTTCTCTGTGAGATAATAGGAGTGCATTGAGAGATGCTAGGGATTGATTAATCAGTGTAACCCCTACTGTGTCCAGAGCTTCACTTTCAATGACACAATAAGCTTATGCAGTAGGAAGTGTATTTTTCTTAGGTAAAATCCTATGGGAAAAAAATTGAGATGTAAAAATAGTAAATTAGAAATAGGAAATGTTTGGGTTTTTTTTCTGAAACAAAGGACTCCTTCGTTGGAAAAACAAAGTGGGGTATCACCTCTAAGAAGAGATTTTGAGCATATGTAATCCCTGTTACAATGCGAACTTCATCTGACATCCCTGCAATTCACAGTTGGCTTTAAACAGACTGTGCTCTGGCAAGTGGACTTACACCTGATTACTGGGTTGCAGCTTAGCACTGACATGTACAGGCTATGTATGGGTATGGAGAAGAAATCGCTCTAGGGAAACCCTACAGCACATTCCAGTGCCTGAAGGGGCTAGAAGAGAGATGGAGAGGGACTTTTGACAAGATTATGAAGTGATAGGACAAGGGGGAATGGCTTCAGACTGACAAAGGGCAGGGTTAGATTAGATATTAGGAATAACTTTTTCCCTGTGAGGGTTGTGAGGCACTGACACAGGTTGCCCAGAGAAGCTGTGGATGCCCCTTGAATTGTTCAAAGCCAAGTTAGATGGGGCTTTGAGCAACCTGGTGTAGGGTAATTTGTCCCTGCTCACTAGGTCATCTTTAAGGGCCCTTCCAACCCAAACCCTTCAATAATTCTATAATTCAATGGCCTTCCAAAACAGACATCAACACACTCCTCCAGATGTACAAATGCGTCTCAACTGCAAGGTGCAATAAGGAGGCAGTTTAATAGAGGTAATAATAACTGATACTGTAGCTCAGGTGAAAATATCAAACATTACATTTATTTTATTCTTGCAAAATGCTGCTCTTCTACTTGCCCAAATATACCAGAATAACAGCAGGGTTTATTTTTACTTACGTTTTTTTAAACACATGGCAAAACCTCAGATTTCTTACAGATTTAGCCTTCAAGGAAGTACACTTTCATCTCTCTCAAGTTACAGGCAGAACAGACTGGCAGAAAGGAGGTGACCTGACCAAATAATGCAGGAAGTCAGTGGCCCAGACTATGCAAACCTCAGCTCCCATTTGCACATCAGAAGCCTGTTTACTGGATTTCTTGGATTCTGTGCCAGTATTCAAGAAGGCCAATGATCTTTCAGTAGATTAAATGCTAGGTAAGTGATTAAGTGGTTTATCCAAGGCCAAACTGGAAAATAAATCCTGCATTGTTGGTATTAAGATCTCTAGTTTAATTCTGGTTTGTTGTATGAAAACATCTTGTATATGACTTTCTGTGGCAAAATGGAACGACATTAAATCTTTCTTACAAGAACAAGTTTTTATAACATTTAACAAAAATGAGTGGAAAGGTCCACTCTTTTGTTGAAGAAAAGCTTTGCTGCCATGCTAAGGAATCCGTCTTAAAGAATATTCAGCCAAAAGACATTGTGGGAAGAAAAGTAAAAAGTAAATGAGGGAGCTGGGCAGGGAGAAGGCAATTGAAGATGTAAATGGCTCTTCTTAGTCATACCTTTAATGACTAGCTAGACCAAAGATTAGAACTAATTGAACTAGCTCTCAGTCAACAAAAGATGTAAATAGATTGCAAAACAGAGTGGGATTACATTAGTTTATACTAAATCAAGAGTAATTAGTGTTTGCACAGTGTTTAAAAAGCAAAAAGTGCTATATAAATGTTAATTATTACTATTGGTTTCAAATAGATGCAACAAACAGTCTTTTATATGCCTTAGGAGGTAAAAGACAATAAAGCAAAATTCAGTTACAGGCTCCATCATTTGACTGAGACCTATCAGATCACATTTGGGAAAACACATGGATTCTTATTCAGTGGCTATCTCTGAATTGTGAGTGTTTCATTTTAAGTCATAGGGGACTGCCTATCTCTGGAAAACTTATATTCTGGAAAAGGAAAAAAAGAAACAAAACCCACCTGAAACACTAAGACTGCCAGCTCCACCAAGGTCAAAAGAATAGAGAATTTTACAGATGGAGGCCATTGGTTTCAGTAGCAAATAAACCATCTTTATTTTGGACCATACAATAGTTCCTGAGATGAAGAGAGATAGTTATGTCTGCTGCTGAAAAGCAAGGCTCTGGGAAACAGCACTAGTTTCTCTTATGCTCTGCTGTACCACTAATCTATTGTGTGGTCCTGGACAAGGCATTCAACCTTTTGGGCCCATTTATGAAAAACAGATATAACCATTCTCTGCTGTTTCACGGCCAAGTAAAAGGTCTTTTTTGATGCTTTTAAGCATGTCATTTCAATAAATAATTTATGAGACATATCACTATTAAGAAGACGTCCAAGAAAGAGTCTAGGATTCTAACAAGAAACTTATGAGGTGAGATCATACAGTTTCAGGATGGATTCTGGGCCATAACATGCTAATGATTTGCAAAGATTATTATGCTCACTGGAATCATGGACATAAAAGAACCCTAAAGTAAAATGCTTATCTACTTTTTTGCAATAAATTTTTGACCAATTTCCTTCCTACCTTGGCAAGTGCTTGCAGAGAAGAATGATAAATAGCTGAGGTCCAATCACTTTGTAAGTTTTAAAAATCGCAAGGGATAATTCAATTACAAAAAGTAATTTGTATGAAAGAAATATTTTGCCAGGATATGAGCTAATAAAAACCTATATTTAAGCTCATGATTTTCAAGGCAGTATACCAATGTTAATTTATTAGCAATTATGTCTGTAAAGGAAGCAGTACAGATGGAGACAGAGGAGACAGCAACATCCTCAGTCATAAACTCCTGAAGCCAAATGTCTAATTGTACATATCATCGCTCAAGTGAAGCTGGATCAATGCTTGCATCTGTTGGATGCAGAAACCTGCACGAAATCCAATTGCCAAGAATCCTTTAAACATAAGTTTGTTTTCACCAAAGTTCAGGCTCCTGGGTTTGAAAATGTCAGCCTTGGTAGAGGAATGGTTCCACATTTCAATGTTTCTGATGACAAACCCTGCTTGAGATGTTCCCTCCTGTTAGGGCTCAGCCACCCTGCTGCTTCCTGACTCCCTGGGGATACTGGTGCAGCTGTTCATAAAACCATACCATAAGCAGATCAGGGAAATCATCTGGAAACTAAAGGAAAAAGAGCCATTATCTACCAAATACCTACCTT
>VZRZ01006734.1:244524-277524 GCA_013398175.1 Climacteris rufus | reverse complement strand
GAAAAAAAGCCATTTTCTACCAAATTCCTTCCTTTTTTTTTTTTTTTTTTTAGCCTACTCCAACTTTTATCAAGCTAGATTAATATCAGTCTAGTTTTAGAGAGGCATTTCACAATTAGATGCAAGGCTCAGGCAAGGGGGCAATACACTGGGGTGGGAAGGAAAACAGATTGCGATAGTCTTTTCTATCATCTATGTTGCAAGATGGAGCTGTTTCCACTTTATAGTGTGCATGCAATAAGTTGCCTGACCTAAAAATCTGTATTTCTAATCAGTTTTCAAGCAATAGAACTGTGGGTTTCTAGTTACTGTTCTAGTACATTTTTTCCAGCTCTACCTCCTAACAACCATGGGAATGGGTGACTCTGAGAGATGGTATTGCTCCACTTCTTGAAATGAGAGCTGCTGCTGCTACTTCATGGAAGCTGCCTTGCTGAAATCCCTTGATCCATGTCCACAGCTCATCTATGCCTCCTCCTTGTTTACAGACTGAAGGTTCTCTGCATTTAATTGGAATTTCTGTTGAGACTTTATTCTCTCTGCCATGTCTTGACCACACTATTTTCAAGAAAAGTTGAAAACTGTTGTAAGCAAACCAGTGGAATGCAGACAGCTTCTTTTTCTTCCCTTCTTTTTCTTTTTTTCTTACCTTTTGTTCATTTTTTTCCATTTAATTTTATTTCACTAGCAATTGTTGGTATCCCATGTAGGATAAATTAATGTTTAAAAGAATTAGATATTTCTTACTGCTTTGTAGCTTTTTGCTTTGTAAGTCATGTATATAATCTGTATCTTAAGATATTCCACAAATCGCTTTTTTTTTCCCCCCTATATTTCTGACCAGTGAGGAGTGAATTTGTTGTGTCATCTGACTGGCATTGAGTTTTACACCAGCATGGCTTCTGTGAACTTTGCATCTGATCCAAAGTCCTTTAAATTACATGGAACTATTTTCCATTCATTTCATTTGGGGAGTAAAATGGGGCTTTACAAGCTCAGCTCTCTGTACAAAACCTTTTAACGTTCACGTTTATGGTATGGGCTGCACAGCATCATATTTCAGCCTCCAAAAGTGTCAGTGCTGAGGATGAAAAGGAATAAAATTAAGAAACTGGAGTCTTTTGAAAATCTCCTTCTCAGAGTGAGCTAAAATGAAACTATGAAGAAACATGTAAGAAAGCACACAGGCAATTTTTTCAGATGTAACCTGTGACCTTGGGAGCCTCTGATCTGCCCCCAAGGACATATGAGGGGCCTGGGTTTGATGGAGCAGGTTTTTCTCCAAAATTAGGCTCCTTTCTGGTATAATAAGCATAGTGCCTTTTATAATTAAGGCATTTAGAAAATTTTCTTTCTATAATCATATGTAGCTGGGGTCTGGAGCAGTCCAGCCTTCAAGCTGTCAATAAACACATTCACTGCCGAGCTGGGTCATTAGGCTTACAAACAGGTTGAACCTAACACTGGAGTCTGTGCATTTAAGCTGATTTCTTGGGTAGGTAAAGAGATATTTATATTTTCATTTAGTTTGAGTGATACCAGCACCTGCCACTTGCTCTAAACAGAGCAGTTAACCCATAACTCCCTCTGTCAACTCCTGTTGATGAAAAGCAAAGCAGATAAATTAATGGGTCCCCTGAGAGGAGAGAACTGAGAAGGCTCGTGTAAACAAACACCTCACAAAATAAAACTGTATTAATGGGAATGGAAATGAAAGTGCCTCTCCCCATCCTTGATATGCACAGCAGGGTGGAGGCAAACACTCACAAGGATGCTAAAAATGAGGAACACACACCAGGCTCTTCACAGCTCACTCCGTGGCCATTAGTGCAGATGGAAATATTTCAGTCCTGCTGACAGCAATGGCTGGGATGCCTTTGCAGCTTTCATGAAGCATCTGGGTTTGTAAAAGTGATGCTTGCCTCTCTATGCAGGCATGGACACAAGGTCCTGCTGCTGGGACTTGCACTCTGTAAACTAATTAAAAGTGAAAGGAGGTGAAATATGTGATTCCTTTAAAAATCTGGTTTGCTCTTAAGGAAATACAGTGGATGGTCCATAGTCCATGGTCTCTTCCCCCACCTGAGGGTAGGCTCACTATTTTCAGCTGCTCTGTCTCTACTGTGCTGGGGACATGGTTCTGTGACATAAACTGAAGTGCATTCAATTATTTCCTCTGTGAAGGGATAATGTCAAGACTCTTTGATGTAGACTGGTTTGGGTTGCAAGGGACCTTAAAGATTATCTAGTTCCATACCCTCTATCATGGGCAGGGACATCTTCCTCTAGAAGGTGATGGCAATCTTATAAAAATCCAAATCTGCAGGTCAGTTGATTGGGCTCTAGTCAGGGGATAAATCCAATCATGAAAATTTTTTTTCCTCCCATCTCTATGACCTTCCTCTCTCAAATATGTTTTTCCTCTTTTCCCTGTAATGGGAAACTGGATTTTAATTTCATTTCCTGTTACTGCTTTGGAGTGGTCTTGGGCATTACAGTGCTTGTGCACCTCACATTCCTTCACAGAGGAATGTTTGCACAGACAAAAAAATAAAAGCAAAGACCTCTTCTCTATCTCACCCTGGCAGGTCATTTTTACCCATGAACCTCTTCCTTGAGATAATACAACCACCTGTGTGACTCTCACTGGCTATAAAATACATGCAGAGCAGAAAACAAGTCAAAAGTGGGGTCTTTTTGCAGACCAGGGATCCAATCTGGTTCTCACTGCTGCACTGTGGGACTGGGTGTAGTGTAGTGAGAATCTGCTGCTGGCCAAAGCTACAGCCTGAGGGAGGATTTATGAACGACAATAATGTGTTTAGGGTAAAGGCAGGTCCCACATCTGTGTCATCCTGCTGTCCTGTTCAGTACTGCACCATAACTCTGGTCTCCTCTGCATACCCAGATGTTGCAACATCTGGATGGAGAGGGTAGGAAGATTTCTGCCAGACTGGAGGATCTTAAGTGCCTTTCTGCTTCCCTCGCACCTCACCTTGTCAGGGAATGTGGAGGAGAAGCCCATAGCTGAACTGAGCTTGTGTTAGGCTACAAATTGTAGTTCAGTGAAGGATGTGTGTAATGGGGAACAAGTACAGCATCAAAGCAAGGAGCTGTAAGTAACAATCTTATTCACATGTGTTTTATCTCTTACCCTGGCATTGTTTATTGCCTGTGTGTTGGCTTGGACCAGAGTCAATGAGTCAAACAACTTTCTCTGTATAATTGCATGCTTAATGGAAACAAGCAGAGGTCCCATGGCCTAGATTTGGAGAGGATTGTTTCTTAAATAGTTGCCTTTGAGGAAGAGCTAGGGAGGAATGTACAGAAGTCACGTGCACAAGTGGCATTGGAAGGGCACCAGTCATAGTGGGAGCATGTGGTCTAAGGGGCTATGCTCTGAAGCCAACACCAGCATCAGTCAGTGCCTGCTTTGGCACTTCCTCAGATGATAAATCAAGAGCAAGAAGTTGCACCAAGTGGTCATCTTACCCTGCTGAGGACCTGCCAGTTGCAGCTCTGAAAGCACAAGGTGTCATTGATGCCAAAAACAGAGCCCGAGGGTGTGACAGGTGATATGGTTGGACTTGTGGCGACATGGAGTATTTCTCTTCCAGGCTGGTTTTCCACATCATCTTTTATTCTAGAAGTTAATGGTCTTATAAGGGCAGCAGCAATAAACAAATGTGCCTAACCTGGAGCCTTATTAATGTAAAAGCTCAGCATTATATATCAATTTATTAACCTTGCATAAACTGGGTTGGCACAAGGATGGAAGCATGAGCCTCCTTCCACCTTCCATTCTACTGTCTCTGCTGTGACAAGGGCAGGAGAGCAGCTGGGTTTGAGCATATTTAAGCTCCTGATTTTATGCTGCTGTACAGAGCTCCTCTCAACATGAGGGCTCATCATAAATGTACAGGGAAGGGGCGATAGGATCACAGACAGACACTGTCAAGATCCTGGCCTAAGGCAAACATGCCTGTAGCTTTCTTACTTCATGCTTTTCAGCTCAAATTAGCTTAACTGTGTCAGAGAGGGCAGCTGTTCCATGGGGGAAGGAGGGAAGGTGTAGATCAAGTATCTGACTCCAGAATTTTGGAGAAAAGTAAATGCTGTGGGAAAGGGGCAAAGGCTGTGGTTGAGATCCCAGCCTTGAGCCCGCCACTTTCTCCCATGGGACTGCAGAAGGAGAAACTCCAGGAGAATGTTTAAGCAGTGCATTAATTACGTCAATATTATTAACAGGCCTCTCTGTGTCCCTTCCTTAGCTGGCACCTCCCACCCTTTTTCTGGCCTGCATTTATTATAAACTGGTATAAGAACTATAGCAGATTTCCAGTTGCCGCAGGGTTTTATATAGGCTAAGGTTGAAATTAACGCATTTCACTAAGACATAAGGAACGGTCAGTGTAATTTGTAAGTTCAGAAACAAATGTGTCTAAGCTTAAAAACCCCTCAAACACTCAAGCAAACAAACAAGCAGACAGCAACAAAAGCTGTAAATTACTTAGATGGTTACATTTATTGCTAAACAGGAATGCTAATAACATATTGGTCCTCAACCAGATTTTTTACCAATCTAGTCTGGGATCTCAGCTCAACTGAAATCCAAGACACAAAGGAGATATCTATGCTAGTAAATTAAATATTTTATTACAGTAAATAACTGTCTGGGACTACTCTTTGGAACTGAGGCCAACTGGCATGGAGAAGACTTCAGCTATATAAAAAACCTTCCTAGGATCCAAAACAGGATGGTGTAGTCTACTGCATTTTGTGACTGGTTTCTGGCCTATGCTGATGCTTTAGCTGTTCTCACAAATTGTATGCCTGGGTCAAAACTTTGCTAGGAACCTCTGTTAATTGCTGTACAGCTACTGTTCAACAATACAAACAGTAACTCCTTGGTATTGTTTCATTTACTAGTATAAGCAGAGCCAAAACTTCAGTGTGCCAAACTGTAAGGAAATAGGTACCTCCATATTTACAGTAGTTTTCAGATCCTTTTGTAAAATAAAATATTCTTCTTATTTGTATTATGTTAATTATGCAAGCCCTGAAATAAGTGTGATATCCTGTTCTTAAATGCACTCTAGCATTGCCCTACATGCATTCCAGAGCTTGAAAGACCTGAGTGTTGGTAGTCTTACAACTGGCAGGCTCAAACATAATTGAGACCTTGGGTTTGTTTTTTTATGGAAAACCCTTCTCCTTCCCCTTCCTCCCAAGATTTTTGAGCAGTGTAACTTTTCTCAGCATTCAATTTCATTTTGTTTCTTCCTCTCCCTCTTTTTTTTTTTTTTAAGAGAAAAAAGCAAATTAAATGGAACTGATCTTTCATTAGAAACCCATTGATGAAGAAGATATAATTTAGAACAGGTTGTCTAGGAGTGAAGGCAACACCAGCCAGAGAGGAAATGCTGCAAGCCTGCCCTCCCTAGTCTAATCTCTGATTTGAGCTATTACATGAAACTCTGCAAATCACCAAACAATGTGAACAATAACGAAAGGGTGTTTAAGAAAGAAAGATGCCATTTGCAGGGGGATTACTGGACATGAATGGTCTCTCTCCCAGCTCTTGGCAAAGAACAAATTGCAACTGCATTGTTGTCAAATCAAACATTCCTAAAGCACCCCTAGGGATTGTTTTGCAATTTTGTTAATATTTTAAAAGCATCCCTTGATCTCTCCCATGCCTGCCTGCAGCTATGATTTAATTTCACTCTGAAACAGATGTCTTCTCTCTCTGTCTCCCTTTTCCCCTCTCTCCCTTCAAATGTTCACCTTAGTAAGGTACATTATGAACAACTGATTTTGAAGCCCACGAGCATGTGCAATTCAGCAGGAGAAAGTGTCACAGCACCAACACAAAGGAAGAGCCAGAGACACCTGTGTCCAGGATCAGAGAGAAGGAAGGAAGGGCCACAAGACCCGCCTTCTTTATTTTTTATATCCATTTGGAAATCACTATTCATTGGAGGAAATCAGTTCTTCCTCCCTCAACTACAGTGGTCAAAGGAAATGTCCATTAAAGTTCTGTGTCCATGAGAAAGGAATGTGAATGATAAGATATAGTTACAATAACATAGCTATGTTTACAGAAAGAACCGTATGAAATTAGCTACAAAGAGAATAATATATTCACAACTGCAAGAAGCAAGCCAACAAGAAAGACCACTTTAATCCTGCTGTATTTGGAGAACTGACCTTTTTGCCAACGCTGGTCAGACATGAGTCTTCTCAGAAGAAAAAGAAGAAAAAACCAAACAAATAAACAAAACCTTTCTCTCAGAGCCATAGGACAGAAATGCAGAGCCATGACTCTTCAGAGGACCTTGGTGGCCTGATTCTGAAAGCCTGTATGTAAGCTGAATTCACAACATTATCTTAAACTAGCTACAAGTTACACATTACACAAGGGAAAAAATTCTTATCAGCTTTTGTCAAGCTAGGACAAGGGGTAATGGTTTTAAACTAAAATACTACATATATGTAAGAAGTCTTTTAAAATGAGGCTGGTGAGACACTGGCACAGGTTGCCCAGAGAGGAGGCAGATGCTCCATCCCTGAAAAACCTGAAAAGTCCAGGTTGGATGGGGCTCTGACCAATCTGATCAAGTTAAAAATGCCCCTGATCATGGTAGGGGGGTTGGACTAGATGGCTTTTAAAAGAACTGTTCCAACCTAAACCGTTCTACGCTTCTACATTTTTTTGAACAAAAGCTGAGCAAGCTAGTATTGGAGTGGCATAACAACAAATGAATCAAAGCCTGGGCTCTTTGTAGATTTTTTCTGTGAAAAAACACTTAACAGAGTCCTAACCAGACCAAAGCTACCTGTCCCAGAAGCACTGATGTTGCTGTTTATCTTCAGGATGATTGACATAGAGGTGGGGTCTCCCTGAAGGCCAGGGCTGTGACTTTGCTTGACCTCTGTAAAGTGCCATCCATCAAACGAATTAATTATGAATTACAAGAGGATAGAAAGTGTGGCCAAGGCAGGTCAAATGCCCTGGTCCTGGCCAAAGTGCAGGCAGCTAAGTGGTACTATTCATAACAATGACCCACACTTCTGCCTATCCATCACAATAAAAAGGACTAGCTTGTTTTCCGGCTAAGCCCTTTATACTTACACATTTCTGTTTGTTTTCATTAATTTTGTGGTTCTCAGATGTGGATATCACACCAAGGTAAACAGCAAGGTAGAATAATTAAAGGACATTGCACTCATTACTAATAGAGGTTTACTTGTTGAGCTGTCCTTGTGATTAATAAAAAGGTCTTATTGATTAAAAAAGTCTATGAAATGACTACAGATGGTGTGTTGCAAAGCAGACCTCCAGTTGCAGCTCAGGAAGAAGCGGTAATGAGGAAGAAAACTGAGGGACAAACCCATGTGGTGGCACACTGTATGCTTCAGTTGACAGCAGAACCAGGGACTGAACAGAGATCTTCCGTTTCCCACTTCAGACTTAGCCTTAGTCTTGCAGTTTGGCCAGTTTCAACTTTGAGGTGTTTATGCTTTTCTGTATGTGTGGAGTAAGCATTATCCACTGGAGAACACGTTTTCAACCCAAGCTTGCAGACTTCACAGCTAAAATCTCTCCTTTCATCCCTTGCCTTGTTTTGGCTTTTTTCCTTCCTAGTTAAGTGTATTCAAATATGTAGATGCTTCAATGAACTCGGGAGTGGATATTTCAGTGGTGACTTCACATGCTCCTTCTAAATTTGTTTATTAAGCCATTTTCGTTAACTGTCTTTTAAATAAAACAGAGCTGGATTGTCAGACATTTCTTTTTATCTGTATTGCTTTTCAGGCCTCATTTAATAAGTAGACTCCAGACAGAAACTGTCAGACATATGTTTTGCTTCTCTAGAAAGACACCAGTTTGACAGCAGAAGACTGGGCCACTTCTGCAGTCACAAGCAGTCTGATTCACAGAGTGAAATAACTGTTGCTATTTCAGATCAGATCAGATCAGCTTGAAAGACCATCCAAAGACAAACTTTGTCTCAGGGAGGCACCTGCACATGGTGACTAGGTTGTGGGGATCCTCCAGGTGTGGTCACGTTCCATGGTTCTCTTGGGGAGAACCTTGTGGTCCCAGGACCACGTCTGAAGGTCCTGCCTGCAGCACTCAAATCTAAGCAGGAAACATTTTCATATTGTCTGGGGGAGATAAAGTTTTGCAGAGTTTGGCAGAGCCTGTTCATTTGGCAGGCACAGAACAAGAAGATGACACACAATAAACATGGGAAGTTAAGAAACCTTCAATGAGTGCAGTGTCCTTATAACAACCACGAAGTTTTCCTCCCCAGATCAAGAGCATCAGCTTCTAGTACAATGAAAGGAGCAAGGAGGACTTGAACATGCATAGGAGCTTAAAAAAACTGAGTGTGCTGCAGGATATGAAATGTAAACAGGAGAAAAATTTTATGTAGTAGCTATGAGAGGCAGTAAAGGTTGCCCAAATCAAAGAAGAGACTAGCATTGTGGACGAAACACACACCAGAACTGCAAGCTGCGTACCCAGAGCATTTGTTTCTTAAAGGCTCTAGCAGCTGGAGGCTGGCAAGCCCTGATAACCACTCGTGAGTCAGCTGATAAATGGGTATATGCATTCTGTCACGCTTGGCTGGGGATGCTGGCCATGAAACAGAAAGGGGGATTGGTGTGGAGTAGAAGCTCCATGTAGCCCATGCTGTTTGTGTCACTGCCCTGTGAGTCATTGCTAGACATAAAAAATAGTACCTTGAAGAAGAGCCTGGCAAAGACTGGGCAGTGAAGATAATCAGCTATGCCTGCTTCAATGTGATGTTCCTCAAACTTGTCTTAGATTATGACCTGAGCCACTGAAATGCATGTCAGAGTGATAGCAGGGTACTCATGTAATGTTTTATCTGATTAATTATATCAGAAATACAACAGAAAGATTTTATTGCCTTAAAACAATAGCAGCAGCAGCAAACCCCAGGTTTTATCTGTTAGCTTAAGGTGGGGAGGAGGGTGCACACATTCCATAATTTGTTTTGGGAATAGAAGAAACAAGTGAAGGAGACTATGAGTGTTTGTCATGGTGCATTAGAAGCTCTGAGGTAAGGGGAAGTTGGCTTAAACCATCCAGAAAAGTCTGTTGCCTTGTCCCAGATCAGTAAATGTTGGACCTAGTCCAGCTCAATTGAGTCCCAGTGATTTCAGTGCAGGACATGTAAATCCAGACTCTTTTACTAACACAAATAAAATGGTTTCATTTTGTCTCTGTAGTTCAATACCTGCAAAGAACTGTCTGTAGTTCTGCTTTTATCTTCCATACCTGTAAAACAGGAGGTAATTTTATCAGCAGACCAGAAACAAGGATTGTTCGTTTCTGTGTATGTTCTCCATAGTACAGAGCATATGCCATGGTTATTCTTTTTTCTCCATGAATTATTCCACATCTTTCTGTCTCCCAAGGACAATCACACCTCCATAACTGCAGTGCTTTTGCTTATGGATGGGTATGCAGCTGTGGCCCCATCCCTGGAGGTGGTCAAGGCTGTGTTGGATGGGGCTTTCAGCACTCTGGTCTAGTAGAAGGTTCCCAGCATGTGGGGGAAGGGGTTGGAACTGGATGATCTTTAAGGTCCCTTCCAACCCAAAACTTTCTATAATTCTATGATGATTTCTGTTATGAGGCACGTTAAATTTTACTCCTTTTTGGCTGATGGAGAGAATAGCAAGGTCTCACAGTTCTCAGCAGACATCTCAGCGTCTTTGCTACTCCCCAACATTTAAAAATAAACTGTGATGGGGTTTATTCCCTGTATTATAGTCCTACATAACAGTCAAGCTCCAGAACATGAACAATCAAAACAGTGGTGATGTTGCTTTCTACATTTGATTTAAAGTGTTCCTGGGAGGACAGATGGGGAAGGTAGAGTGACCCCTTCTGTTTAATTCATAGAATGGTATCATCACTAATTCTTTACAGTTTGCTACCTCCTACAGCAGGTAAGTGTGTGTGTCTCTCTCTATATGACTCTGCTAAAAGCAGGCTTGAGGAGTGTCACATATCCCTAGGTGGTTACCAGAAGTATATTCATGTGGATATACTTATGTAAAGCTTAAAGAGAGTAAGTAAGAACTGGTCTATTAAACATCTGCAATAAATGTATGCAGATTGGCAAGCAGTAAAAAACAAAGGGGTTATAAGAATCCACAGGAATCTGAAGGATTTCAAGAAAGAAAAAAAATGAATGGATACCAGTACTACTATTTAATTCAGAAGAAGATTTGATTAAGAAAAAGGAAATTTCTGATTAACATAATGAAATATTTTCCTAATGATCAGATCCCTTAGGAAATCAAATCAAATAAATAATAATAATAATGATAATGATTAAAAAATTTAAACATCTGAACCTGGAGTGACCTGAACATGAGAAAGAACTTTACTATGCAGGTGACCATGCATTGGAAGAGATCGTCCAGAGAGGTTGTAGAGTCTCTCTCACTGGAGACACTCAAGTACCACCCACAACAATCCTGTGCCATGTGCTCTAGGATGACTCTGCTTTAGCAGGAAAGTTGAACCGGACGACCCATTCAGAGGTCCCTTCCAACCTTACCCATCCTATGATTCTGTGACTTCTCAATGCACTGCAGAAACACAGCCTCATATAAAAATGAGCTGTCTGATGTTGGATTGCAGATGGAACAGCCTGGTCGATTCTCTTCCCCTTCTTAGGTTTACTATACCGTATAATTCACACCAGAGATAGATAAATCTGTGCCAATGGTTGCAAAACCCTGTCTCTGTTTCTCAGCAGCCCAAACTAGGGAGATGTGGACCAAGCTCCTAGCCACTTTGCCACCACCCAGAATTTTAATGGAAAAAGAAAACAAGCTGTTTCCAACTAGGGGAGATCCATACCTGTATCACAATGCTGAGGTACCCTCCATACAACCAGAAAGCTTCACTGACACAAAGCAAGTATGAATTAACAACCTTAGCATTGCAAGATCAATTCTCTGCAAGAAAAACCTCTGGAACTGCAGAACTGCTGTAAAAGTCTCTCCCTGACCCAAACATCTGCTTGTTGCTTGGATGGAGTGTGTCTAGATTTCTTACTTTCTTTCTTGTCTAGATTTCTTACTCAGTGGTAATTCCCAGCAGTTTTAATGGGCCCCAAGTAATCCTTAACTTAGCACAACAGCTGTTAGAAGGCAGCCCAAGAGGGTGGTTCACTTGATATCTTGACTGAGGGCAGGAGATGCTTCTCATCACAGCTTTGGTGGAGAGGAGAGCCAGGGCCACCAAGTAACATCACCAAAGTTCAAAATATCCCAGTGTTCTTGCTTTTCTGAGGCACACATATTGAAAATCTGGAAACCGTCAGCTTGTTCCAGCTTTGTAGCACCCTCAGGGAGAAAGCAAATACTCTGCTGACTCTGAAGATGTGCAACTCTAACTGCACTAATTCAATCGTAACAGTCAGTCAGGGTGAGCAGACCTACCACTACAGAGAGGACACTAGAATGGAGAGATATTTAATTGACAGATGTGCACTGCTTAGCATTAGTGGACACAATGAAATTCCACATTCGTGAGCACTAACACAGACTTTGTCTGATGTACAGCACGTCTGTGCCTTAAATTTCCTCTAGATCACAGCTGGGCGTTAATCCTCTTTTCTTGTTATACCCCTCTCTAGTAGTGAATACACTTGTCAATTAAAATATGTTCTTTGAAGTTATTTCAAGCTTTCCAGAGTGAAGAATTGTAAAGTCTCACTATGACCCAGGATTAATTAAGAAGGGCCAAATTTGATCTCATTTATGGGAGTGTAAATGTGTTGTAACTCTATTCCCAGCCTAGAAAGAGAAGACATTTACTCTTGGTTGATAATTTTATTTATTATTTACAATCTTTGGTCAAGAAAAAAAAGGTAGTTTTATCCTTCAGCTCCTATTCTGTGTACTCCAGCTTCATGTGGATTTCAGTGTTGCACAGCTGCAAATGCTTAATTTTAAATAAACGCACCTCTGAGACAGCTTTGAGCCAACAAAACAATCAGAGGGCTGGAGTACATATCTTATAATGACAGGCTGAGAGAGTTGGGCTTGTTCAGATTGAAGCAGAGAAGGCTTCAGGGAGACCTTAGAGCCCCTTCCAGTATCTAAAGGGGCTTCAAGGGAGCTGGAGAGGGGTTTTTGACAGGGTATGCAGTGATAGGACAAGGGGGAATGGCTTCTGACTGAAAGATGGTAAATTTAGATTAGAAATTAGAAAGAAGTTCTTTCCTGAGAGGGAGATGAGACACTGGCACAGGTTGCACAGAGAAGTTGTGAATGCTCAGTCCCTGGAGGCATTCAAGGCCAGATTGAGTTGGGCTTTGAGTAACCTGTTCTAGTGGAAGGTGTCCTTGCCATGGTAGGAGGGTTGGAATGAGATGATCTTTATTGTTCCTTCCAACTCAGACAATTCCATGATTCTGTGAGAAGTTATCCAGATAACCACAACATGTACTCTGCTATTTACCAAAAAAAGGAGTAAATTTATCTTGTTTATTGTCTATCTTTTGAAGTGTTTCATCTCTAGGCATATCTGGACTGCACCTGCACTAACAATCCTTCCACTGATGGTGTGAGGGAAATGGATGCAGTATTGAAAATCAAATCATCACATTCTGTTTTGTGCTTTTATTACATATGCTCTTGAAAAATGGGATGCAATCAATTGCTTATATCTGGTAATGATTTGCTGTATAATAAGGTATTTAAAATTATCATTACAATATATTGTGTCTCCTTGATAAGGATGCAGAATCCAATATTCAAAGTGGTTCTGCAACTGCATGAAAGCTCTCATGGCAAACTGGAGACAGTCATAGACAAGCCCAATTCAGCATCAGATGTACTTGCCTCTTCCACATGAATTAAAAACATAATTCCTTAGATACATATGAGTCACTATAAAGATTGACAATGCTTTCCAGTTAAATAATGATGCTACAGATGGAGTTTGCATATGATAAGTGTGCTGCATACACAAAATTGAGATGTGGCATGGAAACCTCAGATGAGCTGGGAACAATAAAAGACACCTCTTGACAAGCTCACTAGCATGCTACTGAGAAGGCCTGGAGAGTATTTGAAAGATGTAAGAGAGTTTTGATTTTAAACTGGTAAAAAGAGAGGACAGCAAAGGTCAATTTGATGATCAAAATAGTTTCACTGTATATTTGAGATGTCTTTCAATTGGAAAAGGCTGGGAGGGAGCTGTCCAGGAGAGGGAGAGCAGGGAGAAGACCAGACATGCAGCTGGTGACAGCAAATGCAAATGGCAAACCAATGCCCATAATTCCCATTTGATGGATTTTTACTTAATTTTACAGAAGTAAATGAAGACAGGAGAGATAAAATGGCAAAAAAAAAATAGTTTTGATAGTAATTTACAGTGGAACTCCAATAGTACAGTATTGCTCTTTCAACAATATAGAAAGAAAAACAGTAAAAAAAGAGATTACCAGCTGAGTGTTTGGATATGTTCCTTGACTATTTCATGAATCCACCTTCACTTATTTCTAGCTTGATAGTGTGATCCATAGCAGTTGATTAAACTGTAGAGAGTGGAAATTTATTCAGCTAATGTGAAGTAAATGAAAGATAAGCACATTACATGAGTCTGGCAAAATTTGATACAGTAATAAACCCTAACTTGTGTGCCTTCTTCAAAACATTAACAAAGTATCATCACGCTTCTGTATTGTATTACCAGTAGGTATTATTGCCAAGACATGGAAATAAATAGAAGAATTAGAGATCAGTGATTTCTTAGGAGTCTATTTGGAAAACAAAGTACATTGAGTGCTCTCAATCCCCTTTACATTTTACCTGTGTTTATGCAGCTCAATTTTGTTGTTTTAGGAAGGTTGTGAGTATAAATAATTTCATCTGGTATCCATGTTGCTTTCATCACTGCATTTACTGCAATGAAACACTAAGTTAAAAAATCCAAATATGTATGAGAAAAAATAAAAACAGTAAACTTCTTTTTATATTTGAGTGAGACTTTTGAATATTTTAATGCTATTTAGTGATGGAATCATGTGGCATTCGTTCCACACATGTAAATGGAAACAGGATCTAGCCTCCTATTATAGGATGTTTGTGTACATTAGTTTTTAAGTGGAAGCTGGTGGAAGAAAAATCAGTCCACTGGGTTACTTCAGAATTATTTCCAATGGGTTTCAGCACTTTAAAGTGCTTCTAAAATCATATTAACTGAAACTCAAGTAGAACCCTGTTGAGTACACTCATGATGCTGCAGCTACAATCACAAGGCTTAGAGAACTGTATTTCACAGATGCACACAGCCTTGATGTCTCTAGTGCCCATGTAATGTTTCCCCTTTCTCTCTCCACATGGTTTCCACCCTTTCCTCATTTTTCTTATTGTATTATGTTTTTTCACAAGGGTGAGAGGAGGGAAAACACAGCTGTTGACTCTCACAGATCTGCAACGTAGCAAGACAAATCTCAGAGATGGTCAAGACTCAAAGGCTTGCTGGGAAGCCTGTGCCTTTTGGCTTCTGCTCTCTATTATTTCTTGATCAGCATTCATCAGTATTGCCTTTAGGAAGAGAACAGAAGAAGGAAGGAGAAATAAGTGTTTGATCTCTGCACTGTCCATTGGGTTTGCTCACTGTGCAGCATCTTAAATAGCAAGTCCCCTAACTTCCTTGTGGTATTTCTTTAAGTAAAGAAGCAATTCACTGTCATCAACAACACCAGTCTTTTGTAAAGTAACAACTCTCTTTTGGAAACTAAGGTCTGCTTCTTGGTCCTTCCTAAGCCCTGTCTCTATTCTTTCCCTACAGTAATTGCCTGTCATCAGTTCTTCCTAAAAAAGGCCCTATTTAAATCCTTCCCCTGACCCTACACTCACTGTGTGCTTTTATACATTCTTGTGTTACCTGACTTAGCTTCTCCAGCCAGAATGTTGGGAAAGAGTTTCAGAGACAGGGACACCCCGGTAAGTGACCTATTGCACTCTACCACTGACCTGATGTTTGGCCCTGGGCAAGTCAATAGCAAATGGGTAACATTAAAAAGCTGCATCCAACTAGCAAAATTGAAGTGGACAAGCACTTTTCCAAGTTTGAAGAACAGCACAAAAAGAAAGGGAAAAATATTTTTAAAAAATTAGAAATACTTTAGAAAAGGTAAAGAAACAATCCAGAGAGATTAGAATCAGGAATCAGTCTCAAAAAGTTGTAACAGAGGTCCCACTTTAATGAATCACAGACTCACAGAATCAATGAGGCTGGAAAAGACATCTGAGATCACTGAGTCCTACCTATGACCAAACACCACCATGGCAATGGACTGTGGCACTTTGGTCTTTCCTTAAACACCTCCAGGGATGGTGACTCCACCATCTCCCTGGGGAGCCCATTCCAATGTCTAATCACCCTTTCTGTGAAGAAATTCCTCCTGATGTCCAACTTGAACCTCTCATCCCATCTCTGTGGGAGAAGAGACTGACCCCCAACTGGCTACAACAACCTCCTGGTGGTGGAGGTAGAGAGCAATGAGGCCACCCCTGAGCATTCTTTTCTCCAGGCTAAACAACCCCAAGTTCTTCACCCTCTCCTCAAAGGACTTACCTTCTAGACCCTCCACCAGCTCCACTGCCTTCCTCTGAACCTGCTTCAGCACTTCAATGTCCTTCCTGAATCGAAGGGCCCAGACAGAACTGCACACAGGATTCGAGATGTAGCCTCACCAGTGCTGAGTTTAAGGGGACAATCACTTCCCTGGTCCTGCTGGCCACACTATGGCTGATACAGGCCAGGATGCCATTGACCTTCCTGGCCACCAGTGCACAGCTGGTTCACATTCAGCTGCTGTGAACCAGCACCCCCAGGTCCTTTCCTGCTGGGCAGCTTTCCAGCCACTCTGTCCCCAGCCTGTAGTGCTGCCTGGGGCTGTTGTGGCCAAAGCGTAGAACCTGGCACTTGGTCTTGTTGAACCTCATATCACTGGTCTTGGCCCATCAATCCAGCCTGTCTAGATCCCTCTGCAGAGCCTTCCTGCTCTCCAGCAGATTGCCACTTTCGCACAGCTTGGTGAAGGGAACTTTCACAAGTTTAGGAAACGGTAAGTCAGGCCATAAGTTTCTATTTAGAAATATCGTAACAGTGAGACCTCAAATGTCAAACTACCACGCAGAGTACTAAAACACAGCCAACAACGTGAAGAGTTAGAATGCAATGTGTTCAGGAAATGCATCCTTCTTTTTAGTGGAGTAAACTTCAGAAATGTGAGACTGCAAAATATCTTTTTAGCAGCTGGATCTCCCCTGAGGGTTCTCTAAAATTGACCATGAAACATCAAGCTTTGTGAGACACTGAGGCTCTGTCCGTCCATCTGAGATACTATTTCCTTGGCCACAAAGTGTGATCTAAGCACTGGCCTTAGTGAAACCCAAATTCCCAAAGAATAAAGCAAGGGAAATGGTGAAATACCAAGGAGTTGTAAAACAAACCTGTTGCCCATTTTTCACTGTAAAATAGCTAGTTTTCTCTGTTAGACAGTCTCAAGGACGATTTCTGTAAACATAGCTATGTTGTTGTAAAAATTATCTTTTTACATTCCTTTCCCATGGACACAGATCCTTTTGACGGACACTTCTTGTAACCAATATAGTTAGAGACGGAAGTGTTAACTTTCTCCAATGATCTGTGATTTCTATAAGTGTATATAAGAATTAAACAAAAGGGGTTTCCCCCCTTTCCGCCCTTGCTCTGAACGCAGCTCGAACTCCAGCTCTCATTATTTCTGCGTCTCGACTGATTACCGGGATAAGCCGTAATAACAGGCATCGCGGTAATACAAACCCACTTACAAACTCCAGTCGCGGATCTGATCCCTCACAGAATCAAGCAGGAGAAAAGGACAGCATCCTGGAACTGTTCAAGCCACTCTGGATGAGGCGTTCTGCAACCAGATCTAGTGGAAGGTGTCCTTGGTCTTGGCAGTGGGGTTAGAACTAGATGGTCTTTACAGTCCCTTCCAATCCAAACCATTCTAGAATTCTATGATTCTAAAATCCTATCAAAGCAAACTCTGCAGCATTTGCAAAGGTTTTGTTCTCATATAAAACTAAATTGTCGGGTTCTTCTCTAACTTGCATTTCCCAGTCATTTGTTTTTAATTAAGATCCTGATTGTCACATTTTCTGGGATCTTGCTATTGTGTCCCTCAAAGCATTGTCTATGTTCTAATTTTCACTGTTCTCTTTGTAAAGAAAGCTGTGTTGTGGATGTATCCAATTCCATCTTCTTTTGCCTTGATTAGGGGAACTGACCGTTGAGTGTGAACTGAGCACAACCCTTTTTGTCATTATTTATCACCCTTTCTAAAGGTACTTCCTGGTCTCATCCCAGGCTCCTAGGGTTCAATAAATCATCAGACATTTATAGTAGTCTGGAATCACAGAAAGGTATGGAAAAGCAGGGATTTTGTTTGGTAAAAGACTCAGGTGCATTTGCACTAATTCCCTACCAGTATCCTATTGTATTTCACGGTTTCTGCCAGGAATAGATAGTTTTCATTCCCATTGTGAGGTAAATGGAAGCTTTACCATTAAATGGAGGTTGGAACTGGGTGATCTTTAAGGTCCATTCCAACCCAAACTATTCTATGAAATGGTGGAAAACAATGCACTGAATCCACCAAAGACATGCCCTCTGGAAGAAATCCTGCTACCATTCCTTCTAGCCTGCAGCAGTTCAGAGATGCACATCCTTCCCTGGAGAACGACTGTCCATTGCTAGCACCCTGCACAGCTTTATCACAACATCCCAGCCCTTAACATAACTGACCATTCTGTTCCAAACACAGCCTTGGGTTGCTATCTCACAGGACAAAAAGCAACCCTGAAAGGAAAAAAAAATTAACAAAAACCCCCCCACATGCTGCGAAAAAATCCTAACCAAACAAACAGAATTTGTGATTTGGTTTCTTCTGTGTATAGATGGAGGCTGGTTTGAATTTACAACCTTGCAAAACCAGAAGCAGTGCCCAGGTCAGAGGATTCAAAGTACTCTAAGGAAACTCAAGGTTGAATACTGGGCCCTGTATTGTTTAACTTATCCATCAATGACTTGGATGAAGGGGCAGATGCCTCTGCAGCAAGTTCACAAAGCTGTGAGGAATGGCCAACACCCCAGACGGCCATGCTGCCCTTCAGAAGACCTTGACAGGTTGGAGAGATGGGCAGAGAGGAACCTTCTGAAATTCAGCAAAGGCAAAGTCAGGGTCCTGCACCTGGGGTACAATAACCCCACAGAGCAGCACAGGCTGGGAGCTGACCTGCTGGAAAGCAGCTCTGCAGAGAAGGACCTGGGGCCCTGGTGGACAGCACGCTGTCCATGAGCCAGCAGTGTGTCCCTGTGGCCAAGCCCAGTGGTATCCTGGGGTGCATCAGGAAGAGCATTGCCAACAGCCGGAGGCAGGTGATTCTGCCCCTCTATTCAGCCCTGGTGAGGTGCATCTGGAGCACTGTGTGCAGTTCTGGGCTCCTCAGTACAGGAGAGACGTGGAGTTCCTGGAGCAGGTCCAGTGGAGGGCTACAAAGATGATTTAGGGACTGGAGCACCTCTGTTAGGAGGAAAGGCTGAGGGAATTTAGGCTGTTCAGCCTCAAGATGAGATGATTTATCAGTGATAAGTCATCAATGATAAGTCATAAGATGAGATGGTCTCATCAATGATGAGACCTTACCAATGTCTATCAGTATCTGAAGGGAGGGTGCCAAGAGGATGGAGCCAGGCTCTTCTCAGTGGTGCCAAGCACCAGGACATGAGGCAATAGGTAGAAACTGATGCACAGGAAGTTCCACCTGAACATGAGAAAAATTTCTTTACTGTGCAGGTGACTGAGCACTGGAACAGATTGTTCAGAGAGGTTATGGAGTCTCCCACTGGAGATACTCAAGAACCATTTGGACACAATGCTATGCAATGTCCTCTGGAATGGCCTTGCTTGAACAGGGAATTTGGACCAGATGACCCACTGTGGTCCCTTCCAACCTGACCCATTTTGTGATTCTGTGAACACAGAAGCAGGTTAATTGTTTTCCTCGGGTGGCTTTTTGCAGTCACATCACTGCAGAGCACTTGATCCTGTGGGGCACAGAGCAATAGAGATGTGAGTCCTTGGAGCCCAGGGCTGGGAAAAGACCTTTATACGTTTTATAGATAGATGGATGAAATGCAGCATGGAAGAATATCAAACACAACAAAGCATGAGAACAAGCTGTACTTAGACAAAGGACTTGTGGTTGCTTCCTTCTCACCTCTCTCATGACTGCATGGAAAATAAAAACAGTTGTGGCTATAAATAGAACCACTAAGGAAGGAGGACGAATCCTGCGTCATTCATAAACATGAATCTCAGACATTCTGCCAGAGCATAACTTAAACATTTGCTTACATCAAAGTGGAGCATGATCAAAAACTGCAGGCTTCCCTCAAGGCTTTAATTCAAAAGAGAAATAGAGAAAGAAATGCATTCTACCTCTGTTACGAGATGCATTGTATAAATGAAAATTAGTGTAAACAGTCTGGAGATAACTAAATATTAAATGCACACAATTTACCTAGCTTGAAGGAAAACAGTAATTGGTTAAGCTCACAAGAGAGCCAAAACTCTACACTCTATTGTTTTATTCTTTAGCAAACAGTGAAAGAAATGGGTAAAAAAAGAGCTACAGCATCGTTCACAGGTCATCATTATCTCTCTGAGTACCAGAAGGGAATGCCTTCATGTTCAGGCCCCTATAGTCACAGGCAATTATATCAAATTCTAAGACCTACCTAAATTAAGACACTCTGATGGATCCGTCTTTCCCCAAGGGATCAGCGTAGCCCACATCAGACAAGGCAAAACCACCCTGAAGATGCCTGATTTGGCAGGAAGGCTCCTAAAGCAAACACTGAGTTATTCAGCAACAAAGCCAAGCCCTTGCTCACACAACATCCACTCACACACCCCGAGGACAAGCTGTAAATCACTCCTCTAGACAGCGCAACAATAGAAAGACCTTCAGCACCTATAACCACAAGAGGTAAAACCTACACTGGGCCACCAATAAAAATCAGGGCAAACTAAGGGCATGGTCAGTGTTGTAAATCCCTTGTTAGGGCGAGAAAATCTTGGGAAAATTCCTCAATGGACCACCCGCCATTTTTTCCAGAAAAGCTTTGTCATTCCTGCTAATATCACCAGGGAAAATTCTTTCACAAATGTGGGAGACTGTCAGTGTTCCTGGTACATCAGCCTGCTCTGTCAAAGACACACTTTCCTGTCAATCAGTTAATCCAGTTAATGAGCAATAGTTAATTGAGTTAATGACCGCAAACTTAAGGATAGGATGTTACCAGGGAGCTCAGAGCTTTTCTCTCTGGGGTGCTACTGTCTACAGCCTTCATGGAAAGTCAGACCTTTTCCTATTTATTTTAACATATTCTTCAAGGCCAGATATGTATCTTACTATAAGTTTCCACACTGCTGAGTACAATCAGGATTTGGTGCCACTGCAGTGCTTATTTGCCGGGTTTTTTAGTAAATATTCCCAGTGACTTCAGCAGGGAACTCCGTGGTAAAATTGCTTGTTAAGACCCTGTAGTTCCTACTAAAATCTGAAGGAGGCAGAAAGGATGTTGGGGAACACCTCAGGTCCTACAGCAGGTGACCAAATACTGATGTAAGAATATTTCTGAACTGTAATTCTGATAATACATAAGTAAGAAGATTACTTACAATTTCCAAGTGTACCTCATCTCCAGGATAGTGGGTGGGATTCATATTCCCAAATTTACACATTAAGAAGTTGTGTGTTTATATTTGAGGTATGCTCAGACTCCAGATTCTGTTTAGAGTGAAACAAGAACTTGCAGCAGATGAATAATTTTGTCATGAAATAGGCAACTAAAGCCAGACTTAGGTTTTAAATAATTAATAATTACAGGAGCTGAATTTTGTGTATGATGGGTGAAGGTATTGGCAGGTCTCTGCTTCCTGAGTTAGCTTTCTGTCTTTCTGATATCAACCTGGTTGCATGCAGCTTCTTGAACATGTCTTTTTATTCTTTTCCAGGTGAATATTAAAGTCTCAATAGATTTGTGTGTTTTTTGGGGTGAACTTCAAAGAGCCATAGGCATTCTTTTGCTAAAAATATATTTTCCTATTTTGGTAAAAATTTCTGACTCTGACTATTTCTTTTTTATTTGTAAACCTGCACACCCCCTAATGATGGTCAGTCAACAATATGTGAGCAGTTCATATGAAAAATTTTTACAGATCTTTTTAAATAGAAGGCACTATAGTAAGTATAGGATAACAGTATGGTTGTAGGCCTAGCCAAGCACATGAACTTCTTCAGAGGGGCAGATTCAGTCTGATTGTAAATCAGTCCTGATGATCAGACTACTGATGTTTGCACTGTGCTATCAGTTCATCGTGCAATCAGACAGTCTTCACATATTTGCAAATCCCTGATGGATTTTGCCACTGTTCCCCCATTTAAATGGCTCAGTTGAGCAGGTTATAACAACCAGAATTTGATGGTAGAGGTGGAAAGCAACGCAATTTGTAAGTTGATATAATTTTAGTTTTCTCCCACCATAGACCAGAAAACAACAAGCACTATAATGATCTCTGCATCATGTATGTAGCCCAGAGAAAGGAATTAGGCTGCCTGTCGAGGAAGGAGTAGTAAGTACTACTTCTAATACCTTTCTCCACTGGATTTCTCCCCTTTTAATCTGTATACATTTTACCTACCTATACATAGATAAACATTATTTTTCATATTAAAGCAACTAGCTGGCTAGTTCTACACAACAATTTAAAACAAAAACAGAGTATAAATTCCTTACATGTGTTAACTTGAAATACATCTGATTTATATTCTGGTGTTAAAACACCTTTCTCAAGGTTTCTAATCTCAGTTTTGAGCATTTTCTTGTCCTTTAGAAATCTATTATTAATGTCTCCTCATGAATCTACAGCTCCATATAAACATTTGCAAGTACCAGGGAAGAAAAATGTCTGCCCAATGGAAATGGAGATCTAAATTTAGAGTAAGTCATACTGAAAAAGATGTTTGGGCAAATGGAAATAGATGGAAATTGTCTTTTGAGGAAAGAGAAGTTAAAGCAATAAATTTTGAAGGACAGAGAAGATACAAATATGTGCAAAACTCAAAATGAAGAATGGTAACTGCAAATGGGCTATGGACTTGGTCTTTCTTCCTCATTGAAATCCCAATGAGAGTGATTCTCCAAGATTCCTGCTTTGGGTGCTAACTTTGCATACTGACTGTGCAACATTCAAGACAGTTCTCCATCCCTATTTGGTAGAATTCCCGTGAGGCCTATTTTTCAGATGTAAACACTGTTCAGTTTCCTGTACCACACACTGACTGAGCACTGAGGGTGAAGACAGAGTTCCCATTGCTTCCCAAGTTGATAAACAGAGAAAATTTCTGACCAATGCACTTGTCATTTAGTCTTGATTTTTGACTAACACAGTAAAGATTCAGGACACAGGAGCAAACAGAGAGTATGACCTCAGGCAAGTCCCATAGTAGAAATACTTTTCACTTTCCACTGGCATAGTTCGGAAGAGAAAGTACATCAAGGCAAGGAAGATGTTAATTTAAAGCACACTGGAGTTATTATACATCAATTCACGGAGAAGGAGGAAGATTGCACTAAAGTCAACCTCAATAAACAAACAACTTCATATGTTTTAAGGATTTTGGTCTTGGTCTTATCTTCTGTAATGAATCTCTGCCTGAAATTTAATCATACCCTATCAGGATTACTCATTCTGTACCAATAACACTCAAAAAGTGAAACCATGTTTATTCAAACCCATAACTTTATTTTTTCTTATGTCATCTAGCTCAAAATCATTGAACTCAACAGAAAGTGAGCCATTTCCTTATTTTTCTGAGCCATATAATTATTATTACAGATTCAGTTTTCATTCCTTATTATAGATGTATTTTACAATGTGTATAACTATACACAAATAAAAATCTAATTGAATCAATACCAAACCAACATTTTCCAGCTAATCATACCAATAATTCTCCTTTGTTTTCTCTATTTATGTCAGTGGATACCTGAAAAAAAAACTATTAATGCAATGTTGCTGTGGAGCTAAGGAAGTAAATTGACTTCCAAAGCTGGGGAATTTTCGGTGAAAATGTAATTTTCAGAATGGCTGAATAAATAAGGCATTGTTATTTAAAAATTAAGGTTACTCATACAAAGCCTGACAAAGCACTGTCAATAAACTCTCCTAATAACTACCTACTTTTACAAGAATATGCTGATCATAGAAAGGTGGTGATAAATAACAGCCTGTTTGCTTTTCCACTGCAGTACCATTACTCACCCATATTTATAACATGCCGTTTACTAAAGTGTGCATGTTTATAGGCTCTCTGGAAAAGTCTGATAAGGGCAGAGATTGGTGGCAGTATATGCTCAAAATGACTCAAACTTCCTTTCCCCATTGATGCTGGCTTTCAGCAAAGCCAGAGCAGAGTACTCGGCATCCTTCAGCAGTTCATTTTCTGTGCTCTCCTTGAGCTATGTGGCAGCGGGCATGAAAGGAATGCAAAGTCATGCTCTTGTGTGCTGCCCTTCGGCTTCATTATTTACTTTACACTCTTCTACCTGAATGCATCAGAAAGGATTCTTTTTAAGGCTTCTCCCTCTCTGCCTGCTTTTAGCAGGAGCCTGCTGCGTGGCACTGTTACTCTAATTTAAGCTGGCAGGAGGGCATGCTCGATGGCTTCACCAGGTGCTGGGCTGGAGGGGGCTCCTCACAGCCACCTTCTGAAAAGCTTTGTTATTTTTCCCTCTTTTCCCAATGCCCACCCACTCCGCCTTTGGCATGGCCATTCTTTAATCGCAGCCCAGGCTTAACAGAAATTCTTCCTGAAAGCATTTTTAGGCAGTTCCAGAGTTGCTTTTCATTTAAGAGGGCTGAATGGTAGCTTCAACAGCATATGTATATCCAGCTTAGCAAAACGGTACATAAAAGAGGTAAGAAAGGGCTTTGTTGTGCTTTCAGAGCTTCAGTGTAAAACTTCAGCTTCTGTCCATGCCACAGGAATTTTTCCAGAGTAAGAAATAACCTAAATAGCTATTTCACTGATGTCTAATATGGAGAACAAGAAATAATTATCAAAATTTAATTCATTTTAACTTCAGTGTGAGGACACTGTGGAGGGTATACTGAAAGCAAACAGCAGAAAACCACCCTGAAACTTTTACCAGAGCTGCCAAACTTTGGAAAGCTGGCCTTGGAGGTGGAACAAAAGCCATGCTGGTGTTGCACTCTGCTGATAAAGTCCTTCCATCCATTGTGTGGCCCTGAAACAACCTCCTCAGACGGTCATTTGTCAGAAACAAATTTAGACCAATTTACCATATGTAACTTACAGTCATGGCTGACAACATACTGCAGTTCTCCCCAGCAGACACAACTGTTTACATTTTATGCACATAATTGGGTCTGGTTCAGTAACATTTTTCATTGGTGTGTCTGCCAAAATTATTAAGCTATTAGTACATGCTGAATCGATGCCAAGCAAAATATTTGCCAATAAAATTGGCCTTATCTGTTTAAATGCCAAAAAGGTTTGTGGTTTTTGGTGTGTGTGCGTCTATTTTTAAGACTTTACTCCATATATGTATATGTAAATGTTAAACAAAGTGACTGGACATTGATGTAGCATATTAAATCTAGATAGCTGAGAGTTTGGATATGACCCATGGGATCATGTCTTGTCTGCTGTGTTTTGTGCTGTTATAGAACCACAGAATGGTTTGGGTTGGAAGGGACCATAAAGATCATCTAGTTCCAATGCTGCTGCCATGAACAGGGAAACCTTCCACTGCACCAGGTTGCTTCAAGTCTTATCCAACCTTGAACACTTCCAGGGAGGGGGCGCCCACAAATTCTCCTCTCTGTTGCCACAGAGATGTATGGTGTCCAGTAGTAAAACCCATGGAGGAATCTTCTTCCTAAATAATCTCTTAACAAGGTGTGGAGGACTAGACACGATATCCACAGTGAAGTTGTGTGAGAGAGGGATCCATAAGCTGGTATTTTTCCCCCAGCATGCAATATTCAGCCCATTCTTTAAACATGAACCCGTATCACTACACAAGTCAGATCATTGCAGCCACTCTGACATCCATCTTTCTGTCTACCATCCTGAATTAGGTATTTAAATTCACATCCAGTCTTCACTTCTTACAAGGAATTACAGAAACTTAGCTAGTTGCATATTCTCTTTAACACACAGATTTTTGAAACCTTAATGTGTGTTGGTTTTGTGACTGGTCACAAGAGTCACCAGAAAAAGAGCAATTTTGTTACTGGAAGGTAGATTCTTTTTCAGTACTATCTGCAGCTTCAACACTGATTCAGAAATATGCTTTCTCAAACCCACTTACCCACACTGTGTCTCAGCTTCCCAGCTGAAGAGGAGGTGTGCCATGTTATTTAAAATGCCTCTTTTTAAATCTTGTGGAGAGGAAAATAGTTTGTAAGTGGCAACTATTCAGGAAAATTTTCTCCCACCTCCTCAGGAAATAGGTTACTTTCTGTAATAGTCTCAGTAATTCTTATTCAGACCATCAAAATGTGAGTCCCTTGAACTCTCCAACTTCTTGTGATCTCTCCTTCCCTGTAGCCCATTCATGGGAAGCAAAGAATGACCTGAACTCCCACAGACTTATGTAGGGGTTGCTGTGGCTTCAATTTATGGGGAACAGGATTGGTTATTAGTATTGAGCCTCCTGTGAGGTTAAAGAACAATGCTGAGTTAAACAACAAAAGTACAAGCTTTACTCTTCAGTGTAATTGGACATCAAAGACGGACACTTGCATTTATTTGGGTTAGAAGATGTATAATCAACATGGCAAATGTAGATGACTGCAAATCTGTGTGACATGGTAACATCAGACTTCAGTTCAAATAATGAAAAGGGGGCAAATTTTCCACCCTCATTAAAACGTCTGTGGTATCGCTATTTACATGGGTTTACAGATGCAATTCATGTTATCCTAATGCACACATATAAAATAGATCAGCTAAGGAGCTCAGCAGGAGGCTCTTTCCTTTCAATGATACTAGATAATGTCCAGGGTGATTAGCCAAAATGTGGATGTCTGAACTGCTGAGAGCTAAAAGATAAGGCATGGCAAAATCTACTTCTATGAACAGCCAAGTGTGTTTTTTAAAAATCTCCCTAAATTCTCAAGTCCCAAAAGTTTGATGGGTCTTTTAAGTACTCAAGAAGCCCACATGAATTATTCAACATCTGGGAAGATCAACTGCCAGTATATTATTAGTTTATTAAACTGAAAAAACATATTCAGTTTAACATATCCAGATAATGTGTTTCCCTGGAATGAACATACAAATGTATGAAATACAAGACTTCAAAACCAAGTTTAACTCCTCCATGTTTCTAAGGAGCTTTGAAAAGCATGGGTTTTCATATAAATATATTCTGTTAATTTTAGTGCTTTTAATTTAATTATAGTCTCCTTTTTAAGGTAATCTGTGCAGAGTTGCACAGATTCTCTATTCTTTGGATGACATCCCCTAAAAGTCATTGAGCATGAAAGAATGGCAAGTCAACCTTGATCTCACCTTGTCTGTATTTGAAATAAGGTCTTTATCTTAATGTTCTCATGTTGTGTGTCCTGCTTTGATTAATATACCCATTAGCCATCACTTCCAGGTTTTTTTCCATCAGTCAACATACAACGCTCATCAAGAAGCCTTGAGGTTAATTTTAAACGATTTTCCATATGGTAACTAAGAGTTGGCATTCCTGTAGCACTGGCTGTGCGGCTGCACAGTGTAAAGTGGTGGACTTTGTCTTCGGGAAAGCAAAGAACAGTTGGAATCAATGATCTTAAGGCTCTTTTCTGACATAAATGCTTCTGAGAAGATACTGGGGCAGTGTTCACACCTACATTGCCTTTGGGCAACGTAAGGTTCAGCTTAATTTCACTCAACCTGGCTGATGTATCCAGGTAAAAAGATAGTTTGGCCTGGATTTTATTCCATTAATGGGTGCAGACAGAATGGAAGTTCCTGAGGGTGGTTTCCTCATTAAGATCTATGAATCGTCTCTGGAGGCGATTATATCTATATCCAGAGGATGTAGCAAATGGGATTAACCTCACAAGACAGCTGACCCTTGCTAGTTTTCTAGACTCCCCTAATGTATAGAAAATAAAAAGTTGCATTTTTGTGCTCAATTTAGCTGCCCTATTTTGTTTGTTCACTGAAAGTGAGAGGAACTGGACATTTAAAATGCCTTTTCTTTATGAAGTTTAAAAGAGACAGTTAGGGGTTTTTTAGGTGAGATGAATACTGCCTGAAATAGGGATAAGCAGAGTGATCTGAGGCTGTAACTCATCTACTCAACTATTTTATTGTATTGTGAAAATGAAAATCCAGGTTTTTATTAAGCAGAAAGGGGTTAGTGAAATCCTACGAAAGAATGGTTACAAAATTTCTATGAAAGAAAAAAGAAACACAACAGTTTAGCTGGAAGGACTGCTCTGGCATTGCTCTCCTATGCATTACATCCCTACTTCTGAACACATCCCTCTCCTCTTGTTTAGTTCCCAAGGGCTATGCAGCTGCTCTGAGAAAGAAGACACCACCATTCATGCAGGGGATGACAATCCTTCATCACTTCCACCTTTCCACCCTGACAACTGCTGACCATGACGGGAGAAACACAGAAAGGAACTGCCTTTATTATGTATATTTTTTTTAAACATCAGTAAAAAATAAAGCCTTTCACCTGCTATTGTGCAGCCGAGTTTCTAATCTCTGGTGCCAGCATGGCTGCTGGGAGACAACCCTCAAGCGAGAGGAAGTGGGGTCAGGCACGCACAGGGCAGGACGGCTGTACTGATGTGATGTGACACACACACGTCTCTACAGCGCCAGTAAAGACACCCCCAGTTGTTTGTTAACTGCTGGGAAAAATTTGTTATTTTCCCCATGGGAAACAACTTTGGACTGCATTCAGCATGATGGCATAAAAACTAACATGAAAATTATTTCACTTGCTTTTTCTATGGAAAAACATTGTCAGAGACTTTTAATTTTGTTTTTAATGATGAGCCATAAGGAGGTAGCAATTAATCCCAAAGGACAACTCCACATATCACTGTTGGCTCCAGCTATTGGTGGAACTGATAAAAGAAACAGAATATCATCCTTCCTCACAGGCTCTGGAGCCATTGATAATTTGATAATGAGTGCTGCTCATTAGGTGCTTTCCCATGTGTTTTCTTTGATTTAGAGTCCAGGCCCTAAATAGCAATTTGTTCATTTTATCAACAAAACAGTTTGCAAGGCCTTTTGGAGACCAAGCAGGTGAATGCTTCCAGAGTCTAGTGCAGTTCTTATTTTTCTGGTCAGAGCTTGTTTGTCTATAGCAAATTTGGGTGACAAGCCCAAGAAAAGTCACCTTCAACTTGTGTGCAAAGCCAGGCATTAAATGGACTGAAAAGGTGCTGCACATTCACCACATTTTGATGATTACCAGGGGCCTCTGCTGTCCTGACAATTAAATCAGAAATATTGTGACAGCCAGCATGGGAGACAGAAGAGGGGATGGTAGGAGCTGAATGTTTGGATATCAAAAACAAAGGTGAAAAGCCAGCACAATAGGCTGTCAGTGCTTAGATCATTTTACAGCTGAAAGCGGTGACTTCGGCCCTTAACTTCAGACATCAGCTGGAAAATTACCCAGTTTTCTTATCTGTAAAATAGGTCTAATTCTATTTGTCTTCCTCCAGGGGAGAATGATGCATTTGGGTTGCTAATGTTTTTGGATGCTCCAGGCTTCTTAGGAAATATGAATTACTCAAGCAGTGGTGGAAGTGAGGTGAGCACAGGTGCACCCTTCAGTATACCATATGAAT
Organism: Climacteris rufus; assembly: GCA_013398175.1. Lineage (NCBI taxonomy): Eukaryota > Metazoa > Chordata > Aves > Passeriformes > Climacteridae > Climacteris > Climacteris rufus. The sequence goes on along the minus strand of VZRZ01006734.1, from coordinate 248,482 downwards.
CTCATCCATATAGGATGTTAATGCCAATTTAGAGATGAGAAGATAGTCCTGAACAGATATTTTTCTGAATTAGCAAAGACTATAAGGGCATAGTGGAGTCTGAAAGTATTTTATATGAGGAATCAAACCAGTCTTTATTTGGTTATAAAAATCCCCAGGTTTCTTTAAAGGGAATGAAAGTGCTGAAGCTATCCCTTGACTTAATTATAGATTTGTTCATCATTTATGTAATATTCTGACCTACCTAAAACTTTCATTTGCACACATAGTTCTTCACTTGAAAGGGTGCTTTTCTTCAGCATGTGTTGTCCAGCACTCCCAACATAGATCCGTTTTAATAACTGGTGCAACCATGCATGATGAACAAGATATCAGGAGGAACTCAAAGGATCACTTAACATGTCTATTTGTAAAGCACTCTCAGGCTGTTTTACTGGTTATAGATGAGGACAGATGTTTCTGATTCTAGGATATGCCACAGTGAAGCCAAGTCTAGTCCAGAAAAAGATTTGGTGATGGGTAAAGTTTTGGAGATGAATGAAGTTTTTTGCTAGGATAGAGTTCAATTTCTCCACAGTACCTGGTACGGCACAATGCTTGTCTTCCCAAGTAACTCTTGGAATGGATCCTCACCTTCTTGAGGATGGCCAAACATCTGATGGAAGTAGTGAATGGCTTTCTTATTTCGCTTTGCTTATGCACATGGTGTTTGCTTTGCCTGTTAAATTGTCTTTGTCTGAACTCATGAGCTCCTACAGTTTTATCCCTCCAATTCTCCATCCCACCTGGGGAGAGTGAGCCAGCAGTTGTGTAAGGGTTAGCTGCCTACCAGGGCTAAACCACAACAATGGATTAACCTTTAAAATGCCATGACTCAAATTAACAGTAATGTCAATTATGAAAAACCATAAGGACACAGAATTGTGTCTTACAGTCAGGCACAGTCACTGTGAAAGTGGGATTTTAGCCCTTTCCTCCAGTGAGCATAACCCCTGACATTTGCCAACTAGTGTCCTTACCAGTATCTACCTACAAGCCTGTTCCCATTATTGATTACTAAAATATGCCTTCCTGTGGGTTCATATATGTATATGCACATACATATCTGCTGAGAGGAAGGAGTCCAAACTATTGCCATGTGGACCCAAACAAACCCTGGGATGCTTCAATTTATTTCCTTAAAATGCTGCTTCTGTGACATGGTGAGAGTACAAATCTCCGTCAGACCACCTTCCACACTTGCAAAATAGAAGTAGCATGTCTTAACACACTTTTCTGTCCTTTTTCTCTATAGAGAACAAAAATATTTGGGCATAAGAAATCTAGCATTTGGTGCAAAAGCTCTCTGATGTAATTCACACTACCAGACAGTTTCATAAAAGATGTCTAACTGACCATGGTGTAAGAAATATTTGACAGAAGCACCCCTAGATGCTAGTTATCTCTATATGCTCCTGTTTCTAAGAAATGTGGCTACTGGAAACATTCAGAAATATAAAAGTATGTTTAAATGCACAAGAATGATACTCAGTTTGAGTTTTGAGAGAAAGTTTTAGTTATTGTTTTAGCAAAATCTAGTTTCGGTATCAGATATAAGCCCCTCAGAAATAACTCCTATCTCCACACGGATATAACTTCAAAATGCCACACACGAAGCACTCCAACATCATTAAGTGGTGTGCAGTGTTGATTTTCCTGTTGCAAATTTGATTGAAAACAGGAGTTTATCAGTGAAATGCTGAAATAGCCTTGAATATGGGGAAGTGAATGAGTATAATTGCTGATGGGTTCTTTTTATTATCAAGGAGTCTTGATTATAGCTTCATAGACTTAAATTATGGCAAATCAAGGACAAGATCAATTTACTATCTAAGCAAATATTTATATGAAGCTGGAGATTGGCATCTATTGATCAGTTTATAAGGACCATAATTCTTTCTGCAAAATGCATTGGTATTGAGCAGTGCTCTTTCCCCTATCGGCTTCTTCAACAGCAAGGAGCTTAAAGTCATGAAGAAAAAGGAAAACACAATTTGGGAAGTCAGAGGGCTCCTCCCAGTCAAATGCAGCTGCAAACCCAAGTCAGAGGTTAAGGATGACCCTTTAGATGGAGACTGATTAATGCCAGGGTATGCATTGTAGATAAATTGATAACCAGTTCATGTAATAAATTAGAAATCCTGCTTGAAGGAAAAGAAAATGTTCAGAGCATCTACTTGTCTAGCTGGCAACTGTCCATGGGCAACATCACCCAGGGCTGAGCATCAGCTGCAACATCCTGGGTCTCCCAGCATTCATAAGAGGTCACCGCAATATAAAGTAGAAGAGTGTTCCTAACTTGTGGGATGAAGAAGGATCCCTGTGAAATAATGACCGTCCCCAACAAAGGCTGCTTTTGTTGGAGGAAAAGGCAAGTGTGGGGGCAGGGAAGAGAAGAGGCCGGATTACCTTTTGTTGCATTTGACAGTTGAAAAGGCCCTGGTGAATAATTACCCTTAAAAATAACAAACAACAAGAAAGAAAAAAATGCATGAAAACAGACGAAGAAAACTCCTTGACCCCTCCTCAGACACAATAGCTCACTTTGAAATAAAAACCAAATAAAAATAACTTGTAGGGGAGAAAAAAACCTTAATTTGACTTTCCTTTCTGCTTTTGGCAAGCGCACACACACACACACATATATATATATACAATTGGAAGGCTCCCCCTGTCAGAGTCATCTTAAACTTTTCTAGACTTCATCCATTCAGCAGCAAAGCTTATGCAAAATGCAATAAAAAAGTCAGGGGAATCCCAGCAGCAAAAAGCGCACTCTTGGTTGAAAGCCCCATTGGTTTAGTCACAAAGGAACAATTCCTGGTGAGAGCAGTTGTCAATCTGTTTTGCATACTCCTTATTTTACTCTTAATTAGCATTATATGGAAACTTATCTACAAGGCCATGGGAACCAAAAGGCATCCTTTGCCCTCTCCATCTTTGAACAAGTAGAACCCAATTAAAGCACAATTATCTCTCTTCTGCTGTTAGCATCCTCCAGCAACAGAGAGACACAGAGAGGAAAAGCATTGTTAGTCTAAGAGCAGCCACCTTTGCTGATGAAAATTTTTCTAAAGGTCATTAAAAAAAAAAAAGGAGACACAAGTGGTCCGGGCTTTGGTGAACTGAAGGGCAGTGTTTTTCTTTAAATATTTGATTTGGATTTCCAGATGATTTTCTAAATACATTTATTTTCACCAGGGAGTAACTGACCTAAGACTCAAAATTCACTGATAGAGTTTGGAGGCAAGCCTGGAAAAAGAAAGGAGATGGCCAAAGAAGAAGAGGAAAAATAGACACAGGTGTCTTCCTGGAAAGTCCAAGCTATCTCAGAATTCCATGAAATTGACATTTCCTCTGGCATAACTATGGAAAAACATCTCAGGGGAAAACAAAAGACCCTTTTTCAAGCTGGAGCTCAGAATCAACTCCTGAACCATACCCTGCTGCTGAATATTGCAAAGCTACAGCCTACATATGAGTTCCTGCAACCCCAGCATAGAAGGTCAGCATTCCAGGCATGATCATGACTTGGAAAGGGTTCCAGTGACAGGATTTGTCGGGTTTTTGACACAATCTTTGAGTTGTCCTCAGAGAATGAACACCCACCACTGTTCCCAGTTACATATGTGCCTGACTGTGACAGACTTCAAAGACAGCTCTGTATACCTTTCATAGCAAAAGCCATCCCCAAGTTAGCAAACATTTGCACTACCACTCATCCTTTCTTATCAGCAGCTACTAAGAATATGCATGTGTCAGGAAACGTCATGCATTTTATCACTTCAGCAAGCCATCACAAAGTAATTTGTGTCCCAGCTGATTCCCTCAGTTTTCCCCCGGATGACTACAGGCTTTAAAATACTGAGTGAAGAAACAAAAAACAAGCTGACTTTTTTTTTTTTTTTTTTTTTCAGGA
>VZRZ01006734.1:196841-244479 GCA_013398175.1 Climacteris rufus | reverse complement strand
CTTTTTTTTTTTTTTTTTTTTTTTTTTTTTTTTTTCCTTTGGGATATTCCTCTGATCTATTTTCAATGTGTAGCAGGTCTAGTTCACATATTTTAGTGAAGAAGAATTTGGTGTGTGAAGGTGGAAAGCAGAATACTTCTCTTAGAGGTGCCCCAGAGGTGCCTGTCTGCTGCCCCAAGGTCTTGTCAGCAAATCTCAATGTTAACATCTTTAAGAGTTTCAGTTTTACAGTCACTGCATGGGCTTGCAAATTGATTTAATTTCCCAAACAAGTTAACAGAGTAATGCCTGGGAGGATGGTTTTTAGGCTGCCATCGGCTCTTTGACCACCTACAGCTGATCTGCTTTCTTCCCTGGAAAGCTCAATGCTGCAGCTACAGAGTTCTCCTATCCAAAGAGAAAACCATGTCAGCGCCCATGTGCTATTTGCTTTTGTCATGACACACATGATTGTTGCTTTTATCACAGTTGGCCAGTGCCATGGAAGGGAGAGAGACAATGTCTCCTCTCCAAGGACCAATGGAACAGAGGCTCTGTAAACTTTCTACATAAGCAGGGCAAATGAAAATGGGGAGAACAATCCTGCCAGTGCATTTACTCCCAGAGCAGTTGGAACTTCCGCTAGTTGGATAAGTGTGTTAACAGATGGTAAGGAATTGGTTAAAAAAATCAGAAGATCATAAAAGGGGCAACAACACGGAAATTATGCCATTGCATTTAACTACAAAAATACAAAAATTTCCCCTGTGCCCTCCCATCATGTAATATCCAGAGGCTGCTCTGAGCGCAGTGGAGCAGGATGAGCAAATCCCTGTCTTCCAGCACAAAGATGAAACCTACAGGGAGACAGCTGCAGTGAAAAGGATTGAAATTAATGTCAAGCAATAGATGAGATTTGGGTGAAGATTTTGATGAGATTTATTGCTGCAAATGTTTTCCCTGGCAAATGTCACACCATTAAAATGCAAAAAACCACACTGAATAGAATTAAGAAAATAAGAAGAAACTCAAAAACACTGTCCAGATAAATAGCAGCTTGAAACTCAGACCTTGGACTTTCAGGGTCATGGATGGTCTTCTCTGTAAGGATGTGTGAAGGAGAAGTGCTAAAACATCCTTTCACCTCATCAAGGCCATCATCTATGATTCCAGAGCACATTTTTTATGGACAGCCAGGATATTTTGCCAACATTCTTCATGGTGTGCCTGAGTCTAACTGGGAACAGCCATTGGAGCAAATTCTGCAGCTGAGCCCTGCCCAGCACAGCTGCATTATTTATACACGTGGTCTAATACGGGTGAATTAAGATCTTGTAAATATAAACAGCATATTCTGCATTTGTCTGTTGAAGAAGCTCCTTGGGGAGCCTCTTCTGCTCTGTCCTTGATGGAACAGCCAGAAGTATTACTTCTTAATGCCTGGTAATTACATTTATAAGTGCCAGTTCCCTGACACAGACAGCGAAAAGTGAGGATTATAGGTGAACTGTGTATTTTCCTCAAACAGGACAGCAAAATTGCATGAAGCTGACCAAGCTATGCTCTGTAGGTTTGAGTGCATGCCTTAGGCATGGACCAACCTTCCCCTCTCCACGAGCACCTTGCATTTAGCAAACCCTGAAGAAAACAAATTGTTTTCATCACGCAGGGATGAACAATCCTCCTTGAGCCAGATGTCCAGCTCAGAAAAACATTACTCCAGACCTTGGATTCTCTGCACTTGGACTGCTGTTCTCATAGGCACTTGTATTTTTTGGTCCAGCCAAATTTGGAAGATCCTTGTGAACATGGCCACATGTCCTTGTGCATGTCTAATCTGGCATGTGATTCAGAGGTGCTGATATCCCTATTAAAATCCAATATAGTCATCTTTACCAACAAGGCCACTCTAGGTTAGTATACTGGCAATATACTAATATTGTAAGAGTTATTGATATACATAAAATTTATATATATTGCTAATATTACTAGCACTATAGGTGTTCAGGATAGTAGTTACAGCTCAGTCAGACTAGTCCATTCCTGCTAACAGATTAAGTGCAATAAAATAAAGAACTTATTTGGTGCCTAGACCAGGTAAGGGTCATGTCTGCTTGGCATCCAGGACAAGGAAATAAACTATTTAAACACTTAGCAATACAGTGAAAAAATAGACTGCTCCACTTCCAGGGCACATAAACCTTACCAAACTGATCACTGTCCATTATTATCACTGGTAACACTATGCTGTTATTACAAAATTGAATTGGGGAAGAATCTCACCTGTTGAAGTATATTTTAAATTGTCTTCAGTATTTAAGCCTGTCCTTCATATTAGGGCTTAATAGGACTCCTCACAAGAGCTAAAGACATACTGAACAGTTTTGCAGCAGCAGTACTCAAGGGTGCTTTCTTGTACCAGGTGAAAACAGATCTTATAACTCACTTCCATTTTTTTTTTCCATACTTCTGTGCTTTGGATTATTCTGTTGCATGAGAAATTAATGCCCCTACTCACTTTCTTGTTTATTTTGTCTGATGACATGCAGGGGCTTCTTAACCCAGTGAGAAAGTACACAAAATACAAACTTCCCCAGCAGTAGAGTTGAGGATAGACAGAGTTGCAAAATTAGCATTAAAATGAGATGAAAAAGCTCTTTTTCATACAGAAACATTTTATGCTTTCCTGCAAAATGGAAACTACGCGTACGTGCTCCAAAGCAAATTCTGCTCCCTCTCCCCACTATCACCCCACCCTATAAGTCGATGTCTAATTAGAATCTGTAAATAAAAACAAGCCTAGTTTGGAACAGTCAGAGTATTTGAAAGACTTACCATGAGAAAAATGAATTTACCTCATCCAATATGAATGAGCAAAAGCATCTTCCAGTACCTAAAGGGATTACAAGAGAGTTGGAGAGGGACTTTTGACAAGGGCATGGAGGGACAGGACAAGGGGAAATGGCTTCAAACTGACAGATAGGAGGTTGAGATTAGATATTAGCAAGAAATTCTTCACTATGAGGGTGGTGAGGCACTTGCAGAGGATATCAAGAGAAGATGTGTCTCCTCCACGCCTGGAAGTGTTCAAGGCCAGGTTGGATTGGGCTTTGAGCCACCTGGACTAGTGGAAGGTGCTCATGGCAGGGGGCTGGAACTGGATGATCTTCATGGTCCCTACCAACCCACACCATTCTGTTAGTCTATCATTTTATAAAAAGCAAACTGGGATGAAAATCCCTGGATGCCTGGTTACCACTTGTGCCCACAGTAAGCTACCTCTCTGTACCATGGCTGTGGCTGACAACCCAGGGCTTGCACATGGTGCCCACGGGTGGCACATGGCACTGTGGGCTGTGCTGTTCAATCAGGTTTGCAAAGTAAGGGGTGTCCAGGAGCTTTAACCATGGCACAGTGGGGTTCAGACATGCTCTAGGACAATGCTATAGTGCTTATAGGAGCTACACATCTGCTGCAAGGGGGAAGATATGAAGGGATGGAGAGGGAAATGAGGATGCACGGCTGCCACTGAGGCATCTGTGCTGTTCGGAGTCACTAGCTGCGACTGCAGCACACACAGGCTGTGTTGGCCTCATGCATGGCACTCTTAGTTAGGTCTATAAAGTACATTGTGACATCATCCAGAGATATATAAAGAAACTCTGAGTGAAACTCAGTAAGATCATGAAAGCAGCAAAGCTTTGCCAGAGCATCTGGATGGCTCAGCCTGTTCGTGGATGTAGGGGGTACGGCTAAAAGCTGTTGCACTGTGCAGGCTGTGGGTTCAGCCTATGTCATTAATGGCCTCCACATAGCACGTGGTTTTCAGAAGGAAGATGCTATGATATTTTGGTGTATTTGTTAGACCTACAAGGAGATGAGCAATAAGTAGCCCTAGGGGAAGATTTCTCTGAGATACACCATATCTGCAGCTGAAGGTGGTTCCACTGCTATGAAGTTACCTCTTTTTCCAAACACTGTAATGATGGGATCTTTGTTATTGCATTGCTGTTGTGTATCAGTTCTTTGGAGGGTGTGAGATCACATCTCCTGCATGTCACAACAGGAGGAACAAAACTGGGCTGAAAATAGCTTTCTGCAGCAAAGCAAAAGAAAAGCAAAGTCTGATGTGTCCAAGAAATACATATGCAATTCACTCACAAATCTAAACAGGGAGAAAACGATTGACAGACGTTGTACAAACAGTACTTGTAATAAACTTCTGAGTTCGTACTGGTTTCTACACCCACCCCACACCCCACTGCACACTCCACAGCCAAGTTGCTAATTACAGCCTTCCTGTTGTTTTTCAGTTCCTCCACTGTTAAATAATAGGAGGGGAAAGGATTATGGAAACTGATGCACTTGACAGCAAATATAAATAAGCAAATGAATACATAACCAACTAAATAAATAATTAATCCAGTAGTCTCCAAGATGAAGCTATTCTATTCTTCCTCTGGTATCTTGAGCCAAACTTCAAGGGTTGTTCAAGAAAAATGATGATTTGGCATCTCAGAGAATAAGAAATAAGTATCAATTAATGCTTAATTAACACTGCATGACATTGATTTGAATAAGTAGAACCTTTTAGAAAGATGTGTCTGTTTATTGTGGGTTGAAACGATGCCTTGTGGGAAAAATGAGCAGCTCCCTAGTATTATATAACATCTCTATAGTTATAGCACCTGGAGGCTTTGAGTGTATCATGAGCCCAACGTGTTAGATGTTGTATAAATATACAGTTGCTAAAGATGCTTATCTTGGATTTGTCGTGTAAACAAGAAGATATGCCATGCAGTTCTGGTGACAGGTTGATCAAGGCTAAGAAGACAGGGGACTTAAGGAAATTTGAAAAGACATACACATTGTCGAGCAGTTTCTAATTAGTTGGGAAAAGGGGATTTTTACAAAAATTTGTTCCCAAAACCTTATTCATATAAAGTGCTTGCAAAAGTCCCCAAAATCCCTAAGAGTTGCCTTACAGTGTTTAACAGGAAAATAGAAAGGAAAAGATTGCACAGGTTGCACCAGAATAGTATGACAGCCAACAACAACTGTTTTCAAGCTTGGGTCCAAATGCCAGCTACCTAATGCCATCTTTTCTCATCTGAGTAAGAGCAGTCTGATCAGCAATGAGCCACAGTTTCCACTGAGAGCTCCAAGTGGACAGCAGCTCCAAAAATCATCCTGTTTCCAGATCAGTGTTGGCTGCTCCTGAGAAATACTCTACATGCCCTGAGGCATGTTGTTACTTCTAATGAGACAGTAAAATAACAGATCCTATTATTTGTACTGTTCATATTCATCTTCTGTGTGCATTGAAGAAGGCCATTGAATTGACCTGAAGCACCTCTCCTATGGAGACAGGAGACAGATGGAGTTGGGGTTGTTCAGCCTGGAGAAGTCTGCAGGGATGCCATAGAGCCCCTTCCAGTGCTGAGAGGGACTTTTGACAATAGCATGGAGGAACAGAACAACGGGGAATGGCTTCAGACTGGTTTTATGTCATCTTTAAATTGGATATTAGGAAAAAATTATTTCCAGTGAGGGTGGTGGAGCACTGCCACAGATTGCCCAGAGATGTAGCTCCTCTACTCTAGGCCAAGTTGGACGGAGCACTTTTCTAGTGAAAAGTAGCCCTACCTATGGTAGGAGGGTTGGAACTCCATGATTTTTAAGGTCCTTTAAAACCCAAAACATTCAAAAGATAGCACTGGACCAGCCAGTATGGCATACCTAGGAAGCAGCTATGGACCAGGCCCCTGATGGGGAAATGTGATTGCCTCACAGGTGGCATGACTGATTTCACTGCCCAGTTGTACACAACTGGGGAACAATTCTGTGATTCCATAGCAAGTAACTGATTTAGAGTCTGTTATGGACTCTTTGACCTTTTGTCACTACTCAGATCTCCTGGCAGCAAAATGGTTATCAAATTAAACACAGTTGTGAAAAACTGATAGCATTTTGTAATTAAAAAAGTCTTCAGATTACATTGACAAGTAAGAATTCACCTTCGGTAAAAAGCTATTTAGAAATGTCCTCTGAAATTCCCATCTCTTAATAAAGAGAGCTTGTCATGCGCAGTGACTCCCAGAAATTTGAGAAGTTTTATTTTAGCAGTTTCTTTTTCCTTACTCCGCTCAGTTTCCTGGAGGCCATCATTTCATTATAATGCTACCACTTACTATGAAACCTTGAGTTTGAAAACACTTTTCCTCTTTTTCTCTTTCTTTTTCTTTGTTTTTTTATGAATAGTCCTTATCTTGCAATGGGATCTTTCTTAGGGCTTAACTTTTTGAACTCTTGCTACAGACACAACATTTCGGCTCATACCAGCACTAATGCTTCCCTGCCCATAGCAGGGGGGTTGGAACTAGATTATGTTTATGGTCCCATCCAACCCAAACCTTCCTATGATTCTATGATTATGGAAAAACAGCAATTCAATTCCTTATAGGAGCAAGTAGATTCTCTCTAAAGAGTAAAGAACAAACTCCAGTACATAACTCGCAGGCAGAATTATCATACTTTGGGAATTGCCTCTTCTTTCTTATGCCAGAATGAATGTAGTGCTGGTGATTAAAGCATTAGTGTTCACTAATCACTTTTATTCTGTCTTGCAAGTACACATAATTATGCATCAATTTTATTTAAATGTCACTTTGTATTCATGACTTTGACTTTTAGAACTCCTCCTACCATACTTGTAGTTTTAACATTAACAGACATTTCTTTCTCTCCATTCATTACTCATGTCAAGACTTTGCAGGCTGGGGTGAATATTTCCTGCTTCTTTATTTACCTGGCAGGAGCCATAGATGTCCCAGCCCTTCACCTCCAGGTGAAAAGCTCTTAAATATCATCCCTCAGCAACCCTCTCCAAGAAAGCATTCTTTGAATGCAAAGGTGACTGGATAATGTCCAGTGGTCCCTGCCAACCTCAAATATGCTGTGATTCTTTGATTCATGGTTCTGCTTCTTTACCACTTCCTTGTAATTTTCGGTGTACTGAACAGTTCCAGCTTTGCTTTCCTTCCATTTGAGATGTCCCAGCAATGATCTCCAAGCAACCTTCCCTCTCAATTACTGTGGACAATGTCACCATCCTGTCATGTGCCTGTAACCTTAATATCTTCAGCTCAAATTCCTCTCTCAGATGCCACTTCCCAGTTACACTGAAGCTACATACATATAAGTATGATCTGTGTATCATACTTAAGAAAGCGCCTTTCCTTGTTCTCTACCCATCTAGGAAAATCTCTTATCTCAGACCTTGTCAATGAACATATTAATTAGTGCAGAATTCCTTTCTCTCATTTATATCACAGATGTAAATTTGCCCTGATGATACTCCCTGGATCCAGAGGCCATTTTTCCAGATATAGGGTTGATTTCCCTTCCCCATTTCTATCGAAACTAGGCTGTCTGTATCCAGTCAACCCACACAGTCATTTTCCATAGACCATGTGCTGGATTTTCAAGTGAATGTTTTGCATTTTCGTCCTTGCTGCTCTCCATAAATATCTACAAAATAACCTTGTTAGTGCCTTCCTTTCCCTATAGCAATATCCAAAAATCTCTGACAAGGACTAGGCTGCAGGTGTGCTATTAGCATTGCCTGTCATACTGACCAGCACTTTCTTATTACATCCATGGATCTCTTCTGTCTGTCACTATCCACAGCTTCTTGATTTCTACTAAGATGTAAGTCATTTCATGCAGAGAACGTCTATGTTTCTAGAGTGCCTGGCACAGCAAAAATGAATCCATGACTGGGACTGTGATGCAAAGTATCACTGCCAGCTAATAAAACCAGACATGGGTCAATAACAGACATGTTCTAGAGAAATTAGAGAAATTCCTCATTACTCTAATTAGAGAAATCTGCTCAAGAAACATTACAACTATCATAATTTTATTTTAAGCAGTAATACATAATTAAAACATCCCAGGTACTGGAATTAGTACTCACTTTTTGTATTTGCCTTCTTAGAAATATTTAGGAACAATCCATCAAGTGCTTCTTGTAGGATACTGTTTTAACCTAGATGTGTTATTCTCAGTCTACCTGTAAAAACACACAGACATAAAGAAAAAGTAAGTGTTTTGTTCAGTACTTAAAAAAAAAAAGTGTTTTGTTTAGTGATCTTTAACTTATTTGCTATACATAAATGAATTAAAACCAACTCCTAACAGTTAGACGTAGTACCTAAAACATAGATACGTATATATACGTATCTGATTCCTGCTGTAATATCACATCAGCTCTGCTACGGTATGCTTAGTCATGCGATGGAAAAAAATACATTTGTTAAATACAATCCCCTTTGCCAAAATAGTAATTCACCAATTCCTCTATTGTAGATTCAAAGCTTTGCAGTTAACACAGTAGTTGTTCCTTTCCTGCTCTGTGCTTTTGCAGGCTTCAGAAGCTGAAAGAATTTTTTTTATTTATGTGGTTATCCCAAATATCTCCTTTGTTAAGTCTTCTTCCTTTGTTAGTGTGAAACAACTAAGATCATACACAGTTATTTTTTCTTGTTTCCACTCACATCAGTAAATTATGTCCTATCTGAGTTGTGTGTGGCATCGAAGAGCCCCAGTGTAAAAGTAATGATGTATCTGTGACAAACCTGTCACACCACAAGCAGGAAGTTCAAGGACAGTGTGTAACAGCACAGGGGCCCCTCTTCTCTTATGCCTCTCATTAGCTGATTAGTCTCAAGTTCCCTCTCTTAGCTCCTTTCCTTATCTCGGAGAGACAAAGTCCCACAGGGGCTGGGAGGGTGGAGAAGAGAACAGCAACAGGGTGTGTGTAGTTTCTTTGAGAGCCATATCTGCAGATCTATCAGCTCTTCCAGGCTACCCATTTGGTTTGATATGCATCTATTTTACATGCACTCTTGTGCACAAGGTCTTGCAGAATTGGAAAAAAATAAAATTACAAGGCTGAATGATGTGGCAGCACACTGTTATAGAGGTGGGATTCCATGTCCTTCCTTGGCAACATGTTACTGCATATGTGGTCCAAAACTACACTGACCTTTTAATCTTGCCAATTGCAAATTAATTTTGAATCCAAGCTGTCTACTGAAAAGGTGTAAAGGTCACCTTTAAATAGCTGTTCTGCTACATTGCCCTTTACTCCATGGTCCACATCCTTTGTCTTTCTCCCATTAATTCTGCTTCTGCTGATTGTGTCCTCATAGAGATTATTTCTCCTCCACATGCATTTTTCAAAGCTGCATCTCATTTTGTCATTTCCTAAGGTTTCTAGTCTCTCTATCTTTGCTGATTTATGCAGTGCCTCCCAATTTGGATAATTTGTGATTTTAATTAACATGTACTCTTTTCCTGTCTTTTGGCTAATGAATGAAGATATTTAAAGAAGACTGGACTCAAGACTGATCCCTGATGTTCCCCCACTAGAAAACTCATGTGATTCAACACATTCTCATTTATTATCTCACTTTGCTAATGACCCTGTGGATGGTTTTTTAATCAACATCACAGGGTCCTTATCTAAGCCAATCTGAATTAATTTTGTGAGTCTCCTTCCTTGCTGATGCTCACTTCAAATGGAGGGAAAACAAAACCAGAAAAGGCCATCACTCACCAGAATACTTTTCTGGGAGATGTGGAAATGAGGAGGTGTGAGAATAAATTGTTTGTTTCCTTCTCTCAGAATTCTGGTACACTTCAGGTCCCTGTCCCCACTACATCTATATTCCTGCTGATTTTGAATACATGTATTTTTAAACTGCTTCTTAAGGCAGGAAAGTGTTATTATTCCCACTTTGGAGAATAAGTTCTAGCACAGAAAGTATAAGGAAGTGATCTGCTCTGCTCCTTTAACAGTCATGGTTAGGAATGGAGAGCTTAACGGTTGCTCTTGCTTTTACACCTGTCTTCTGGAAGTTACTGTGATATGCCTGCCTGTGTATCTCTGGGATGACCCTTCTGATGCACCATCAAAGCGATTTCATCTCTTCTCAAACAAAAAAAAAAAAGAAAAAACCCACCCAACCAACCAAACCCAACCCAACCCAAACAAAATAATCCAAGCCCCTAAATGTCAGTACATACATATTTCTTTCGTGACCTGAATGTCATTTTGAAAGAACAGGCCCAAATAATGTAAAATTATCCAGAAACAATGAGACTCAGCTACTCAGCTACAGAACACATAATTGCTTAATCCAGACCCCGGGATATAAACTAAGACATATAGCACTATCTTGTCCTGAAAGTTGTTTGGCCACCTTCTTCTCTCTCAGCTGGGTTTTGAGATATTCCCAAACCAAAGATACTCCTGGACCAAAGTGTTTTCCTTTATGTTACACAGGATGTTTACACCCAATTTGAACCCAGATCTGCAATGTCTAAAATATATTCCTCACCTAAGAACTTATCTCCTTTCCTATAAAGAGGATAGTAATGTCATGTGATGGACATTTCAGCTTGTCACTGCTTTATGCTTCCCAAAATATAGGGTCCCACTGACCACATGCACAACATCCTCCACTGACACCTCCTGATAAACAATTTTGATGTGGTCGTTACATTCCTTTTGGATGAAAATAAAAAACACCTTTCTGCTCCAGCGAAAAGTAATTTATATGTGGACTTATTTACATGGGTTATTTATTTTCTGCAATATTAATTGATGTCTCTGAATGAGCTCTGAAATATTCTCAGGAACTTCAGGTTTATGGTTTTTTTAATCAAAGCCAGCAGGATTGAAAAAAAGTTCCAACTATCCTCTCTTCACTCACAACCTCTTAATAAATCCAAACTTAAGGGGAAAAAACCAAACAAATAAACAACCCCCTCTCCCTGTCCCTCAAGAAAAGAAAAAGGGGAAAAAAAGAATGAAAAAGGAAAGGGACCAAATATTTCCAGAAGCATCAGCAATCATAAAGAAACGAATCTAGCTTAGAAATTATCTAAGGGAGCACAGTGGGAAGTAACAATACGAAGAAGAACATTCAGAAATTATTTGCAGGAGCAAAATTTATTAATATTCATTACACCTTTTAAACACATGTCCAAATTAATATGTGTTCTTGCTTCTGCATTTCCCACTAATATATTTAGTGCAGAAAGATATGTAGGATAAAATATTGTCACCAATATTCTCCTCATTTTAGCAAATAATTACACAGTTTTTTCACTCCAAACTTTTAAACATGGCCCAGTTAGAAATGAATTGCCTTTCACTTGCTAAAAATAAGCATAAGAAACTTAATCTAAGTCCCTCACCAGTGCAATTTATACTGTACACCATTTCAGTAAGGTGTAATTAGCAGTGCATTGCAATAATTTATTATTCATTTAAAAAGCCTGAAAATCAGAACCTTACAGCAAAATGGGAAATTGGGAAGCTATATGCCAGGCATATTATTCTGGTTTATACTAAGTCAGTTATTTTTCCTTGGTGCACATCCATCTATCCATAGAATGCGAATGCTCCACTGAGAAGGATGCTGAGTATTGAACCTTTGACTCAATATGAAATACAAACTCTGAGGCATAGCTGCAATAATACTTCCATTTGCATTATTATGATTAATATTCCTCTGAATAGGAAGCATCCAGCAATATTAATTGCAGAAACAGTGAGATTCCATTTGTCATAAATCACTGTGTAAAGCAAGTTTTCAGAAAACAGTACAGAAAACCCCTTTTTCTGTGTTTTTTTTGAGTTCACTTTAACCTCATTTTCACCAGGCTTTTCCATTTGTGCCTATTGACAAGACAGTAATTATGCTTTTCTCTTGATTAACACATTGTTTTCAGTAAGGTCCCAAATAACTTTCATATGAAAGGCTGAATCCAACAGAGCATGCTTTTTCTCATTGAAGACTTAGCATTCACCCACAGTTAATTTATCACACAGGTACTTCCTGTCTCACAGGAAGGAGAGTGGCCTTGAAGCCAATGCTCTTGATCTGTTTAGAAGTTTTCTCCACAAAAGTTGAAATGAATGTTTTTTAAAAAGATGATGATTGTTGAATTCATTTAGTAAGTGAAAATACACGAGGGGAAATGCTACACAATTTCTCTACTAAAGCACAAGGAGAGATTTTGCCTTATTTGAAACAATATCATCACTAAATCCGCACAATCTTATTTAAACTTCATTTGTATATTCATATCTTTGTATCAAGTCAACATTTCCCCTTCACTACTGTTTCTTTCCTCCACAGTTAGCAAAACTGTCAATATTCATTGATTAATCAAAGCTAGCAACCCTGACATCTGGTGCATCAGCTTTCATTTGTAACAGGCATACAATGCAATGATTTATTTTGATGTATTACATTGTACCCTAAAGAGCATGCAAAAATAAAACTGCTTTCATTATAAGTGTTGTGAAAACAAGACATCTGCATTGGGGACCACACACAAGGAAAGAAAAATTTCTTGCCACCTGTGCTCTTTAATCCAGACTTTTGATGGTTGGATTGCTTTGGAGTTTGTTTGCTTGGGGGTTTTTTGGAGATGTTATTTCCAAATGTATCATATATTCAAAAAGCAACTGAGGGGTCTAAGCAATGTTCAGTGCTGGAAAGAGCGGAGCTTTTCCCAGCTAGTGTGCTGTTTTGATCCATCCTTGAATAACTCACAGCAGGTGAGATGCCCCTGAATTATTGCGGTATCAATTGAGTTCCTAATAAGAGTGTCCACCTCACAAGAGAAGGCCCCTCCTGAGATGGCAATTAGTATCAACCTCAAAGGCACAGGAAGTGGATGTAGATGGCCTGGCTGCCAGTGGGAGCCTGAAGAAAGATCATGGGCATGCCCTCACCAAGGACATTCATACTAACTATGCATTTCTGGCCAAGAATACTTTAGTCCCCATCTCTGGTTCTGATCGGAGAATCCCACAAAGCAGTTACACTTGTTCATGTAGTAGATGTGTTCCAACTCCAAATAATGCTTTTAGCAGACAATTACCATTAAGCAGAAATTTAAATCTCACTGAGGACAGCAGAACTTCAATATGTGCTTGAAATCAAGTGTTCCCTCAGAGAGCTGTGGCTGAATGGGGACAGTCTGATGACCTGGAGACACTTAAGATCAGGATTAAATACGTATATGCCTACATAAACTGGTTGTTGCTGCTTCTGATTCTGTCTGTGCTGCACACTTCTGTCCACCTCCTTTTCCATTATCAGCCTGTGCTGTAAGTGATGACATGAGGTTTGCTGTCTGACATGGTGGCTAAGTGGAGCAAGGCAGGAAGCAGAGACAGTGCACGCAGAAATGAGCAGAAGATCATCCTCCCAAAAGAAGCCCTGCTTACAGGACTGCTTCTCATTATTTTGTTCCCCCCACAGAGAACAAAAAGGCTTGGCTGATGCATTTGGATATCACAGGCGTGCTCCAAAAAGCAACAAACGAAAGCAGAACAGAGTCTCATTGGGTTGTGCAGAGGCAAAGGACAACTTTCTGTAAGGGCCTAGTCTTTTGCAGTGACTGAAGTCCAACCACCACCATAACCTTACCTCTCTCAACAACTACCTGAAATGAGATTGTAGCAAGGTGTAGATTGGTCTCTTCTCCCAGGTAACAAGCAACAGGACAAGAGGAAATGTCCTCAAATTGTGCCAGGGGAGGTTTAGATTGAATATTAGCGAAAATCTCTTCACTGAAAGAATTGTCAGGCACTAGAACAAGCTGCCCAGGGAAGTGGGCAATTTTTAACTTCATCAGCCAGAATGGTACCCAGTGGAGTAAGTGTTTTGTACATCCCAGTCTGTAACAGTTCTGTTGTAGGGGGCATTTCACAGTATTTTGTCTCTTATGCTTTTCTGGGTTTGTTTGTGTGGTTTCTATTTGTTTGTTTGGTTGTTTTTGTTTTTGTTTTTGTTTTGTTGGGTTTTTTTGTTTTTTTATTTTTTCCTTTAAGAAGGGTGAAGCTGTTTTTTCAGTGGTTTATAGAGCACATTAAAAAAAGGCTGCCCAGTGTAGGCTTCTCAGAATTAAAATAATTTTCTCGGTGTGTAATAATTTCAAGAGAAAAATTTAATTTCTAGGAAATGGCAGCACAAGTAAAGGATGTAGAATGTGTTCTGTTGAGTTTCAGCAGAATTACATTTTAATGTTCATCAAAGAATTGCAGTCCTTGCTCTTTGAGTACCAAGCTCTTCTTTATCACTTGTTGCAAAATTGTCAGATATGCTTTGTGCAAAAAAATCAACTTTCATTTTCCGCTTTTAACTGTGCCATATCTAAGTTTCATTTGCTTGCATATGCTTTGGTCATCACAGATTTATCTCAGCTAACTTTAGACATCTGCATAATAGAAATTAAAGAGCTATTGACCTAGACTAACTTAGATGTCTAGTTTTCAGTTGCATGAGTTAACAGTCAATGAGTCTCATCCCAAGCTATGTTTTCTCAATGCAAATGAATAACCACTCCACCAGTCACTAATTTTAATGTTGCACTGACAAAGGCTAAGCAGCATTTTAGTAATGACACTGTTCAAAATATTGCAGTTGACTACAATAATAAATCCAGTAAAAAACTTATTTTATAAAGCCAGGAGAACTCAAAGACCAAATATCCGATTTTGGCCAATTGGAACAAAGAAACAGGGCATTTCTGTCAGCCTGAAAAGCTTCCACCTTAATTGAATTGCTTCTGTTGTGGAAATTTCATTCATTGAACTTAGATTTCAGAAGGATGAAGAAATTGTATCAAAATGCAATGGCTTCTCTCTCACAGAGAAATTGGTCCTATACTTGCAGAATTTAAAATTAACATATGTAAAATCACTATTACAGTAGTGAAGCACTGGAACAGACTGTACAGAGAAGTTGTGAATTTCTCCTTCCTAGAAGTGTTCCAAGCCAGGCTGGATGGGGCTCTGAGCAACCTGGTCTAGTGGAAGGTGTCCCTGCCCATGGCAGGGAGGTTGGAAATAAAAGATCTTTATGGTTCCTTCCAACCCAAACCATTTAAGGATTCAATACCCATCTAATAAGGCTTGAAAAGCATTTTAGAAAGCCAGCTTTCCTGCACATGTAAAACTTTCCTTTGGATCTTACTTCAAAATTTGCTTTCAAATGGTCATAATCCATACAGCAGAATTCAAAGCATTAAAATATGACTTTTGTGCAATAGCATCTCCAAAATAAATATTTTTCTGGTCTACCGTGAAAAAAGAAAAAGTCTTCTCTGGCTTCTGGATCATTTTTTCAGCCAGTCCTTTATCTGTGGGAAAAAATATTTTTTCTGTTGGGTTCATTTAATAAGTAAAAACATATCTTCTGGCCTATTTGAACTGCGTATTTAAAATGTCATTGTAAAAGAAAGAGTTTCTGTATTGCCTAGAAAAGTATCACAGTATGTTTCCCAGTTCACAACAGATGTTTCTATAATTCTTGCTTGATTCTGTAGTGGCTTCAGGTCTTTCAGCACAGCCTTGACCAGCAAAAAAGCATAATCTGACCATCAATACACTTTTTGGTCAAGCTGTTAAATGGAAGCAATAGAAGCATCTCATTTATCTGTTGCTGATCTATAATCCAAACCCCTTCCAATCCTTTAAAAGGAAGGGTAATTGCTGCCCCTATTTTTTTTGTCAGTGGGTAGGTAAGCTGACATTGAGAAGTTTAAAGAAGCACAGCTATTGAGCTCAAGGTTGGAAAGCTTGACCCTAACAAAGGCTGGAAATTGTGGGCTAGGCTATATGGACCCCACATTTCTTGTAAATTGCATCTCACCTCACAGATCCATTCTGGTCATTTTGTAAGTTATTTGCATGTCTGAACTTTGACATACTTGGCTTGGAAATGTTGAGGAGAACTGAGACTTCCTTGCAGTGTTTTTACCCTGCTTGCCACTGATAGTACATTCTCCACAAAAACTCCAAGGAAACATTTGTGTTTGCAAAATTTTTAAGAGTAGAATATAAAATGCCAGACACCAATGATTAACAAGATGTACAAGTGAAAACTCCCAGTATAACCATTGCAGCAAATTAATGGTACATGAAATGGATATTAAATGATCTTTTAACCTATTTTTTAAAGTAGTTTTCTCAGAAATTAAAAAATCATGTAGCTGCAGGAGTGGACCAACAGGTAGATTGGTTAGTTAATGTTGCAGTAACAACACGAAAGAAGGAGACAAGAGACACCTGTTAGGAGAGTAAGGAGCAACTACCGGGTGAGACCCACCCTGTTTATTTTATATGCATTTTAGAAATCACTGTCCATTGGAGGGGAGAGCTTGTCGTCCCTCAATCACAGTGGTCAAAGGAAATGTCCATCAAACTTCTGTGCCCAGAAGAAAGGAATGCAAACAAAAAGATACCATTACAATAACATGGCTATGTTTACATAGAAGTATGTGAGAAACTAGCTACAAAAGAATGATAACATCCAGAACTGCAAAAGTCAGGGCAACAGCTAGTTCTGCACTGCTTGGAGGCCCGAAATGTGCTTCTTAACCATTCCTTAATTTGTAATTGATGTCCTGGTGTAAATCAACTGGTTGTTGCATCAATAAGAACAGTATTAGTGAACAGAGGGCGAGGACACTTCTGAATCTGAGTGCTTTGTGTTGGAAGGATGTGCTCCTCACCATTGTCTCCTCATTTCCTGAGGGTATAACACTGGTAGGGGAGGGTGTTGAGAAACGGGTACACTCAAGGTGGATCATGTAGGGACTTCTGATTCCCCCTGCTGTGCCTCTACCTCCAGCTCCGTGTGATCAGACCCCTAGACAAGACAGGTCCAAAGAAGTACAAGCAGTGGTTTACCTGGGTCTAATCAAGGCTGCTTCTGACCCTGAGAGATGCCTATTTTGGGCACCTTCTGGACTGGCAGGTCTGACATGATACTTAAGAAAGACCAGCACCTTTCCAAATCAGCAAAGAAAGGCCAGCTTGGATGTCCTAGGACGTCTCAAATGAATGAAACCTTTAATCCATCAGAGAACACATTCATAACTGTGTCCCAACTCCGCAGCCCACAACATGTTACATCTACCCCATTGCTGCATGCTTGGTAGCCTGCTGGTAGCCATGGTAGCCATGCTTCTGGCCCTCATGCTGAGGCAAATGTAGGCATGCTGTGATGCCCTCTCTGGAAACCATGGAAGAATTTGCCTCCTGCATTTAGACAGCGTACTGACATTTCAATGGCTTTAACGAGAGCCCCCATTGCAAACAAGCAATCAAGGTTAGAGTTATGAAAAGATTTTCATTTGCGATGACAGGAGAGGTCTGTGGCCTCTTAATGCCCTTATTTCCCTGCTTTGCCTAGTCTGAAAATCCTGGGTGAATAATTTAGATACTTCTGGAAAATCCCAAGAATTAGTTGGTAGTGAAGAGGTCAAAGGATACATTTTTATTTGTGTGGCTGAACACACATACACAAATGTGTCTACACATATGTACAAACACATACACACACACATATATATATACGTATAGTGAAATTTGCTGTTATCAAAAGAACTACAAATAGCATATGAGGGCTGAACAGCTGGAGCTAGATTGGTATATTGTACTGTACTGTAATGACCCAGCACAGGAGTATTTAATTTCTTCCCAGAGTCAAGATGTCTCTCTTTCTCAACTGGAAAGACTGGAGTGGCTGAGTTGCCTTTGTTTTTTACTGAGTACATATGACGATACTTTATAAGGAAGACGCTGTCGATCAGAATTGCAGCATTTTTCTCAATTGCCCTTAGAATAAATTAAAAAAAAAAGACATTCAGAAGAACTCAAACGTCACAATATTCATATCCAAATGCAAAAATCCCATTCAGTTTCTACCTCTGCAGAAACAAATTTTGTACCATGGGAAAAGACGGGACAGCAAGAAGGAACCTCTTCAGTGAGATGCCATGACAGCCTCTCCAACTGACTTGTCACAAGTGTCTTTAAAGCTGTGTTTATATCAGGAATAATTCACTGAATTCAGGAATAGTTCACTGAATTATTTTTTATAACCAGCCTTATTATCCTCCTCTCCCTGCCCGGTTAATAACTTGTATGGAAATAACATTTCTTCTTTTATAGAAAATTTTGAATCCTCTAATGACAACAGCTCCCCTATCCAGGCTACCTCTCAGGACAATATGTTGTACAAATGACACTAAGGTTTGACTTTGAGCTACTCTTCCTCATTTAATTATCAAGGAGGGTGTCAAGCTAGTGTTATCATCTTGAGTAAATTCATGAGATCTTTCTCTGAACAATAGAAGTTCAATAAAAGCAGGGGATCCTCACACATGATCCTTGCTCAGCTCCCAGGACTATATGCCTCCTGATGCTCCGTAGTGTAGATTGGCATTTTACCTCTTATCAATAGATCTCCATCATTCTGAATGAGAATGAGTATCCTTCAGACCTGGTTTTGTAAAGCAAACCTATATCCATAGGAGCAATTAGTCCCCTGCTGTGAGTTTAGACATGCTAGCTATACTGCAGCTGCTGTCTGTTGCCAGCACTAAATTTTCCTCTGTACCGGATCAACGTGTTTAAATGCTTTGATCTTCTTTATCTCAGAGAGGAGATTTGAAAGACTCCTGGTTGCAGAAGTTTTCTTTCGGGTGAAACTCCATCTCATCCACCATTTCAGTGCTGACCTGAAACATTTGTGCTTTATTTACTGGAGAGGCATTGCCTTTTGAAATGGCTTCTCACATCCTCTCAGGAAGACTTTTTTTTCATTTCCCCCTAACACTGAGCTTAAGTAACGGTACTTCAAACAGCAGATAAGAGGCACAAAGGGGACTCAGTCTTCTGTGCAGCAATTCAGAACCATCTTAATCTCAATCATGCACTTTCTGATTTTCTTTTTAATCTCCCATAGCACAGTGTGCACCAAACACAGCTGAGAACTTGCTGTTTAAGCTGCCTTATTACTGTTATGCTGTGAAAGCTTAACTCCTGTTTGGAATAGATGAGCACAAATGAACTGATGCAAAGGAACAGGCACCTTGGATGCAGGTACAGTCGAGCAGATGATGGGAGATAAAAAGTAGTGTCAGGTTGAGGTTACTCTGTTTTCTCCCATCTCAAGGAGCCACAAGTGAACTATTAGTGATGTGAAACTTCTGAGCAGGCAAAAAAACACATGGGGTGACTGTCAGGCTTATTCTTCCAACCACTTCAGAATTCCTGATTTTCCTACCCCAGCTAACTCTCTGCCTCTTTGCCTACCATAGGGTTGGTACAATTGTAAATGGGGAATCCAACTCAAATCTCATTAATGAAATTACTTATCTGAGCTTTGGACTGTAGATAGATATAACCCCAAACTGACTAAATTTACTCTCATACAAAGTGTTACCTCCTGTGATAAAAACAAGAGCTACACTGCTTGTAAGTGTGATGGAAAGAGGCAAAGAACAGGCCTTATTGCAGCCTTTCAGTACTTATAGGGGGCTTATAGTAAAGATGGGAATAGATTTTAGTAAGGCCTGCAGTGATAGGACAAGGGGTAATGGATATAAACTGAAAGAGGGTAGACAGTAGGTAGAAAGAAGCTTTACAAAGAGGGTGGTGAAACACTGGCACAGGTTGCCCACATACATGGTGGATGCCCCATCCCTGGAAACATTAATGGTCAGGCTGGCAGAACTCTGACCAACCTGATCTAGTGGAAGGTGTCCTTGCCCATGGAAGGGGGATAGAACTAGATGAGCTTTAAAGGTGCCTTCCAAGCCAAATCATTCTGTGATTCAATGATTTCAGAAGGAGCCCAGAGAGCTTAACTGATATTAAAACTTTCTAACTTTTAGGTTTATATTAAAAGGGCCGTGCTCTTACCAAAATATATGCTCAGAACTGCAGACAAAGCATTTTCCTTCACCCTGGTATTTGGTATTGGCAGTGACACAGAAATTCAGAATACACAGGATAATTAAAGTATTTTCCATTTTTTCACAAGGGTTTGCTCCCTAGGCATGATTTTAATACCACAGACAATCAGAAGAGTTGATAGACAGATAACTGAGTCAAAATGTAGGTGAATTTTACTTCTGCTGCAGTTTAAGTGCTCCTACCCTGCACCAGCTGGTTTTATTACGCAGGTGGATGGAATGTGTTCTGCTCCATTTCCAACAGAGCCACACAAGCCCAGCATAAATCAGTCAGCAAGTACCTTGAACTGCACATATAAGGAATGTAAGCAAGAGGAATTCCAAAATGAAGCATGTTTAGACAAAGAGGCAATTATGACATGGAGAGGAAAGGAGTGTAAAAATTTCATCTGGAATCAGGGATGGAGCACAGTAGCTCAAGGAGGTGGAAAGTCTGATTCTTTATTTATATAGCCTCATAAATGGGGTGATTTTAATCCCCTGCATATGATATAGCAATATCTATTAGAAGTGAATATCACAGACCCGTTCCCAAAGAGGATTTAGGAGACTGGTATTATAATATCCACACAGTTCAGTGAGCCAGATTCAGGTCTCATTTACAAAGAGTCTGCCCAGGTGCGCTTTTATGGACATTGGAGTTACACAGAATGGAGGCAAATGATACATAAATGTTGTGGGTTTGCACTGCAGACGTAGGAGGGGTGAACAGAGTGGTTCGTGTCACTGCATGCTGCAAGCTTGACCATAAAAATACATTCCCAGTGGGTCAGCACCTGTTTAGATAAATGGTTTAGTTGAAATACACAATGCAGGAGAGCTCGCTCATTTATCCATATGGCACTAACACGAATTGCCAGCTGTGGCCAGTCGTCCAATATGTTCTCTCTCCATCTATGACATATGAAACCATATGGAATCATCTATCCATTAGGAAGAGATCATTTTCAGACAGGAAGGTTTTCTGACACAATTATTAGCTGTGGCGTTCTTGACCAGGAACAGGCTTAAATAGGCAGGAAACAAAAAGAGGCTTTTGTTGTCTTAATGGGTCATGTGAAGAATTTTCTGTTTCTAAATCACCTTTCAAGTTGCTCTTTCTTTTTCTTTTTTTTTTTTTTTTAAGGGTGCCTTTTATCTCTCAGCTTAATGTCATTCTGCTGCATGGGATTCCTTTCTCTTAACCCATTTCTGCAATGAGTGATGATGGTGCAGGAGACTACTGGTTTCCTCAGAGCTTGGGTTTGACTGGGGCCAGCAGGCAGGTATGTGACTTGCTAGAAGCAATCTGTTTTAGGAAGAACTGCTGAAACCCTGTTTGCAAACAAGCAGCCCCAGAACTGCGACTCAAATGCGCTTTCTGCCCAACGTTCCTTGCCTACACAATGTAGACTTTGCACTGAAGCAATGCTAAACACTGTATATCAGCATAAAATCAAAGAAAAACAGTGTCAAAACAGAGTCACTGTCTGAATTCAATAATATCTTTATTGAGACAGAAAATCCTATTAAGGCAGCTTGCCTGCTCTGAATCTGGAATAACTCAATTACTCTTGATTTGCACCAATGCAAATGAGATGAGAATCTGCCCCCAGAACACTTGCTAGCTATGCTCATTGACATGATCAGAAGTACAGTGTTCCCTATAATCAGCCTTGGTTTACCTCTAATGGATATAAGCAGAGACAAGAGCCTCAGGCGTTTCAGGCTGTGAAGTGAATAGCTGATCCCTGTCTGACTGTAGAGTATGCAGATTATGTATGGAGAATCAGAAAAGCTTATTTTGGAAATTAAGTGGCCCCTAAATGAGTCTGAAATCCAGAAATATTTAACCACAGCACTTACAGATATAGGACCTCTCCTCCCACATGCATTGTACCTCACCTAATCAAGCAGAAACCTTCTGAGTTAAAT
Organism: Climacteris rufus; assembly: GCA_013398175.1. Lineage (NCBI taxonomy): Eukaryota > Metazoa > Chordata > Aves > Passeriformes > Climacteridae > Climacteris > Climacteris rufus. The sequence goes on along the minus strand of VZRZ01006734.1, from coordinate 222,729 downwards.
CAGCATGCAACAAAAATAAGCTCTGACCTGTGGTACAGCATAGACTATCCACAGAAGAGAAAGATAGCATAATTACTACTAACTTTAAATTGGAACTAAGAAGTTCTTTGATCTAGCACCCTGGTACTTGAAACAAGGTTTGAACTCTTACATCCAATGATTACAGATAGACCAGTCAGTAGACATCAGTTCAAAACTCAGTTGTGCAAAGTGCAGACTGAAGAGATGATGCAAAACACAGGTAAAATTTTGTAAAGTGATCGGTTACTGTCTTCTGCTTAACACACCAGGGGCCTATCTCCAGTCCTTTTCTTCCTCTTCCCTTTTTACAGGAGCTGTGGACATATATCATTTAGAAGGACCTGGACTGTCAGCTGTCTTGCTGACAATGTATATCATGTATTCTGAAGAAGAGAGAGAGACAGCTGCTTGTGGTCTCGTCACAGATGTATATGTAATCTATCTAGCTATCTGATGATTATCAGAACATCAGTAAGAAACACCAACCAAGAACATTTGCAAGCAGACTAGAAGCTACTCATACTATGGCAATTTAATGTGTAATAAGTGGAGATTTCAAGCAACTTTTTCCTGGCTAGATGGCAGAAGGTGACCACAGCAAACACAGTAAGTGAGAATTCATATAAAACACTTCAGAGTATTTTAGGCACCTAATTACAAGCAACACAACGCATGTAAAATTGGGAATCTAAGTCGTCTGCTAATTAATACAGAAATTTCAAGATAAACTAACATTTCAAATTAGTATTTTACTAACACATGGCACGAACAGACCAGTAATTGTCCACTTTGCTGAGAAAACAGAGGCAATGAGTCAGTCTTGCTAGAGACAGCACTAACTGGGAAGCAGGATACATGGATTTGTTTCCTGTCTATATGGAATGACCTCTGTAGGTTAATATTTCCAGGGACATTAGCCCACAGTCCTTTTCTGACACTCCCATTCAGCTAATAAAGGATGCTGTTAACCATCTACTAGTCACAAGCAGTTGTTCCAGTATGTCTCTTTTTTTCCCATGGCCAGGGACAATTTTGTGATGAATCTGATGCTTATGAGATGCTCCTGAGTAACCTTTTTTTCCCAAGCTGCAATACTGAGCAGCACTGCCATATTGGCATCTCAGTCGGTTTCAAATATTCCAGCAGTACTCCTGAAGATTATGATCCCAGTTCATTTTGCAATCATCTGTTTATTTTCGTGACATCATGACTATTGTTCTCCCACCAATGATTTGCCTTTCTTTGGTCCTGTAACTGCTTAAATTTGACATCTTCATCATGCATACTTGACATATCTTAAAATACCACAGGCAAGCATCTCACCAGAGGAGCAGTTTAACTCAATGCCATGTCATACCATACCTTAGTAGTTCAACCCATTGCTTTCCCACTTTTAAATCCATAGGAGAAATTTCCTCACTCATATTTGTCACTCACTGCCAGCTACCAAATCAACACATCACTTTGGCTCTGACAAGCACATCTCTACTCTAGGCTACAATTCAGATCAAAGAACTTCTTAAATCTACAGAGTGTATTGATTAGGACTATGGAGATCACAATCAATCAGGAAGTGATAATTCATATACTTTGATCCATCTTTATGTACAGACAGTATGTTTCAAACATACAGATCCACAGAAATATTCCACATAGCCACCCAAAATTTATAAATTGGCATCTGCTGCTTTCCTAACTGTACAAAACATCCCATAAGTTCAGCAACATTTAGAAGCTGCTGTTGCAACCTGGTATTTTTGCTGGGAATTGATAGGATTATTTGCTTTGTTTGGTCTTTTTTTTGTGTTTCTACACCTACTACAAACAAGTGCTACACCACTAGTGCCAACTTAAAAGAGTATTCTGAGAACATGAATAGTAACAGAATTTATCTCAAGCACAAAGCTTTGTGGATGTATGAAGGACTGACAAAGCTCACATGCTGCACAGACCATGGCACCAGTCTTGCTCTACAAAAAAGTTGGCCTCCCAGTCGCAGGAACAACAAGATCCAGAGCCACCCATCAGCCAAACTGAGAGCCATTGTATTAAAATCCTGGAGAAAGAGTCATCAGAAGTTGTTTGCTTTAGCATTTGTCACACTGAGCCTTGAAAAAAATTCTGCTGGTGCATTTATTCTCACAATTTTTTTAACATCTCTGGTCACAAGTTGAAGCAAACTTGCCAAATGTGGCAGAAACTATATCAAACTGTAACAGGACCTGAATTCCTTTGTATTTCTGTTTTATTTAGTGATTGGGACGAAGATGCCTGAGACACTCTACAAGGTGGATCAAGACTGTAAGTGTTCTTTCAGGCTGCAAAACTAAGATTCCAGCCAGATACTCTTTGAGAAGCCCTGACATATTCACTCCCCAGAGCTAGAAACAACAAACCAGACCTCTACACAGGTGGGGTGTAGCTGGAACTACCCCTGGGTTTCATTAACTTCAGCAGAGATGCATTGACGCTGCCACAGAATTAGTGTGAAGAGTAGGTTGTCTCCTACTGTAGCAGACAAAGGCCATTCCAGATTCAGGGATGATACCTGCACCTTGCCCATTGCCACCATTCAACAGAACTATGACTCATTTATGCCTCCTATTCCTTTCCCACTTGTTGTCTACTGAGATGTGACACCTTCTGGGACAGGGTCTGTCTTACATGCATTTAGCTGTGGACTGATGGTGCCTCAAACTACAGCAGCATCAAACTGCTGTGGCTGTATTCAAATATAAATACTCGAAGCAACAGAAAAATGTCTATACCTGCATAATATCTTTTCTGTGTCGGAAGGGCAATAAGCCGCAAAAGTGAAAGGCAGGTCTGCAGTGATGCAATACTATGGTTTGTAACAGTACAGGTATTTTAGTAGAATATTTATATTCTCAGATGACATAGTTATGCTGCTACAAATTTGCAGTCTGTGCTGGAGTAGAATCTCTCACAATGCTACTGCAATCATGGCTGGTACCTGTGGATGTTACTGCAATGCAAATAATGAATAACAAAAAGTAATAATTGAATGTGAACTGCGTGCACCAGCCTGTCGTGGGTAGGCAATACAAATGACTTGAAGAAATTCTTCCTGCTCCTCTGTATTCTGCTCTTGGTGACAAGCTCTTTGTCAACTTTTCCTTCTCTGTTAGCAATGAAAACGTGCATGTATGGCAGCTAGTAACTCAAGATTCCCATGGGGACAGTTAATTCTCTGCTCCTTGGTCCTGTGCTTATTTCCCTCAGTCACTTTTCTCCTATGGATACAGTAACAGAGCAGAAAATGTGCCAGAAAGAGAATGAGAGCAATAATTAACCACAAGGAATGAAAAAATGAGACTGGTTAGAAAGTGCAAGAAGCAATGGCATGTCAAACAGCAAAACATCACTGCTTGATGGTTTAAACAAGGAACATGAAAGCCTTGTTCTTTCCTTTCCAGTGACACAGGAGTCTCGCTATCCACAGAAATATCTCTCTGTTAAAGGATAACATTAAACAATCCAATCTTTAATAAGCCACTGGAAACCCAGAGGCACAAGACAGACCCCCTTTGTTTATCACAGACCTTATATGCTCAGAGGTCTTCAGATGAATGAGGTGCCAGACAGCAGTCTGGGGAGACTGGGGGTATTAACTCAACACCCTCCATCAGCTTCACAAAACCATCCCTCCACACACTCAGACCCCACCCCGCCTTTCCCACAGAGGCTGAGGATAATGAGGAAATTACTCCAAAACTATAGCCTAAAAAAATTTGCTTCTATCTGAAAGTCAGATTTTATGCCATATATTTATATTTTATGCCACATATACACAAGATCCACATGCTGAGAAAAAAAACTTAGCTTTTATGAGTCCAACAGCAAAACTCCTGAAGAGTTACTCACTTGCCTAAGCAGGGGCTTCTAGTCCTATTTGAGATCTCCTGGGGTATTCCACAGCTTGTTGCTCATCTCATGTCCATCTTTTGGAATACCTTGTGGCATCTCATATAACAGTGAATGCTTGTGTCAAGTACCTGAGCTGCTCTTCAGTCTGTTCTGGGCTACAGTTTCACCCCAAGGCTAGTTTGTGATGAGATAGCAGAGTTTGCACAAAGTTTTCTTTTCTTGCTTCGATCACACTGGCAATTAGTCCTTGGAGAACAAAACACTTCAAAAGCAGGATGAAAACCTATGAACACCACAGAGCTTGTTTCCCTCTCTGGCTGGTAGTATGGGGAGCGGATCAAGCCTTTCAACCCACAGCAAGCGTCAGAAGAAAAATTCTCAGGTCTGGATGTCAGGTCTTAAAAATTTTTCTTACCTGTAGGCTGAAAATTCAAAACTGTAACCTATTAAATAGGGATTTGCCTAATGCCTCATATAAAGCTCACTGAGTTCTACTCTAAAACCAATTCTACACCTGTGTGACAGTGTTAGCTTCCACATTTGTAGCACTGGAGCACCAGCTCTACCTTAATTTAATTGCAAGCATTAGATCTAGCTGCAGAGAGGCACTTTCAAGACTTGGGACGTTTGAAGATCCATCCAAATCCTTGATTAAGACAAAGCAACCCCAAGGTACCTGTTTCATGTTTCTCTTTCAACACCAAACTAACACGAAGGGGGGAAAAAATGAGGCTTGTGCAATTTTCTTGAAGGCTAGGCTGGCAGATTTTGCTCAGACCTTTTTTCATATCCAGCTTCAAGCGCAGCCACCTGGGAGCCACTTGACTCCCAGGCTTGGTGGGACTCATGGCAACTTCCCAAGCACTTCATATGCTTGTTCTAAGAAAACAGATTCAGTCTTTATCTTTAAAAGTGAAGCAACCCAGAGCTCTGTCCCATTAGCTACACAGGACAGATAAGTTCAAAAGCACTTTGGCAGAGAACGTGTATCTGACACCTTTCCTTCACATGATACCTCTCCAAATAGGTTCCTAAGCTAAACCACAGTCTTTGATCGGACTTGGTAAAACAAAAGGGGATTTGTGAAGGTATGTGATAAAAATGGGCTGGCTGATAGGGCATGTTATGTCTAGAAAACTCCTTTGAGCTTGCACTTCATCAAGTTGGATGATTCCATATGTGAAGGGTGACCTAAAAAGGTGGTGAAGCCTTAGGTAAGCAGGTAAGTGAATCCCTGCACAAAGTACAAGCCCTCTCTGAAAGATGTGATGGAGAATCAAATGCATGTGGGCTGGGTGAGAATTCCTCATTTGCACCAGGAAAGCAGTGTATAACAGCCTCCTTTGCTCTGCCTCATTCCTCACACTTGCAGAATAAAGCCTCCCAAAATCTTTAAAGATGCCAGCATGGTGTTTACATCTTGTTACAAGGAGCAGTGAGCAGCAGGATTTTGATCACGAAAATCTTCTTCAGGGTGAAATAATCACATGAAGGGGGAGAAATAAAACAGGCTGAATGTAGATGTGACAGAAAAAGATACTATGTTTTTTTTTTTTGAACTTATGGAGTTAATTTTTGAGAAACTGCAGAACTTCTAAGCCTTTAAGAAAAACCCCGGTATACGATGAGCTTACACATGATCAGTTTGCCCAACTTTGTATTTTCCCTTTCTGACAGATGATTTGCCAGGCAAACAAATCTGGTCATTTTTTAGAAGGGGGCATCATGGCCAAGGAAGGGTTACAACAACAGATGCCCCACATTCGAAGTCCCTCTCTAAGCCTCTGTATGCACACAAACAAGAGATGCTGCTGAGCCTCTCTTCATGTTAAGAAAGATAAAATGAGGTCACTTAAGATAGAGAGAAGAAAGAACAAGACAAAAACAGAGCTCGGAAGTCACCACTAAAAGAACATCCTGTACATATAAGAGTAACGCAAAGGGAAAAGTGAAATTCCTGCAAACTCTAGCTCTTGCATGAATTCCCTGTGTTGCTATGAGAATGATTGTTTTTTTTTTTTTCTTCCTGCCTTTCTTTCCCCACCTACAAAACGGGGACAGCACTTACATAACCACTTTGCCAAGTGCATAGGAGGATTAGCTGGCTGTCATTTGTCATATGCACAGACCTATGAAAGTGTGAAGGAGTATTTTTAATAAATACCTCATTACCTTGTTATATTTTTGACTTGAATTCTTCCCAGGAAGGTCAACTGCATTTTATTTTTTCTGCCATCCTCCTAAAAATGTTCAGACTCCTTAGCCATCTCATCCCTGATGAGCCATCTTCACCTAAAGTGACTTGCACACAACATGATGTGTTTCTCTTGGTCAGTCACGTATGCAAGTCACAGTGAGTAGCACATTAAATAATAACAGATTGATTTGTATTTTAATAATCTGACCTTGTTTGATCTGAACAGGCAATGGTATTTTACATCCTGTCGTGCTGCAAACATGACAGGCTATGGATCCTTGTTACGCTGCTGTGACTCCAACGAAGGATTCGGAATTCTACCACAAAAACAGAAATCAAAACAATTGTAAATAATTTGGTGTATTTAAATAACTTGGAAGCGGCTGCAGCCTTACTCTTTGGCCTTTAACCTGCACAAGCTTGTGAGATTTTGTGCTCTTTGCAGCTAAGGACAGGAGCAAACTTCTTTTCCATCATACCCAAAGCCTATTTTATTTGTTCTAATCAAGTTGACCTGGATTCACTTGGTTTCCTCCAAGCAAAATTCACTGTACTGCTCAAGAAAAAGAAAAACCCTCACAATATCTGCCAGATGTAGTGACCCTCAGCTAAAAAAAAAAAAAAAATAATCTGCATATTATTTTATTTCTTTAGCTGATTTGCTTTTGTCTCCTAAATGCCTTTGGGACACAAAGCCAGCACTAACTTTTCTCCCCATCACAATGCTCAGTGATAACATTAGCTGACCCACTTGAGTGCTGCAATGAGTTACGGTAATAAATAACTGAAGGCAAATTGACTCTCCTAATTCTCCACAATGCAAATCTCAATGCATATGAGAAGACTTCTTTATTTTTTATCATTATGAGGGCTTACCACTTACCGAGCAGTACATTCTAGGGAGAGGAATATGCCATATGACCCAGGTAAAGATGGTAAATAGTAATTTAGACTGTTTATTTTGCACATTACACGAAAGAATTACTATAATAGGGCTGGAATAACAGTGGAGGGTTACTCAAAACTGTTTTTCTGTCTTTGGCCAACTTGCAGTGCAGAAGGACAGGTTTGATGCATGTGACACTTGTGCTATGTTGCAGAAGTGCAAAATGACAGCCTCAGAAAGCAGCCAGGGAAATAGAAAAGGATTTAGTCTAAGTCTTCTCCAGGTTTTCCACGGGATTTTCCTAATGGCCCAACTGCTTTCACAAGAAATTACAGCACAACTTCCATTCCTGTTTTGTCATGTCATCTCCATAGCAGTACACAGTGCAGCCCCTGGCAGACTTTGCTCATACCAGTTCTCTGCCCTCTTTGCTTCCTTAGGTCCTTAAGTCGCTGCATTAGATGACTGGATCCACTTCTATTTCTGAAGTGGCTGAAAGTCCCCTTCAAATTTCTGTTATTCCTGAGTGGAAGCCTCATTCGCCTTCTTTCATGAGGCTATGGCAAATGGTCCTCCTCCCTCTCTTGCATATGAGAGATACAGAAACAGAAATAACTGTTTGCTTTCATACCCTTGTGAACCATCTAGTTCCAAGACCCCTTCCATGGACAGAGACACTTTCCACTAAAACAGGTTGCTCAGAGCATCATCCAGCCTGGCATTGAACACTTTCAGGGACAGCGCAGCCACAACTTCTTTGGGCAATCTGTGCCAGTGCCCCACCACCTTCACAGGAAAGAGTTGCTTCCCAATATCTAAACTAAAACTGCCATTATTCCTCGTCCTGTCACTCCATGCCCTTGTCAGTAGTCCCTCTCCAGTTCTCTTGCAGCCCTTTGAGGCACTGGAAGGTGCTCTAAGGTCTCCCCTGAGACCTCTCCTCTCCAAGCTGAACAAGCCCAGCCCTCTCAGCCTGGCTCCATAGTAGAAGTTCTTTAGCCCTCTGAGAATTCTCGTGGCCTCCTCTGGACTTGCTCCAACAGGTCCATCTCTGTCTTATGCTGGGGACCCCAGAACTCAATGCAGCACTCCAGGTGGGGAGCTTGGGCATTAGCCAGAGCTAGTCTTGTCATCAAATCTGATTAGGCTTGGATGTAAATGATTGCAAATATGCTGATTTGAGGAAATGAAGATGCAGTCAGATAGATCCATCTGTTCTTCCTGAAGTCTAGAGAGATATTTTTCTGATACGAGATGAAGAGCAAAATGTCACACAAGACAAGAGGCTTTGGACTAATTTTAAAGACATTTCCTCATTCAGTCATAAAACATTCTGACTATTAACTTCAGGGATGGTCAGAGCTGGATGTGGCCTTCTGGATGAAGGAAGGGATGGTCTCCATCCACCACTTGTAACTGGAGGGTGCACTTCATGCTGGTATTTAGTTAGGCAAAATGGAAGTAAGAGAAGACCATCACATTGATTAAATTCATTAGCAATCCATTGCCAGTAAGCTTAATTGCTAATGATGACTTTTCCCACATCAGAAGGCAGATCATGCCAATGGAGCATTGCAATGAGAACAGGAGAGCAAAGTTTCCCAGATCGAGGTTTTGCATACCAAGCTGGTAGAAGGGGAAGACACCTTCATTGGTTGGGAACTCTATCAAGCAGAACAGGATTGCTCTATAAATTACATGCTGGGTGTGAGTTACAGTAATCTCAATCACTAGAGACTCATCAATTAGACATTTAAGAGCAGGCACATAAATAAAATACCTCTAGATTGTAGACAGATTACATGCATGCATTCAGTTCTTTCATGGATACACTTCCTTCGTGATTTGTGCTACATGGCCACTGATAAGATTTTAAAATTTAATATCCCAGGCCAGTAAGGCAAAAAAGTACTTCCTAAATAATCTACTGCCAATACTGATCAAAGGCCAGCCTGTAAATGCTGTACCACGCAATTGATTTGGTTTTTCACTGTTTGTGGGTTTTTTCTTTTCTTTCCATTCTTCCCAGATGATATAAAACAATAATTGCATTCCAGAAAGAAATAGACAAGGAGAACAATCTTAATTTGATAACTAGCTGAGGAACAAGAGTAATACCTCCGATGGACTAAAAGAACATTGTTAAGCAGTTTAAGAACACAATTTTAGTTTTGTGAAAGCAATGATACTAACAGTTTACATCACTGCAGACCCTTACTTTCAGGAAATCCTGAAGATTTTTGCAAATTAAAATTTGTGGAGAAGTGGCATATAGCAATCTGAGTAACTTTAGCAACTCCTAGTAAACACTTAGCAGCAGGACAATGAATTCTATGAAAGGCCTGGTTAATGTGTTCTGTGAGTCAAACCACCGTCTCAAAATTAATTTAATGTTTTAATATACATATGATAGATTAAATATTCAGTTTGTCCAATGAAGCAATTTTCAGTTCTCCAGCAGATCAAAACTCATTGCTGTTTATAAATTTTTGTAGATTTGCCAAATGTTTACAACTTGGTCAATTTTCTTCAAAAATTCCGTTTCAGTTGTGATCCTTAACTTTTTAACTGATAAATAAAAAAACAGCAACCAAAGCTGGTGGTATATGGTTACCAGGTCTATAAGTTGGTTATTCTTCTTTACAAACAAAATTATTTCACACTTTCCTTGCAAAGAAAGTTTTAGATTATAAATTTGCTCTAGGTTATTTGTAATACTATTTTTCTTTTTAAGTTTACAAACTATAAGAGCATTGAGGTATTTTAATTGACCTTAAGTACATGCATTTAGGTTTTTTTCCCTGAGCAGTTGTTTGTATGTCTGCTTTAGCTCTGCTTGACACCGTATTTCTGCTCTCTATTTTTTGGAACGTTAGGTGAATCCCAATCTTATTACACAGCTTCACTGCTTCATTCCTACTTGCTTCAGGCTGGGGGGAGCATGCCTGAGCAGAGCCTGAGCATTCCTTCAACACTTCTTGGTATGTACATGTGGCACACGAGATGTGGATTATTAACAAATAATACAGCTTTAGCTGTAGGAAAAAGCCAGGCGTGGAGGAAATTGTGACTCAGAGAGGAACACTGTAGTATTTCTTGGCTTCTTCAGGGCTGCTGTAACTGACTCGTGGTGTGCAGCCCTTGCTGAAGGCTGTGCATGAAAATGAGTGATGCTTTCACACTTGGTGAATGTCAGTACAATTCCACTGACTCAGTGGGGGATGACAACTTGCACCTGACTTTTCCCCCCATACTCAGCACTGGTGAGGCTGCACCTTGAATACTGTATTCAGTTTTGGGTCCCTCACTACAAGAAAGACATTGAGGTGCTGGATGGTGTCCAGAGAAGGGCAACAGAGCTGGTAAAGGGTCTGGAGCACAAGTGTGATAAGAAACAGCTGAAAGGCACGGGGGTGTTTAGCCTGGTGAAAAGCAGACTCAGGGAGACTTTCTCAACCTACTGTTGTAGTACTAACTACAACTACCTGAAAGGAGATTTTAGATCGGTGGAGACTGGTGTGTTCTCCCAGACAACAAGTGGTAGGACAAGAGGAAATGACCTCCAGTTTCACCAGGGGAAGTTTAGATTGGGTGTTGGGAAAAAATTATTTACCGAAAGTGTTGTCAAGCACTGGAACACACTTCCTGGTGTGTCCATGCTTCCACAAACCCTGGAGATATTTTAAAGACATGTAGATGTGGCACTTGGGTTTAGTGGTGAACTTAGCAGTGCTACGTTAATGGTTAGACTTGATGACCTTTAACATCTTCTCAAATCTAAGCAATTCTGTGATTCCAAGATGGAGCATGCCCCAGACTCTCTGTATTTCAGGTGAATGCAAGTCTTGCCCAGGTATCATAGGACACATCTATACCCTTACACTACCAGGAGCCAGGGGATGAGCTCCAGCTGACTCCCCAGTTGCTGACACTGTTTGGCTGCTGGTGTTCCATAGTTTTGTTTTTGACCATTCCTGCTGGATCTCACCAAAAATAATCAGCTCTGGAGAAAGTAGCAATGAGCTTCTTGTCTTTGTCCTTTAGGCTATAGATACTTGTCCTTTAGGTGATAATTAAGTATGTAGAAGTCTTTTTTTTTCTGTGTTTTTTTTCGTTTTTTTTTTTTGTTTGTTTGTTTGGGTTTTTTTTTGGTTTTTTTTGTTTTTTTTTAACAGAATAAACACAGAAGGAGAGATCCCAAACAAGCTGTCTACTTCCAAGGGAAATTTCCCTGAGCATGCAATTCTTAGCCTCTTCCTTTTTGGTGATCACTTTTTTTTTTTTTTTTTTTTTTTTTTNTTTTTTTTTTTACTTTTTAAAAAATGTATATCCTACAAAAAAAGCTGCACCACTGACCTACTTTTTAAAATGCATTTTAGAAATCCCTGGTTCTTTAGATGTTTTAACAACAGCACAAGCAGGTAACAGACCAGAGCAAGCATTTACCATAGCGTGTGTAAAACAAAAAAACCAAAACCTAACAACAAAAAACCAAACCAAACCAAAAGATCTTTATAAAAAATAGGTTTTGTCAGGCTTGTGAATAATGCAAACAGTGAGCTGAATTGTATCAAAACATAAACCAAGCAATTCTTTTTAGTGATGCAAATCTTCTGCAGCCAGTCTGAAGTCTCAGTCACAAAGGTTTTTCTGCAATATTAAAGAGTAGACCTTCCTTTCACTGCAGAGTGATAAAGAGGCACTAAGCCCTGCTCTGTTGTTAGTCACAAGTCATTTTAATGTGGGTCTGTAACACTGTGAAAGGTGACCTGCAAAAGGCAAGTGGCAGGCTATAATTCAGTGCCTTGGAAGGTAACACTGGGATCTACTAGCTGATAATTGACTTTCCTGTTATACACTTATCATCTGTAATACTTTTAGACCCTCAGTGGGTCCTTGCTAGCAGTGTCTGTGTTAATCCCTGCGAAGAGGATGGAGCAGCAAACTGTTAAGAGCACAGGAATGACTGTCCCAGCCTGTCTGAAAGCAGCAGCAACATGTTGCTGTGAACCCAACTCCAATCGCCAGTCACAGGCCACTAATTAACAATTTTTCATATGATACAAACACTACCTGGTCTCAAAATTGACTGGGAAACACAATGTGTTTCTATTTTGTTGTAGAAGCACAATGTGTTTCTATTTTGTCTCCATCCTAAAGAATTTATAATCTGACCAGGCAAAGGGCTGGAAGAGTATTTGGGAAACACCATGGCATTTGTACCCTGTTCTCAAACACCTCCCTAAGTGCTGACACATGGCTACTGTCAGAGACAGACAAGAGATGAGATGGACCTTTGATGTGCCTGATCTGAGCGCTAAAAGCAGCAAGAGAAAATCCATGCACTAAGGCCTCAAGTGATTTAACCAGAGCCAGGTCAAGAGCCAAGCAGAGCACAGAGCCCAGGGGCTGCAACCAGAACTGCTGCAGTGCATCCAGACAGGTCTCTTCCTCCTCCTCCTCCTCCTCCCATCTCTTCAGACTCTCAGAGAGCCTCATAAGATTTGCATGTGCTTTCTTTAAGAAGGAATTTCTTCCAGACTGTGGCAGTAGTGACAAAGACAGTGCCTGGGCTGCTGGCACTGCTGTTCCTATACATTTGACATTTCAGAGAGGCACGACTAGCTGCAGAAGCCAGGCTGGTTAACATGGATAATTAGCCAAACAACATGTACCTGCTCAGAGCAAGCAGGGATGTGTTCACATATGTATTCCAGTTACATCCTCCTTGTGGAGTTTGATATTCACCTCACTGAGATGAGAGTCTTTAAAGCAGCACTGCTGATATCAGCACAGTCTGGTGCCTGGTCCTCTACAGAGGCAGAGGTTTAAGCAGGGAAGGAGAAGCACCAGAGTAGGCTGAGAAGACAAAATACAGCTGGGTATTTCTGTGCCTGCCCCTTCTAGCTTAGAGAAAGGTACAACCGGTATAGGAACATAAACCAGTGGAATTACTCAGTTTAAGAAATGCAAGAAAAGATGAAGCCTTAGCTTTATGCTCTGTTGCTAGCTTGATGAAAGATGTCCCACCTGTGATTCCTCATTTGCACTGTAATCCTTACCTGTCTTAGTGTGTATATTTTGGATACAGACTTCCAAGTTATGATCATATCAGGTTTTCAATAGAGTTTCCCCAGCCATACCTCACAGGAAATTTGGCTCTGGTTTATTTTGTAAATTTGATACATGATCTCCTCCTAAGGCAACTAGATTTGTTTTCTTTTGAAAGGCAGAAAAGGAAAGAACAGAGAAAAGGAATGGGGAGATTTAGCAAAATCTATATTAAAAATGCTAAAATTCTATACATATATTGAATTTTTTTTTTGTTTTTTTTTGTTTTTTTTTTTTTGTTTTTGTTTTGCATTCCTCTTTGGATGTTTTAACTGAATAATGAGCTATCACTAATTTTTATCTGGTAATTCATTGGGGATGTTGAGCATGTGTTGAATCCCAGAAGAATGTTTTGTTATACAATATGCTATTACTAAGCTGAATTTCACCACAGCAAGCTGGTGGCTTCAAAAAACTGTCTTCAGCCAAGCTCAGTCCTGAGCTAGATCATGAAATTATAAATATTAGTCATGTCTTCTGTAAGCCAGTGAAAATATGTCTGTAAAACACACGTGAATGTAAAAATTCACTTTTGGGAGACAGGTCAACTTGAGCATCAGAATGTAGTTTAGAAGGACTGCACAGGAATGCAGTATGTAATGTATGCAATGTATGTAACTTTGCAATGTATGCAAAAGAGAAAAGATTGGAAATGTATCTAGAAGTGGGCTATAATCTTTTATTTAACTCCATCACCTCTTTAATCTTTGTATTAGGTGCTCCTAAATGGTTGTGAAGAACTGCAGCTATTTGAAATTGTGATACCAAACTGAAAAATATCCTGTCATGTTGAATGCAATAACCAATATGGAGCCCCTTTACCATGCAGTAGCAGCTTTCAAGGTCAGTCTCCCACTGGCAAAGTGGAGCCAGGATACATGTTGCAGTGAGTCTTTTATTTCCCTTTTTCCTCATGTGTCTGGAGGAAAATATGTATGAGCTGTATCTTCGCAATTTCCTTTTTTCCAATCTAATCAGATACCACAGTCCTGAAACTCAACCCCTTTCTCCCTCGATCTCTTCCCCCTTGAATATGACCTGTTTCCCCTTATCTGTATCTCTTCCTTGTCTCTTCTCTTTTAAACTCAGAAATTCTCTCACTCAAAACACAGCATTTAGTAACATTTCTGTCAAAACTCCTCTAGTTTTTTTAGGATTTGGGTTCAATCCACCAATTGGAAAGATTACTTCTGACTCTTGCACACTTCTGACTTCTGCAGTCCAAAATTAGGAAAATAAATGTTTGCTTGTGGAATCCAAAGTAGAGCCAGGTTTGTATTATCTACTGTATATACCTACCTCAACCTTTTTAAGCCTTGATATGTTTTGGTATTAATGAATGGCAAACTAAGACAGGGTTTCTGAAGATAGGTTCCTCAATAAATCATTAAGAAAAGGAGTCACTAAACCTAATTTGGGCTTTCTTATGAGAGCTAGAGCTCACTTGGAAAAAACAAGACAACTCCTAGACTTCCAGATATTTTTTGTCCTGTTTACTTGTAGTCCAAAAAATAATTCACAGGAAGCTTAAATAACATTACATTATACACCTTGTTAAACCAATCTCTGTTTAACTGAAATATATGTCTTGTTAGGGTTGGATTTTTTTTTGGTTGCTTTCTTTTTTGTTTGTTTTGTTTTGTTTGTTTGTTTTTTGTTTGTTTGTTTGGTTTGTGTTTGTTTGGGGTTTTTTAAGTTTTTTAGGATTTTTTTAGTTTTCTTTTAATTTTGTTTTCCTTAAGTAAAAAAAAAAAAGAATTCTTTAGACAGGATGTAATTTGCTGCAGGGAAACAGTTACAATTCGTCTGTTCTCATGTGTCCTTCACCTTCTATAGCTGTGTGGATAGCTATGTGGTGTGAGAAGGTCTATTCTGTTTAGGGAAACCATATTGTGACAATCATTTTGTTCTGGGACACATTGCTCCTGTCTGGTGCTTTTGAAGAGCTGGTGGCCCAAATTGAAGCACATCTGAAGGACGTTTCTCGTTGCAGGAGTGAAAAAGCCATTTTATTTCTAATTAGACTTTTTAAATAAAACCTGGATATTGAGTAGGGAGTTCTGATGACAAGGAATGGCATTAAACATTGGGTATGTCATTCTCTAATGCATACTGGCATAGATTTATATAAGTATTTATTCACACATATAGAAAAAATACTTTAAAAGTTTTACATCAAATGCTGCATGTACAAGCAGTTGTCAATGTACAGAAATATGCTCAAATTGAAATATGCATTTATATGCATATATAAATAGAGTATGATTTGATGTTATTCATCTAGACCACCAAGACCTGTTGCCATGATCTGGTTAAAATACCTCAAATGACTTTCGCCACTAGTGTCAAAAAACAGCATTCAGGAAGTTAGTGCTAAACTGAATGATCAAAATCTCTTGCCAGTATAAATTTAAGTCTTCATAAACCAGGTCTGTAGGTACAGCTACACCACAAAATCTGTCCCTGTGTATACCAGGCTTATGTCCTCAAAGGAAAAACAAGCCCCATGGATGTCTCCAACTTTGTTTCAGGTGTAAGTGTAATTTCTTTCCCTATTAGATGAGGAGCCACATAGAAATAATGCAGTCACAGCTTTTCAGACCTACCTGAGGTTGTACATAACCAATTCCCTTTGACTTCTGCTATCATTCAGGTTTCAGCTTTAGAAATCTCTTGCATTTCCAAAGCACCACAAATTTATGATAAAGTAAATCACCCTTGTGTCTTAGGATAAATCATAAACCCAAGGAGAGGCATTTCAAGACCTTTGGAAGTATAGCAAAGCCCCCTGCAAGTTAAGAGGTGCTAAGCCTTAGTGGAAACACTTCTTTCCCTTGTCCAGGATGGCTTTGGCTATCAAGAAGTGAAGATCACTAGGAAAATACTGTAAGCCTTTGAGCACCTCTCTTCAGCTGTCACAGAAGAGGACATTTACATGTTGTTCATGGTACTCAATGAATGGTTATGTAGTGCCCTTGATTCTCGGGTTCTTCTGCAACCTGTGCAGAAGAGCAAGGAGAAGTTGAGAGAAAAAGTACTTTGTCCAAGGTCACTCTGCAGGTTGAGGCTCAAAATTAGAGTGTTGAACTACATGTGCTGTACCCTGGAGAATAACAGCATTCAAATTTCACTGAAGAAGCCTCTGGCTAAGCAGAACACAAGAACAAATCTCAGCCTGGCCAGTGTACAGCAGTTTAGTTCACAGGTACAGCAAAGCTCTGAGCTTTCCCTACTGGTTAATGCATGGTTGACAGGTCACTAGTGAATGCTTTGTCAAACTTTTCATTAATCCTGAAATTAATTTCCACTTTGATTTAATTTCCAGTTTTCCAAGAATGTACCCTTTCTTGAGACATCTAAACATATCCTGATTTCCATTGAAGACACTGAGAGGAAAGGTTATTAGCTACTTTTTAATTCAGAGCAATAAAACTCTTACAATTCTCAACAAAGTTTAACATTTCTTGATGGTTTGTTGCTTTAAGCAGAGATCATTGCTCATAAAAACCACAAAGGAGTAACAAAGCCATAAAGAGAATGGTTTTATCTAGGATCCTCTATTTTACAAGTGCAGATACCACAAAAAACTACTGATTTTTACATCCCTGAGATCTCTAATATCCCACATAGCCTTCCTTTCTCTCTTGTGACAGGGACCACAAAGGATATGTCCCTAAATGAACAGGGAACAAGGAGTTGTGGGTTCCTATAAGGTCTCCTGCCATGCTCAGGCAGCCTCAGCATAGCTAAGCCTACCTCTGAGGTCCCTTGCTATGCTCTGCAATTCCTTTCAGGCTCCCAAGACAACTCACCGTCTACCACAAAGCTCCTTCTGACTGGCTCCCATCCTTTATACAACAGAATTCATTTTCCCATTTGGTACTTTATTTTGATGTTCCAGGCATAAAAAAGCAAATGGTTCCCTCAAGCCATTTTCTCTCTGTGAAACTGTGAAATAGCTTTGCAATTTTGGAGCAGTTTAAAATGCATTGTTATATTGAGAAAGAAGAGGGGAGGAGGGGGGAAGCTTCTTTTCTGACTCTGAGCACTGAATGTCATAGGAAAAATGGATTGAAATTCTTCAAATAAGGATTTCATAGCTTCTGCAGCTATCAAGGCGGATGGCTCCCTATTTGCATACTGCCATCTATATAAAAGAAATGAGACTCAACAGTTTTATTATAATTATATAGCTCAGGTTTTAGTATTAATAAGCCTATTGTTATCACCACTGCCTTTCGAAAAAACCTCCACGTTTCTGTCATACAAACTGAAATATTGCAATTTATTTTTAAGGCACGTACTAAAAAAGTAAGTCCTTTCCAAAGATTCTTCTTGGTTTCTTGCTCAGCACTGAACTAGTTTGCTGGAGATTATCACCAAGGACTGTGTTTGATCATTGTGTTTTTCAATATTCCCTTGCTTGCTGAGTGCTTTATTTAAAATTCACAGCAGAAGGAAGATGCATACTTTAAAGATGGTATCAGTGCCATTTTCTGTGGGACTTCAGGCAGTTCCTAGGTGCCTGTGTTGATGTTCTATTAAAATGGAGCATCTTTCATTGAGCCACATAAAAAAGGTGACTGATAATTAAGGTGAAAATGCTGCTCTCCTGTCTATACTGCAGAACTCTTATCTGGCGTGTGAATTCTTATCAGGTGCCTTCTTATCTCTCCTCTGTGCAGCCTCTCCCGGAATCCCACACCGAACTCCCATGACATCAATGGGAGCTCTACTCCAGGTGACGTGAAAACACAATAGCTGCTGGAGTCTCCAGAGTGTGTCTTTGCAGGCACACTGTGGCCAGGGACATGGTACACAGAAAGGAAATTTAAAAGCTAAAAATCAGTAGTTTTTCAGGCTGATACAATGTATGACAGCATATGTCTCAGTTTTGAAAGACAGGTGTCTGTTTAAGAGAGGTTGAACCCTCCCTTAAGACAGAGAACGCGATTTTTTCCCCCTCCCTCCGAATTATTCAATCTTGAAATCAAGGGCTCTCAGGCAAAGATACGGGAAAAAGAAANTGACAGCATAGTACAATACATACATAGATATTGTTCATATATAGCAAAGTTACTCATTTGGTGTCACAGCCAGAAGGAGAAGTTAAAGCTCAGAGCTGAAATGCTTCAGCTTTAAATATTCACAGGGACACATTCTGATGGGGTAAAATAAGATTTTGCTCCCAGAGCAGAAAAATTTAAAGGAGTCTGTGGCTCAGTTTCAGAGACTTTTTTTTGCATAGGAAAACAGAATCATAATTTTTTCAAGCAGACAGTACAAAAAAGCTTTGTGAAGAAGGTCACAGTTATAAAAGCAGGGGTTTATCTAAGATAAATATCTGCATGCCAGTCACTTCAGCTTTAGAAATATCAGCAGGTCCTATTTGCCATCTCTCTGGCTGATCTCAATCCATTTGTTATGGGCACAGTGATAGAAGTGGGTTTTCAGGACGAGGCTGGAGAAGGACAGATATTTGAGGTGTTTGAGGGAGGAAGGCAGAGGCTTTGAACACCACAAGAGGTTTGAACATCAGATGATGTGAAAGAGAGCTGTCAAAAGATGTAAAAGGTGGATGCAGGAGAATGGGAAAGAGATGTTTTTCAGCCAAACAACACTAAAGAAAAAATTCTAGAGCAGGCAGAGAAGACAGGTAAATGATAAGGCAGGGAAGGGGTTACTGCAATGAAGAAAGGAGACAGTGAAGCTTCATGACAACTGTCTTAAAATTATCAACCTCACAAGAAACTAATTCTGAGCATATGGCTGAACGAAACTTTGAAAATACCCTTTTGCTGGGATTTTGCCCTAAGATCTTACTTGCATGCCTCTGGATTGTCTGAACTCTGCTTAAACAGCAAAATTAGGCACAATTGTAGAAAATACAGGCCCAGACCCTTTTAATTTTCTAGAAACCCATATCTTTAGACCACTGAACCATAGGTACATTTTTGAAGAGCTATAGTGTAGTAGTTATTAGGCACATGACCCTTTTATACTATTTTTCGTGGTGACCACATGACTGCAGTGCTGTCTGATGCTTTGCTTGAACAAATTACCACTGAGATTTACTCCTCTCCACAAAAACAGTTCTAGCTCATTCTTCACCTACCATGAAAAAGACCTCAAGTCTAGATTTATCATCTCCCTGCTTACTTGTCAGCTTGCATTATCCTGATGGAATACAAAAAATTTGAACATATACCCTCTAGTAAAGAATTCACAGAGTCTCAGTGTGGAAAGGATTAAGGATCATAATAGCCAAACCAAATAACTTCTTAGGGTGTTCATATAAAGTCTGTCAAACATGTTCCATAGCTCTGAGAAGAAAAACAAATGCAAATGAAAATCACCTCTAGGAAAGGCAAATTCTTCTAGGTGTCCAAATGCACTAAATCAATCTCTTTATTTTCATTTGAGTAGAGTCCACAAGCTTTCACCATCTAAGGAACCACAAGATGAGAGAGAGGACTGCGTTTGGCAGGTTTGTATCAAAAGTTCCCAAGGCAGTTTACTAAACTGGAGGTACTTTAATAAAATTCAACTTAGCTGAAAGAACTTGAGCAAGGAAGGAAAAAACAGGATTAAGGTTTGGGCCACTGCTGAAGAAACTCCATCTTCCACATATTCCATAATCACATTTTGAGAATTGTATTTTTGACTTAACTCGTAAACAATTGGATCCAAACTGGCACCCACCATAATATACAGCTATGTGCTGTATTACCTATGTGCTAATTATTAATACTAGCTACATGCTAGTTATTAGCTACATGCACTGGTGGATGTAGCCAAAATGAACAACAGATACAGAAACTTAATTACAAGTTAGTTTGGAAGAATCTGGAGCCACTGATTCAGCGAGCAGCAGGTATGGCCATCTGAATTACTGAAGGAACTGCACTCAGCAGGCAAAAGAAGATGTTATTCTTTGTCATGTTCTCAGACACTCTTAAATCAACAAATTTCTCTCAGAATCAAAGGACAAAGGTGAGCACTGGAAGAGTTCTTGATAAAAAGTTCCTGCTTCAGTTTCAACTTCAAAGGTATTTTCCTTCATTATGGGGTTAACTCATATCACAAAGAAATACCCATGGTACTAAGTAAAATACATCTGCTAGCAGAGGAACTATCAAAGGAAGAGACAGCAAAATTTACTATTTGAAAGCAGAAGCTAATTAAATTCAGACTAAAATTGTTTAAATTCATAGGACAGTGAGAATAGTTATAAACTTGCCGAAAGTTCCAGCACAGTGACCAATATACCATCTTTTGGCATTGATTAAGAAATTACCCACCATGCAAATGCTTAACATGTTGCAATTCAGAAAGGGCACTGCTCAGGGAAATTCTGTAGTGCCTGTGATGAAATAGATGCCAATGGTGTGGCTATTGTGGCTTTCTTGACTATGAATCCTTTAACTTGTGCAAGTCTACGATGCAGAGAGCTCCTGTTCACTCTCTCTATTTGTTAGACCTTGAGACAACCCTTATATGTCTGCTCCCTTCCATCGCTTAACCTGCCTTAGGCTGAGGATAATTCTGAGGACACCATGTCTGTATCAGTCCATGCCTCAGAGATGTACTCCTGTGTGGGAGAAAGCATCACTGTAATTTCAGTGGAATCCATTTGTAACACTGTTTTGTTTTCCTGTTCCACTTCTCAGAGGTATCTCTCAGCAACTTTCCCTATGTTAGTTAATGCAGCAAATGAGATTACACTATCTGCCACTGTGGATATGCTCAGACAGCACACTGCTCCTGTTCTCAATGTCACTCTCCACCATCCTCCCCCATTCTTGCTAACTTAAACCTTTCAAAACCTCTAGTGAACATGGACTGATCTATTACTAATCTCTGACAAATCCTTTGTTAATCCTTCCTCACTTGTGGCCCAATAAGTTCCTACTGAAGCCAAAGGGAATTTGACTCAAAAAGACATTAATTTATGGCCACGATGCACAGACAGTGTGCATCGAATATGTAGTAAAAATAGATCTGATTCTTGCCAAACAGAATTCCAGAGAAATGGGCAGACCAGGATGCTTGCTGTCTTCTAGAGGATTAATGAAACCATTGCGCATAGTGTGTGCACTTCATAATATACTGTTGTATGCAACAGTGCTTTTCTGGAGTAGGGGGATAAATTCTCTTAAAAATTGTCTTGTACTATCAGGCTGGTAGAGCTTGTACATGAGATGGGCAGATATAGTAAAAGACTCATACTTTACTGTAAGAATGACAAAACTGGCCTTCAAATACACCATGTTTTTTGTTAGAGAGCAATAAAAATTCTATGATGGTTTATAATCTGGTAAGATTAATTTTCTAACCTGTTTTCCTCTCTTGTTAAATAGTGTTTTCTGATAGAAAGTTTTAAGAGTCATCCTCACTCTTTTTTTTTAAATTCTAGGATTTATTTGTTGTTATTTTTTATTCCACATCTACCAGGAGCTGCCAGGAAAAGCAATCTGGAATCAAGGTTTTCTTACTCTATATTCTGGACAGGCAAATATTTCAATAAAATATTCTGCAAACAATATGTACTGTCTGAATCTAAGAAGAGATTAAATAAACACAGGAGGAAGAAGGGTGAAAATGAGGGAGTGAGATCACAAAATGAGAAAATTATCTGGCACAATTTACTTCAATTTACTTTTCCTTTCATTAATGTGAAAAGATGTTATTAACAAGCACAGAAACCTCTGTGGTTGTCATATTGAAGAGTGCAGTTGGTACCTCAAATTTGAAAAGCTGGATGTCTGAGTGAAATTCCAAGTGTAAGGTGAAGGAAAAACCTAACTTCTGTTGGTTTGGAGTTCATAATTTTCTAACACACAAATTGTATCACTGTGACTAAAGATTACATTATTTTTTTTAATATAGTAAAAAAATGCAAGGATTAAGTGTTTAGTCAGTTACATAGGGAACTTGGTGGTGAATTCAAGTACCTTATCCTCAGTCTTGTTCTTTATAATATGAGATCCTCTTTCTTTAAAATATGCCAGAGAAAATATACAAACAGCCAGTGGGGAATTACCCTAAACAACTAAAAGTCAGTCATGCTTGCCAAAACAATTGACTCTCTACGTTTTGCAGAGCAGAGGGACTCTTTTAGGCATATGTGCTCACTTGTTAACTTGCAAGCTTTGTAAGACACAAATAAAAATTTACTCTAATGTCCTGTTTTGGTTCTCAGGAGTTTTTGCTTCAACAAAACAAAATTTCATATGAATCACTAAAGAAGTAATTAAATGACCAAGAATACATCCTTGTGTTGTGCTTGAGTGTTATCTTCATTTTACAGAGGAAAATGAGGAATAGAAAAATTAAATGTTAATCCCTATTCAAGAAAAAAACAAATGGAGATCTTAAAATCTAGAAACAAAACCTACTTAATTACTTTCCTTGAATATTGTGCCCTGGACTATTTTTCAGTAGGATGTGTGACTGTTGTCTATCTGACAAAACAGTCCTAAACAAAAGGACCAACGGCAGTACTTTTGTCTTGATTAAAAGTCTAATATTCTCATATTGAAAGTCTACTAAGTATGATTTGGTTTCTATAGAAGTTATGCTTAAGTTAATTAAGTCCTTAATACAGGACTTTTTGAAACATCCTGTAAGATTCCATAAATGAGTTATGACGCTATATACTCCAGAGAAACCTTTATCATAAACTACAAAACTCACATCATAGAAAGCAAGTAACATCCTATCAAATTCAACTGAAATTTCCTAAATGTGATTAATTGACAAAAATCAAGGAGACCTTTTTCCTAATCTCTTTCATGAGAAAGGATCCAGACATGAAACCTCTCTTCCCTGTTGCATACATCCCCAATGAATTAGCATTAAGGTTACCAAAGCCCTTTTCTGTCCTTCCCTATACCTCCGGGTTTGTTTCATGGAAATGGCACCTTGTTCTTGCCTCCTTACATTGTAATGATCAGTCTTGACAAGGGTTTTCAAGGCAGGGGGTAGCAGTCATGGCTACAGGCAAAATCACAGCTTCTGAACTTCATGCTTGTCAATAGCTGTTTTAGTTTGCATTGCCATACTAATGTGCCTTATAAATATTCCTCAGGGCTCTCCACACCATCACATTGCTGTTGTCTTATTCATCAATACAGTCAAAACAGATGCAGATGCTGTCAGTTAACGTCAAGACATGCCTCTTCCAAATCTGTGGATTAAAATGACCTCCATCCAATCTTATAAGAAAAGGAAACATTCTGAATTCATTTAATAAGTAACTCTCAGGGCTTACATAGTTTTACCATGATGGCCCAAATAATTAACCTCAACGGCTGTACTGAGACTTACCCTTTATGCCATCCTCTCTACTCTCCCCATTTCCCTTGCTCTTTTCTCCTGGAGTGTTTTTGGTGATTGGCACCCACACCCCTGCGCTGTCTACAGGCCATGCTATGGAAGATGGCATCTGAAGGGATAGGAAATGACAGCCTGTCCTTCATTCCAAATGGAAGAAAAATCAACTGAAGAACTGGTGTGTGAAAGATTTGGGGAAGGATGGCCCCTACTTATCTACAGGATGGATATGGATGGAGGCACTGCTGGCTGGAGCTTTGCCAGCACTTCCTGAATTTAAAAGTCCATCACTGGACACATTTCTGAAGGTGCTTACAATTCAGGTGACCACTTCTTAGCCTTTTTTCTTCTTTCTTTTTTTAATTTTTGAAAATTCCATCCTAAAGCAAGTATAACCTCTTGGAAACAGATTTTATAACAAAACTGATATCCCTTCATCTTGAATATACATGCTACTATATACCAACAAACACAGGTCAAAAATTCCCTCTGCTCTTTAACTCCTTTGAAAGTCTTGTGATGAATTCACACTAGAAATCAGTGACTTTGAACATTATGGTCAGGATGTTTCTTTTTAGGTGCTGATGTGGGATTGATACAGAAGTCAAGGGGAGTCTAACGCTTCAAAACATAGCTCCAGGAAAGTGCCATTTTTGACAAAGTCCTTGGCTTTTCTGCTAAAATTAGCAACAAAGCACAAAAAATCCAGCATGTGCAGGGGTTTCTGCATTGTGCAGACTGGATGGCGTTGCCCAGACATCTTCCCAGAGCTAGCCCTTGCGCATCTTCCTAAGGAAGCTGTTTGTGAGCAATCCCTCCTTGCACTCCCTGCCTCAGCTATCACCACCATATTTATTCTTGGGCAAATCATGTTATTTAATGGAGAAATTCTACCTCAGTGCATTATTAACTGTCTTTAAATATATGAATAGTGCGGTTGTAAACAATCAGTTTACAAACAATTTCACATCTTATCAGTAACTCAGGCAGTACAGTTTCATG
Organism: Climacteris rufus; assembly: GCA_013398175.1. Classification (NCBI taxonomy): domain Eukaryota; kingdom Metazoa; phylum Chordata; class Aves; order Passeriformes; family Climacteridae; genus Climacteris; species Climacteris rufus. The sequence goes on along the minus strand of VZRZ01006734.1, from coordinate 198,289 downwards.
AGTTCCACCTCTAAGCACAGTGAACCCATTTGTGGTGCCCCAACTGCTACATGCACATACCTAACAGAGATGTTGGCTCATATTTTAATACTAGCTCTCTTCTGCAAAAGACACAGTGTGTCAGAGAAGTAAGACAAAATGCCCATGCAGACAGAGACACACCAATAGTCTGAAGACTTGAATAAAAGTGGCAGCAATAAGAAAGTAAAATATAGCCTTAGTTTCTCCTGCAAGCCTAGTTTGATAAAATCTGTTGTCATTCAGCATACACACAAATTACAAAAGGGACATGCTGAGCATGCAAAATTGACAGACTTATCTGGGGAGCAATAGGGACTGCAGACCTTCAACAACTTTGCCTGGTTCCTGTCCTGTCCTGCCCTTCTCTTTTGCTTGCTGCTCTACAATCATCTAACTTTTTGTTCATAAGCTGTCCTTTTCAAGATATGCGTTTCTTAAAGAAGCACAAGAGAAGTAATTGCTCAAAATTTTTCCTGCAAGCTCTGATTTCCTTGGAGCTGCTTCTCTGTCACAGCCTCACCTTGGTGGGATTTTGGACCACAGAAAGAAGCTCAGTAATCACCCTGCTGAAAATTTCCTCACTTTACAAAGATACAAACTCTCATCAAGTATTAATGCATGAAAAATATTAATGTCCAGTCCTCTTTATGTCATGTACTTAGATATACCACTTTTATAAACCAGCCTCAGCTTCTTAAAACCCTCTGGCCCATGGCAAACAAGAAGCATTGAGAAAAAAATAGCCACCAAAGCCACATCTTGCACAGAAAGTGCTCACCACACTGTGAACAGGGAGAATGGCAACATCGGGAACTGCCTCTCAACCAAAGGACCATCTGAAAGCCAACTCATGCAGATGTGTTTGGCCCCAAAGAGGCTTACATCGCTCATCCTTAAGCTACAGAAAGGCAATATACTCCAGAAAACCAAATGAAGTGAAAATATGTATTTGATTTAGGATGAATGGGGGGAGAAGGAAGAAGAATGTGAAACTTTCCATTGGCTTATTAAGCTTTCCTTTTCAAAGCTGTTTCTATTCAAACGAGAGACTTGCCAGCATAGCTAAGCTGATAACTTGAGAGCCAAATGTGCTCAGTGCCAGTGTCATCAAGAAGGATAGATTATAGAGCTGCTTCTCATTTACGTGCTTGTTCTGATGAAATACAGACATTTATCTTCATGGAACTAGTAAAACAATTGCATCATTTTCCACTGCAAATTGAAGCAATGTACCTAGTGGCTGCTGAGCCGGGAGCAGAGTTGGAAACTGTATCTTCTGCTATGCAGCTGCTCTGATGGTAGGATCCATTCTGCATTCATCTGAAGTGCTTTCACCTTCCCTGTCCATTCTCAAGCCTTTTTCAGAAAACCCACACATAAAACAAAAAACCCTTCAGCCAACCAACCAAAAAAAAAAAAAAAAAAAA